>JBAMAW010002772.1:0-128005 GCA_037043295.1 Amiota minor
CGTTGTCTGATTTGTTGCGGAAGAAATCAAATGAAGATATGCAACAGATACCGTTTGATAATTTGAAATATAATCCGAAATTATCAACAGAAGTTCGGACAGATGCGTCTATATATGGATTTGGGGCGATTCTTTTACAGAGAGATTTAGAAAATTGTTTATTTCATCCCGTGCCGTTTATGAGTCGAAAGACGAATGTAGCAGAGATATCACTCATACGAGCTTGAAGTTCTTGCAATAATAGAAACTTTGACGAAGTGCCGAGTGTATGTCTTGGAACCGAGTGTATTGCATTTCCGATGAAAATGAAAAAACAAGAAGTTCAGTTGAGAGTAGACCGTTAGGCAATGTATTTGCAAGATTTCTTTTACAAGATAGAACATCGTACAGGTTCCAAGATGAGGCATGTCGATGCGTTAATCAGAGTAGCATGTTATACGCTAACGGACAGTGTGTATTGTATAGGTTAAAAAAAGTACTGTTGCAAGATGATTGGATAAAAGCGGTGAGAAGCGTGGAAGAGAAAGGAGGGTATGAAGATTTCTATATCAACAATCAGATCATGTTTAAATACCCAAATCATCAGTTGATTGTGATTCATTCTCAAATGGAAAATGAGGTAATAGAGATGGCACATAAGCAAGGTCATTTGTCGGTAAAAGGAACACAAGAAATGGTAGAAAAACCCTATTGGATCCCAAGACTGAAAGATAAGTCCTAAAATAGAAAGTGTCAAATGTGTAATCGTCAGAGCGAAAGCAGAAATAAGGAAAGGCCACTTAGAATGGATTGATAAAGGGAATAGAACATTTGTGACGTATCATATTGATCATGTAGGGCCATTGGAACTTACCAATAAGCGCTATAATTATTTGTTTATAGTGGTGGATGGGTTTTCGTAATTCGTTTGGATATATCCAACGCATAGTTCAGGCACGGAGGAAGCGATTAATTGTTTGGAGAAGCAGGGTGAATCTTTTGGTTCAAGGATTATTGTCAAATATGGGATATTCAGAATTTACTGATCGCTACTGAAGTCCCACAAGGTGTTGGACAGATGGAAAGAATGCATAGGAATGTGGTACCAATATTAGCTTAATTAAGTCATGAAAATCCAACTCAGTAGTACAGACATGTTGGAAGCGTAGAGCAGATTATAAATAACACCGAACCAAGAAGCACAACGATCACACCGTTCAAAAAAAAGTTACAGTGTTAAATGTGCGGCAACCAAGGATAGGCTTAGAAACCTAGTCCAAGAATGGTTGATTGAAGGTGTGAATCAAGAGCAAGAAGAAGGTCGTATATGAGCTAGAGAAAACATACCCGCTTTGCGAAAAGAGAAGCTTGAGGGCTTTCAATGCTGGCAAGAAGGGATGTCAGAGATACAAGGTCGTGATTAAACTATCTAGTAGGGTAGGTCTAAAATTGATGGAAAATATTTAGGACAGTATGAAGTGGCACCAGTTAAGAAGCATGGTAGATAGATTTGACGAAACTAAATTAGAGGATACAGAGGGAACATGTCAGATAACTACAGTAGTAGAGTTTATGAAACTATGGGGGAGGTCATTCGGGGCGTATGACGCGAATTCGCATTCGGCGAATGTGGAAAGTGTAAACAGAGATAGTGCGTAACCAGCGAGTAACTCTCAGTGAGCATATACTAACAGCAGCGAGTAGGTGATAGTTCGTTATTTTCTGCTATGTAAGTGCAGCTCAATGTTGGTTCTCTTGGTGAGTCGCTCTCAGAAAATCGAGGCGGATAGTCGCTGTTGTGCGTTCAAGTTAATTAAAACTATATATATGTAGAATGGAGTAGCCCTGTCAACTGTGCGAGGACAGCCCGGTTGGCATCCTTGAGCAGTACAGAAGAAGAAGAAGAAGTGAAGTTGCAAGCAGAAGGCAGTCGTGAGCAGAAGTCAGTCGCAAGCAGAAGTTGAGCACGAGCAGTTGTCTTTTACACACGTAACACATAGCAAGTTGAAATTCAATCAGTAGAAGTGTCACATTAATTACTTAATTTTGCTATCAAATAAATTGTTAATAAACATTCTTATATTTGGGGGCTCAACCGCCTAAGAACTAATTAGAAGTGCTGTGTAAGAGAAAGACAATATAATTAAGCATATTGTACTATAAAAAAAGTACAAGCAATTGAGTCATGATATTGCGCATGTGTTAGTGCAATTGCGGTTTTACGCTTGTAAAAACGACGAATTTTATCAAGGCGTCGTCGAGGCGAGAACGAAGAAAAAGACAAGCAGTTAGGCGATGCTTGACTGTGAAAGTTCGATCTGACTAAGAGGCGTCTACGAACGTAGAAGTACAGCAAGCGATCTGATTAAAGTGACGCACGACAGCGTGGTGTCTGTGGATGCAGCGGCTGAAAGAACATTGGCAGCTCAACAACAACAACTGTAGGCAGCGAAGCAGAAGAATAGCAGAGAGTAACAACAGTGCGCAGAGTGAAAAAATCATAAAGCCGATGACGCAGTAAAGTGCGAATGTTTGTATGTAAGCAGTGCACAATAAAATTGATATTTAAATAAAGTAATCATGACGTCTCTAGTGGATTTTGATCAAATACAAAATGCTTTGAGAGTAGCAAAGAGGAAGAATATTGAATAGTTACATGCCTTTGTATTTAAGAATTTTGGCGATCGAGATAATCGCAAGAGATTAGGAGCATTTGAATATAACTGCAATGATAAACTATATGAAGAAAAAAGCTCATACATAGACAATAACTTGTCACAGGAAGATCTTGCAATAATATGCAATCTGTTATGTTTACAACATAACAACAACGATATGAAAAAAACATATTTTTAAAAATTTGACAAAAAGTCAATTGTTGAGAGATGCAGATTTTTCAGAAAACGACGAATCGGAAGACGAAGAAGACAATGTAAGCATTAATATGCATAGAAGTAGCGGAAAAGACGTAGCTAATGCACACGACAATACATTTGAAACTGCAGACGCGACAAGCGAAATCACAGACAAAAAAAACGATAGACGGCGTATAAAATCAACAACAGTGGCAGCGAATGGGGAACAAAGTGAAAATATGACGCCTCCACGATTTTTGTTTCATTACACCGACATTGAAGATTCCATTAGATCTTTCAGTGGTGAAGACAATTTTCCAATAGAAAGATGGGTGAAAGCCTATGAGGAAATAGCAACTTTAATGCGCTGGGATGAATTGCAAAAATTCATCTTTGCTAAAAGTTCGCTCAAAGGTCTTGCGAAGATATACATCGAAAGTGAAAAAGGCATATTAAATTGGGAAAAAATAAAGAAGGCGCTGCTAGATGAATTTACAAGAAAAATAAACAGTGCGCAACTTAATGCAATAATATGTGAAAGAAGAATGAAAAAAAAAACGAGAGCATCCAAGAATATTTTATAAAAATAAAAGAGTTAGCGTCGAGAGGAAATATTGAAGACAGTGCACTCATGCAGTATGTTATAGATGTTATAAATGATTTGAGTGTGAATAAATCTATTTTATACGATGCAAAAATCATGAAGGAATTTAAAGAAAAATTTATGAGTTATGAGAAGATCAGCGATAAATCAAAAAAAAATGAAACAATATGAGAATGAAAACGCTGATGTGTCAACTAAAAAAGAGAGAAAAACGAGTAAGGAATACAAAGCATTGAGTTGCTTTAATTATGGCTCGGCAGAGCACAAGCGCAGAGAATGCAAAGAAGAAACGAAATGCTTTGGGTGTAACCAAAGAGGTCACATTTCGAAAGATTGCCCAAAAACGGCAAAAATGTAAACATAGACCGCAGCCGAATGGGTAAGACATAGATTGTCTGATTGATACTGACGCAGATGTCTCAATTATAAAGGAGTCAGTGTTCAAAAGAATGTCTATAAAAGGTATGCTAAGAAAGCACATCTACATTGCATGGTCTAGGCAACAAAACCACAATACCAATAGAGCAGTTTGTAGCTGATATTGAAGTCGACTCGTTGCAAACACAGCAGAGAATGGTTGTTTTGGCTGACGATAAGATCGAGTATGATTGCCTTTTTGGATATGATTTCGTGAAAAAATTTTGCGTCACAATAAATCAATGTGGCTATCAGTTATCATCACTGTTGAGCGATTATCATACCAAGCCGAATTTTCTAAATGTCTACAATATGGTTGAAAAGGATAACAATATTATTGTTCCCCGTCGCTATGAAACTGTTGTGCAAAAAATGATTGACTCATATCAACCAGTCGACCTAAATAACAGAGATGATGTTATGCTAAAAATAGTTCCGGAGAGTTCAATCGTGCCATTTTAATAGTCACCAAGCCGTTTACCAATCAATGAAGCTCTTGCCGTTAAGCAGCAGGTAGAGGAATGGCGTGAGCAAGATATAGTGCGGAAGTCAACGTCCAATATCGCAAGTCGAAATGTCGTGGTAAAAAAGAAAGATGGGAAACTGCGAATCTGCGTTGACTTTAGAAGGCTTAACAAGATGGTGCTGAAAGATTGTTTTCCAGTGCCGTTGATCGATGATGTTTGGAGAAGTTGCAAGGCGCCAAAGTATTCACAGTCATGGATTTGGAAAATGGGTTCTTTCACGTACCCATTGAGGAGACTAGCAAAAAGTACACAGCGTTCGTAACTAAAGACGGGTTGTTTGAATTTAACCGAGCTCCATTTGGTTTCTGCAACTCACCAGCTGCATTTGTCAGGTTTGTCAGTCATGTGTTTCAAAATCTTATTAATGAAAATATTATGCAGCTTTATATGTATGACATCATCATTTACGTCTCAACCCCAGAAGAATGTCTGCAGAAAATGACGAAAGTTTTTGACACAGCTGCACGGAGTGGACTGCGAATAAAGTGGCAAAAATGTTGTTTTTTACAAACAATGGTCAGCTTCCTGGGCCATACTATCGAGAACCGGAAGATTTGGCAAGGCATGGAAAAGACGAACGCAGTTAATAAGTTTCCTGTACATAAGAATGTGAAACAGTAGAGACGTTTTTAGTACTTACTGGTTTCTTTCGTCGTTTTACCAAAGGTTACGGAAGCATTGCACGACCGCTTACGAACCTGACACGAAAAGATGTTTATTTCCAAATGAAATCAGCAGAGTTAAAGTCTTTTCAGCAGCTGTAGAATGCGTTATGCCGAGAGCCAGTGTTGAGAATATACGATAGAGATGCACCAACAGCAGTGCTCACATACGCTTCTATGGATGGGTTTGGTGCTGCATTGCTGCAATGGTTTGAAGGGCAGCTTCATCCGGTCGCCTTTTGGAGTAAGAAGACTTCTGATGCTGAGTCTCAACGTCACAGTTAAGTGTTGGAGATTAAGGCTGCTTACCTGGCATTGAAGAAATTCCGTCATTATCTGTTCGGTATACATTTTAAGCTGGTCACTGATTGCAGTGCATTTAAACAAACCACAACCAAACGAGACGTGCTATACCTGCAAGATTTTGACTATGAGGTAGAACATCGACCAAATATACAGAAAATTATTAATGCGTACATCCACAGCTCAACAAAGAAGTCGCCATTTGAGTTGCTATTTGGCACTAAGGTGAATACCAATTGGAATGACAGTTTTAATCGCTTACTTGAAGAAGAAATTGTCTCTCATTATGACTACGAGAGGCAACAACTACGTGATGAGGCTAAAAAGGAAATTCTCCGAGCTCAAGCATCGTACAAGAGACACTATGATGCGAAGCGAAAGTGTGAGTACGGGTTCAAGGTTGGAGAGCTTGTCGCTATTAAGCGCACGCTGTTTGTGGCAGGTAAGAAGCTGGCAAGTGAGTACCTCGGAGCATACGAAGTTACCAATGTTAAAGTAAATGGGCGTTATAATGTCCGAAAAACAGCGCCTATCGTCACGTCAACCAGTTGTGACAATATGAAGTTGTGGCGGTACGTTGAGGATAACGAAAGAGGAATGTCATCTGAGGCAGATGACTAATCAGGATGGCCGAATGTAGAATGGAGTAGCCCTGTCAACTGTGCGAGGAGAGCCCGGTTGGCATCCCTGAGCAGTACAGAGAGAAAGAAGAAGAAGCAGCAGTCAGAGATAAAGGAGAAGAGTATTGACAGTCGCACGCAGAAGTTGAGCGCGAGCAGTTGTCTTTTACATACGTAACACATAACAAGTTGAAATTCAATCAGTAGAAGCGGGCGAATGCAGACACTGCGCTTCCATGAATTAACTTTTGTCACATTAATTACTTAATTTTGTTATCAAATAAATTATTAATAAACATTCTTATATATATCATAAATATATTCACTTCCTTATAAGCTATATACAATATAATAATATAATGATAATTAAAACTACAAAAAATATATTATAATAAAAATACAAGAATAATATATTATTTGTAATACTACATTAATGTCCTTTCTTCTGCCCAATTTCGTCCCAGAGCTCACGTGAGCTACCTCTTCACAAACTCACCCTCTATAATTTATACACGTACACCACTCTCTGACCACTGTGTGACATCTTTTTTGCCGACGATACTGCAATAAATAGCTCAGGATATGTTTTTAACGATATTAAAAACAAACTTTAAATTGCCCTAAATAAACTAGCATTAGACTAAGGGCTTCGTCCCTAGTTTCTCGTGCCTGCACTTACTGCATTAGCTGACCATCTGGTTTGTGATAGACTTTTAATAAGTTTTTTTGAACCTCAATATTCTGTATATTATATGGGATGGTAGATCCCGAAAAAAAGTTGTACACTTTCGCAACCATTTCAGAAAATTTTGTTGCACATATCCAGCAGAATGACACCTGACGGAATGTAAAGAACGATTGAGCAAAGAGATATCATATTAATCTATACCATACAACCGCGCACAACGCTTAGAACTTGCAATGCGCAGAACAAGATGGGAAAAGCAGACGGACACCGGTACCGCGCCATATGAAAATATGTAATGTGAGTTCGTGTATAGAAACGAGTACGGCCAAAGATATGATCGATTCGAAAAAAAAAATTAAATTGTATTTTTATATATTTAAATTCATCTAAATATGCTGAAATCGAAAAGCTTGATTTTCGTTTGATCTTTTTCGAAATAAATATTAGGACTATGCATTAATTTTAAAGGTTTTTTCACCAAAAATGGGGCTTTATTTCGATTTCAAAATGGATTGATACATCATTCAAAGTACTGTACTGAATATAGTTACAGTATTGCCAGATGCGATACTGTTGTAAATAACGCCATCTGTGTGCAACCTTTAAAATTAATGCATAGTCCCAATATGTTTTTCGGTAATAAATATCGGTTATCATTTTGTGGTCTGGCAGGAACGAGGGTGCCCTTATCAATCGCGGAGCTCTGGGCATTGTTTGGAACAAAAAGGAATTATTCGGTGCTAAATCGGTGTTGTACGCCGGATGACCCTACGTTTTGTGCATTCAAATATTCAGTTGTTTGAGCCGAAATGTGAGAACTCGCATTGTCGTGATGAAAATGATCCGACTTCGACCTCAGTTTTCCTAATTCCACCAAAATCACAAAACAAACGAATGGTCATTACCATTCGGAATTGACGGTTTTACGTCCCACCAGTCGCATGGTTGCGATATGTCTGGTTATTCTAAAGAGACAGACCACCAACTACTTCGAAGTGTTTCTTGCGCAAACAACTTTCGGTGAATTGTCATCCTCTTGGAAAATCCATACAGTCGATTGCTATTTACTTTCCGGCTCATACGCATACATACATGATTCGTCACCGATCGTATTTTTTAAGTATTTCTTTGCTCCAATCGACGGGAGCCTTTTTAGCGATTATCAAATTATACGGAATCCAACCCAAAACTAACGTGTTCCATCTTTTCCTTATTCCGTATAACACAATTAATAATTCAGACTCTATCAATAAAAAATTATCAAACCTAGTGTCAGCAATCTTGTTGTGCCAACTAGAGCACAATACAAGTTAATAAACATTGATATTATTAAATCTACTTACTATTATAAGATAGCTGTAGATAAAATTAAATAATAAACAAAATAAAATTAATCTTTACTTAGAGGTGTCCAAAAATCTGAGTAGTTTCGTTAATCATACTTATCCGACCCTGAGGTTGGATTACTACCCGAGTCTAAGAAATACAAAGAGGTTATAGTGATATCAAATCCAAATAAGACACGTCAGAAAGCAATTTATAGTCATACAGCCCAGTTTACTTGCTTGTAAGACTTTTCAAAGTATTGTATTTGCAAAAATACTTTACGGGAAAAATTTTACCGGTTGTGAACAACCTTGCTATTATACCACCAATTAGAATTGCGCATTTTTGTTGAGAGCTTAAATATTTCCATAACTACTCAACCGAAAATTATTTGAGTAATGCTTACCAATCTGCTCATTTCACCACATACGGAAACACTCACAGTGTAGAGTGAAAACATGAAATGAAGTTCCTAAGGCTCTAACAGAATCGTGCTGAGAAAGTAGAAGGAGGTTTTACTTACCACTACAAAGTAATTAGATGTTCTGTCCTTAAGTATGCTGTTTCTATTTGAAGTTTTTTGCTGAGTGGCACACAATGGGAACACCTGTAATTATGTCAATTCGATTTCACCAGGAAACAGAAGTATTATCGGTTCGCTATCGTAATGAGCTGAATCTGCTGGCCTCACATTTGAATGCACATCTGAACTTATCACTCTTATGGGCGTTGTTCCACAAAGGCACATCCATCGTAACATTAGTCCTTACGAGGATTACATAGCTTTTTATTAGGCGAAACTCTAAAATACAGCTGTTCAACCCGCGGGTCAAGTAAAGTCTCCATGCGGTCCGGTGGTCGAAGTGACAAACAGGCGAATAACTTTTTTATACTCTTTATGCAGTACATAATATAATAAGTTTGTCATGTAGTTTGTAACACATAGAAGAATCACGTGATCAGCTAGACAAGTCGAGTTGATTTTGTCATGTTTTAAATTTGTTTTAAAAATGCTTATACGACAAAGTTTTAATAATCTTATTGGTGAAAGTTGGCATGTTTGCAATTTGTGTACGTGCTGGTGAAGTAGGGTTTTTGCATGTAGTGATTCTGCAGCAGTAATCTGTCTTGCGATTTTTGTTTGTCTTCTTTCGCGTATTTTTGCTTTTATCGAGTGAGGAGTGTGAAGGGAATAAGAAATGTTAAAATAATTGTTTCGCGATTATAAAGATAAGCAAGAGACACTTAAGAAGAATCAACGGTAAGCGTCGCAACAAAATCGATACATCTAAAACGGTCAAATCGCAAACAGTTATTCATTCCAACATCAATATTCGAAAACGAAATAGCCCAAAATATACTCGCGCCTATGGCTTTGTTTCGGCGATTTTCAAACCAAGCGACCTCAAAACGGCCCATTTCAGGCACACCGCTAGGACTTTGCTTGACTCGTTACTACTTTGTTGCTGTTGTAGTCGCTGCTGCTGTTTGGTTTTGTGTACAGCATAACAACGGCAATAACAAGACAACTGCCCGCAATTACAGGTTGTTGCGTTTCCGCTCTTCTTTTGAATCACATTTGAAAAGAGCGAATTTCATTTATGCTTTTTATTTGTGTGTGTGCGCTGAGGCTTTACTATCTATATATATAATATATTTATAAAAATGCACTAAAAAATCGTTTGACGGTCACCATGAAAGTTGGCGCATATATGTATGTATTTCTTCATGGAGAAAGCTTTTGTTCTACCACTTGGTTGTAACTCGACAGTTTTTTCATATTTTTTAAGTAAAAAGTGCATCTGTTTTTACTTTACTGTAACTTTCATTAAATTCAAGCTGAATTCCATTTAAAATACATAAAGCTTATTGCTCTAGAACTCAGTTGCTTTCTCTTCGTTGAATTAAGCTTAGCTCTATTTAAACTCAACCTTATTTTATGGTTTAAAGTTATCTGCCGTTAACGCGAATGTTAAATATCTGTGGCGATATGACATGATTCCTTTTTCTGCAGCTATCGATCATTGGATCACAATGCAGTAAAACAAGGGAAATAAAAGGCAACAGCTAAAGTGATGACCCCGAAATTTAAGCGATGTCAACACACTCACACGAGTTTTGTAAAAATTTTAGTGACGATAACACACGCACGAATTTCTGTGAAAAATTTTAGTGACGCCACAGAACTGTTTTCTCTAGCATATGACGCTTATTTTTCGACTCAAGCCTCGTAAATGAATGAGCAGGGCTACAATTTTCGGTCTATCAAGGAAAAAAAAACTATTTTTTTCGGACCATCAAAATTACATTGTGCTTCGCGAAGATCAGAATTTGACTGACCGGGTCCATGACTTGCAGCAGCAACTCGAGGCACTTCGAGCAAATTTGCTGGTGCCGCCAAGTGAAGCTAATCGGATAAATACGCGCTCGACAGTAGATTTGCATTCACGTGCTTTTCGCTGGCACGGAATAAATGACGATGACGGCAAGTTTGACCGTTTCATTTTACATCTAGATGATGTTGTAGTAGCAGTCGAAGTTTTAGTCACGGGCCCACCATCTGAAGAAAAATTTCAAGGCATTAAAAATCGTTTAATGAAAAAGTTCGCTGAATCTGCAGAGTCTAAGTTGTGTCGCATTTTACAAGGTGGCAGAACTACTGGACTAAACCATCCGAGATTCTTGCCGACATGCGACGACTTGCTCCAGAACCAGGCAGCGAGAAGATCATTCTCACTCTATTTCTGTCTGAAATACCACAAACAACACGCCCGCTTCTCACTGTTTGGGATAAAACCGAATTGGATAAATTGACAAACTGCTCGAAGCTTGTGGTACTAACGTTTCTTTCGCCATTGGATCGAAACCTTCGCCTTCTGAGGATCCATCTGTGAGTGCTGTTGCTGCCACAGATCTACATAAGGAAGTCGCCGATAGTCTTCGTTTACGCTCTCAGAAGTTTGATGAACTTCAGAAGGATGTCAAAAATCTCCAACCGATGGTTTTGACGTCTAATCGGTCCTGTAGTGGCTCGCGCAGCTCGTCGCCGGATCAGAGACGGAAAGTAACGCTAGCTTGAGGGCAAATACGGAACAATAAATTTTTTTTTGTTATCACCACAAATCTGGTGACTGAGCACAGAAGTGTCGTTCCCGATCCCACTAACAAAGCCGTCGCTTGTCATTAGCGATCCCACCGTTCAGTTCTCCATTATTCCGGAATACTGTTAACACTTCGTTGTTCGTACGAATCACAACCGATTCCTTACTGATTCCGAGTTTGTGGTTTCAGTCATACCACGTTCGTTAGTTAAACGAACAACCAAATAAGCCGAGGAGTCCAACCATGGTCGTTGAACTGTGCGGGTGTATTGTTAGGACGCGGTCCTGCAATTAATTAGTTTTTTTTCGTAAAGTAGTGATAAAGAGGAGAAAAAATTCATAAAATTGGTGCTACTTACCTGTTGGAACATAGGGCATCCATCGGCGTTTTGTCGATGTTGCGGTTAAGATTCAAAGTTTTATTTTAATTTTTCCTAACAAAAAGTTAAACTTTCTGAGCCATTTTTTCTTATAGAATTTGGCAGTAAGTGCGAGCGAGACAACAGCTGCTCGTCGGAATTAGTGGTCTGTCTGTCTTTGCAGTAACTTAATGTTCGTATGCATGATATTCTTTTATTTATTTTATTTATTATAACTAAGATTATAATTACAAATTATAACTTAGTATTTAAATGAGTAATAGACGACAGAGGCCTTCTGCTCAGGGGCAAGTTAAGAAGGAAAGGAGGAAATTAGAAAAGTGCAGGACCAGACTTGCCTTGAGCGGGAATCGAACCCGTGACTCTTGGGATGTCAGCACAGCGCACTAGCCTTTGAGCCAACGAGCCAGTCGATATTCTTTTAAAAAAAGGGTTTACTGCATGATTCGTTCTTTCTGTATATGTTGTATATACAGAAAGTGTGCAGTAATTGATTCATATCAAAATATCAAAAGTGCAACGACCAACTTCCTGGTTGGTCTGAAAACATTTTTTGGATTCATTCGGCTATTAAGCCAAGTAATGTTGTCGAAGGATTTTAACACCCCAAAGGTAAAAGCTACTCTTGGGCACAAAGACCTCCATGGCTGTAACTACCAAGCCTTCCATTCCATCAGGCAGAGCCATCATTTCTGTTCCTGAAAGACAAGACAAGGCGTCTTCCGCTGGCTTCAACTACCTCCGCGGTGAAAACGTGTAGAAACATGCACAGCGGCAGCTCACATATCCCAGAGATAGCTAGTGCTAGTGCTGTCCTAAAGACCTCCAAAGCCAAAACTCGTGCGCCGATTTGAAACATATTTCGAAATCGGAAAAGGCTTACCGGGAGAGAAAATCGGCATATAAGATCCCTGAAAAATTCAGTGGGATCGCCGAAACTAACTTACCGGACAAGGATAGGGAGTTCTTAACATAGGCATGTAAGCTCGTACTTCACCTTCTGGGACAGTGAAGGCTTTATCTGAGATCAAGCAGAGTAAGCCTTTTAGTGAAGTCGCTGAGGACTCCCTTATATGGGCCATTTTTGACCACTCCAATCCGGATGGAACTAACTCTTCAGCAAATTGGAAGTAAGTAGGCAATGCGTTGCTTCGCAACTACAGTGACATTCTCACGAAGAATCTCTGACCTGCCCTTCGTTGTAAGGAAGCAGGCTGGCACCAAGGTCACGTAAAGTTAATCTCTTCTGGCTACCAAAGCATAGCGGATCTTTATAAGTTGATCATTCGGAAATTAGGGGAAGTCTGGTTGCAGTGCAAACTTGAAGCTATTCCCAGGGACCAGATCCCGAGCAGACCGAGAGCTAGGAAAATAATTCCGGCGGAACTCGTCGGGAGACTTACTAGAGGACATAAACACCAGCAATCCATCTGTTTAGGAACGCTGTTTTTTTGTTTATGTTTTCGTTCTTTTTTCTTTGCTTTCTATTCGTAGTCTAAGTTGTAATATGTTAGGTCTCGCTCACATTAGCTTTCAATAACATTAAGCTTTAATTGAGCTTTCGTGTTTTGATTCTTGATTGCTACTTTTCTTCTGTTTGCTTTGCTTAAGATCACGTGATTTTTTGTTAGTTCCTTTATGTTCAAGATCACGTGAGATTTTCTTGATTGTCGCGTAGAAAAATAAATACATTAATACAGTCCACAGTCAACTTTGGATTTTTTTGTTCTTATTATTTAATCAAATCATTTTGTAACACCATCCTTACCTACGATCAATGGAAGGTGGTTAAAATGAAGGAGGATGTCAACGGTACGAGGCAGGCTCCCATTGTTATCAATGAGGAAACCTTATCAGCCAAATCTGATGGAGCCATTTACTACGGTTTTGGATACATCAACCTCAATTTCTTTAAACAGAATAGACAAGGTGTGCACAAATCTACACTTACCCCGACTAAAAGGAGTACAGTAATCAACACTGATGCCAATGACCATCATGTGTGGTGTAGCAATGACTACAACGAAACAATGAAACGAGAGAATAGAATTTGTTTTCTCCCCCAACCTTTTTATTGCCAATTGAGGCAATGAACTACCTTCTTTACCTCTGTCCGCAAACAGGCGAACTCATTCTCAGACCAAAGGTATATACCATTTCAAATTAAAGCAAATCCTGCAAGGAGCCCACCTGTACTGTATAGGAGATTCCCTAATTATTTCATATACAAATCCTATCTTGAGGGGTAAGAAGCTCTTGTGCATTCCTTAAACTTAGCATGTACAAAAGCTTGTAAGAATTCCTGTCTTCCTACTAGACGTAAAATGACAGAAAAAAAAAAACAGAAACTACGCTGGTGGTCTTAGAAAGGAAAGCAATAAGGCCTATAATGCGCCAAGCACTGGCTTCCTTATAGGGGGAGCCTTAGAATTATATAAATCCTATAAGGAAAGCCAAGTGTAACTCGTTGAACAGTTTCTGCAGTAGCATTATTGATTTTGCTAAGATGAACAGGGTACACGGGATTTTATCAAAAGCACCACAGCACCCGGTTTTATAAAAAAACGGATGGGGAATGGACTACTTCTAACCTTGAAACACTGGAGCTTTTAACAAATATAAATGGATGGTGCTGACGATATGATAATAGGCGTACAACACTGGGTTCTGAACACGAAATCTTGGGATTCCATTGTCACTTTAGATAAACTTAATGGGGCTATTAATAGTTTCGAGGACTACAAATCTCCTGGTCCTGATACAATTATTCCTGCAGATCTGCAGATTCTTTCACTTCTTTTGCAGGATTCGCTGCTAATTATTCTTAAAGCCTGTCTCCGTCTCAACATGCTGACACCAAAAGCAAATCAACTGAAACTGCGCTTCACGCGTTAGTCAGCAAGGTATAGAAACCCCCTCTCTCTTAAGGAATTCACACTGGTGTCATAGAGGGTGCTTTCAATAAACTGAGACCTCAAGCCTCGCTTGAAAGATTAGCTGTAGAGGCCAACATTATTGATTTGCTTCATGCTTCAAAGCAGATGTACCAATTCGGAAATTCGATTGGGAAACAAGTCAGAAGGGGTACTCCACAGGGGGAGTCCTATCTCCACTTTTATGGAATATGACTTTAAACGAAGTTTTTATATCACGCCAGCAGTGTGGTTTGGATACAGTTGTTTACGCTGCTGACGTCGCTATCCTATCCTCTGGTAAATTTCCGCAAACTGATTTGGATCTTACGCAAGCACTCTAAATTAGGCTCCTGGTGTTCTAAAATCGAACTTAGTATGAATCCGCAAAAAAAGGGAAATGGTGCTTTTCACCAACAAGCACAGGATTCCTTCTATTATCAAGGATCAATAATTGGCCATCTGCTTAGTGGAATAAGCCCATTATCTAGACTTAATTATTGATAGAGAATCAAGCTGTTCAGTCGATTTTAAGAAAAGAGTCAGAAAGGCTACAGTAGCTCTCTACACCTGCCAAAAATGTATGGGAAAACCATGGAAATCCAACTCAAAATTTCCCACTGGATATGTAACACAGTGGCAAAACCTATAATGTTTTATAGGGTCTTGGTCCGGTGGACGGTGCTTTGCAAGCAAACCTATTGTAACATACTGAGTAAAGTTCAAGTGATCTCAGGTGCTCTTAGAACTACTCCATCAAAAGCACTTGTAGCTATTCTTAACCTCATAACTGTGGACCTGTATGGTCGCGAATTGGCAACTAAATCTGCGATTCGGATCAGAGCAATCTTGGATATGGTCATGGTCTTCCGGTTACGGTCATGGCAAAGTCTTATCGGTCAATTCAATTGACAATGACTCCAGGTATATTAGTATAGACTATATAATTTCCATACCATTCTTTGGATATCGCTTCTTCTCCTGCATTTCCTTCAGGAAGGGATGGGTGGAGGGGTCCATTCTTGGTAATAGTTCAAACCATTTCTACACGGATGGGTGAATATTAGACGGCAAAGTTGGAGGCGGTATTTTCTATAATATATCAGGCTCTCCTTTCGCCATCTCAATTGAAGTATACCCAATCAAGGAAGTGGCATTGTAGCTTCAGGCCATGACCATTACTACCACTAAGGTGCATATCTTCAGCGATAATGAAGCAGCTATTAAAGCACCTTCTGAGGTACCTGGTGAATACTTGCAGGAGTATGCTCAACGCAGCTGCTCGGAAATTCATTATTCATCTACTGTAGGTACCAGGGCAGAGGACTATTGCGGGCAACTATGTTGCTGCCAAGCTTGCTAAGGTGGCCACTATGCTTGAAGACATTCTTCAAAAAATTGATTATGGAATCCCCCCGGCACTTGCAAATTAATGCTCCAAGCCAGCATTATTAAAATTACAAATGAAAGGTGGTTATTAGAAAACACTTGTAGTAGGTCCAAATTATCATAGCCAAGGTGTGATTCTGGGAGAATCAGAATACTCCTGTCTCTGGATAGAAACCCTCATAGGCAGATACGCTAAAAGACATGGAATTGTTTCGAATGAATTCTGGAGAAGTTATTGGGATGAGGTAAAGGAAAAGACGGTTGAACATTTTCTGTGTCACTGTCCTGCTTTAGCCAGACTTACACAAAATAACATAGGTAGCTACTTTTTTAACAGTCTAGCTAACCTGCAAGGAGCAAAAATAAGCAATATCTCCGGCTTTATTAAAAGCACAAAATAGTTTTACAGGGAAAGATAATTGGGGAAGGACTTGTTTTTACTTCCTACTGGTATCACAATGGGCTGCCCTAAGTGTGTAAAAAAGCCGATCTGATGTTGTATGTAGCCAATCAGACAGCCATTCGCACATATGGTAAATACGTCGTAGAACTGAATTTAGACCTCGGAAATTCACATGCGCTTATGTTCTTACGGCTATTATAGGAGTAGATTTCTTGACGAGATTGGAGCGGAGAGAAAGCAGCTTCTTTGGCTACTTTGTCAGCCATTTCATTACCAACAATCAGGCAATGACTTGGGATCCAAACTAAAGTTATTTTTGAAGGGTTGCGGATAAGAATATTTCTAATTTTCTTAGCATAAAAATTATTTGAAGTTATGTTAGAAAAAGATTTAATTGAAGAGAGGGAATCGGAACAGATAGCGAATTTACCTTTATTGTTTTTGGCATATTCTGCAGCTTCTAATATAGCTACTATTTCTGCTGTAAAGATGGAGCTATGGTTAGGTAGGATTGCATTTTTGATTATTGCATCTTCATGAGTGACGCTATAACTCACATTATTGTCCGATTTAGAATCGTCTGTGTAAATGAAGGTAAAGTTACAAAGTTCTTCTTTTAAGTTGTTGAAAAGAGCTCGGAACTGGTTGGGGTTGGTTTCAGATTTTAGATAGTTATGAAGAGAACAGTTAGTAGATGAAGGCATTAGGTTCCATGAAGGAGGGGGAAATTAATGATCTTGATCAAGGCTGTCCAACCATTTTGGTTCTCTGGGTCGCATTGGAAGAATACATGTTAGCAGGCGCAAAAAAAAATTTAATTTTTCTCCTCCGAAAAGTTGAAAAGCAAAAAAAAAACAAGCTTTACGCTCCCCTAGAAAACGTTTCTGCCTACGCTACTGTGATTGAGCATACAGAGTCAGTACACATACAGCATTTCAACGATGAGACCGAAATATTTCCAAGGAATTTATACGATCCAGCAATCTTAGGGTCTGGAAATTTACATAGTTAGTGAATATTAGTCAGACACTCATACTATCTAAAGTTTAGTTCGATAAAATAAAAACACAAAAATTTTTTTTAATGACATGAATTTGAATCTGGGTTTGTATATGAGCTATACGATCCAGTAACCTTAGGGTCTTTACATGGTTGGTTCAAATGGATTAGAAATTTATAGTGTCCAAATTTTCGATAGTACCAAACACATAAAAATAATGTGGCTTGCCTAAACGTATAAGCACACTATTGAAGTGAAAATTCTGAGCAAAATTGTATTGTAGCAACCAAAAACATTAACGGTGGTGGTATGCGGATTAAAACAAAGCTTAGGAACAAAAAGTAAAATGTGGAGATATTCTCAAGTTGGACGTTATCAATCGGAGAATCAGAGAATCGGAGAAGTAAACAAATAAGGTTTACTCCAATGATAAGTCATGAACTTACATTTCGACCTATTAAGACTTAAATGGGTAAGAAGAATACAATGAGTTCAGATCTTCTTGCGGTCTAAGATGAGGGTCAGCATCATTAACGGCAAAGTTGTACATCATCAGCGTCATGACCACACGAGAATGTGAGGTAGAGAGAGGAAGATCATTTATAAATAAGTTGAAAAGAAGTGGACCTAGATGACTACATTGAGGAATTCAGGAACGAACGTGGACAGTTTCCGATGTAAGTAGAATACCTACGCATAACATGAATTGTTAGACTAAGTAATAAAAAGGAAAAGAAATAAAAAAGCTTTCACAAACAAAGAGGCCCGTTGTGCAGACGCATTATACTTTGGGTGCATTTTGGTCCTGGACAAACTTCGCGATCGCCACGATGAAGTGCTTACATTTTTTCTAGCCTTCCTTCGAGGTTTGCGCCTTAAACGGAATCACCGCAGTTTGGAGTCAACATTTAGTGCCCGAGCAGAGACCAGGACTGAGGATCAGGGCTTGGAAATATATACTTATTGGAAGGGCATACAGGGGGCTTTGGACAGCAATTGATGGAGGATTGGAGTGTGGGGACTGAGGCATTGTAACCAGCACATACCTATATAAAATCAGGTCGGATTTGATGCATTTGAAGTCTGAATGTCGGAATAAAAAGTGCAAATTTAATGCTGATTTCTTATACAGTGCTATTTAAAATGTATTGTACATATATATAAAAAAATGAAGGTGAATAAAGGTCATGGACAGACGCATAAGCTGTAGCAAAACAGCGCAGTGACTTTGAATTAATTACATGGCTAGTGCCGTTATATCGTTCATGGTGGCTTTTAACGTGAACATTTTAAGTGAAGAACTGATTGCTTTCGTTAAGCGGTATAATAATTGAAATTCTTTGTGGTCGTGCGCTTTATGCTTACTTATTTAGGTCAGTAGGGACAATTGTGTTAGAACAGTTGGGCATATACCTTTGATATTTTGTGTTTTAATCTTCAAAAGCTGCGAAATGATCCATGCAAGTTTTCAAACACGAGCCTGGAGGAATATAAGAGCACATAACAAAAACTGCGACACTTATTAGACACTAATAAATTCAATATCAGCTGTCCAAACAATGGGAAATGATTCGGAGCGATGATTTAATTGCAATAAGAACACCACCACCTCGACGCATTTGGCAATCTTGACTATAACTTACAAAATGATTACCGATAATTTATTGAAAGCAATGATATCAGAGTCAAAAGAAAAACTATTCCTATACAAATAGTTATGCTTGGAAAATGGTTAGGACAGGTCAGGTTATACAGGCCGCCCTCGACCACACGCGAGATCACCCAGAAGCCTTACGGCTCATTGTGATGCCTTTTAGAGGAGGAAATGGGGAAAGGAGATAATAGGATGGGAGTAGAAACGATTAAAGGGAGAGATACTTACAGGAGCTGCTGAATGCTTTCTTCTTTTTCCTCATTTTGCCAGCTACGACAGAAGTCTTGGAGAGGAACGTGCAACCTCTGAGCCATTCGTCCAATTGCACAATGCCCCGTTAGAACTCCTGTCATCATCCGAATCTTTTTCTTATTAAAGTGTAGGAGTTCAAATGTCCTTTTCGACTGATAGGGGAGCCAGAGCTTTTTAGCGATAGAGTACCCTGGCTCGTTCGCCAATCTCTCCTCTTCTGCCTCCTTAGTGTCTACTACCAACTCCGATGAAATATCATGCACGGGTCTGCTTACGTCTTTTACTACCCGAGAGATGGGCAAAGCAGAGCCCATTCTGGCGCACTCATCCGCCATCTCATTTCCTACGAAACCAGAGTGTCCAGGCACCCAGGTTATCTCTATTGAGGGCCGTCTGTCTCGATTAAGAGCCTCAACCGTGCTACGGATGTTTTTACTCTTTATACTATGCGTCGACAGAGCCTT
This sequence comes from Amiota minor, assembly GCA_037043295.1. Classification (NCBI taxonomy): domain Eukaryota; kingdom Metazoa; phylum Arthropoda; class Insecta; order Diptera; family Drosophilidae; genus Amiota; species Amiota minor. The sequence continues at coordinate 19,537 of JBAMAW010002772.1, forward strand.
AATAGCTGGCTATCAACATAGATCGATACGTTTCTAGCGGTTTCTCCCAAGGTATTAATCAACTATGCCGCTTGCAAGACCGCATACATCTCCGCCGGAAACACACTACTCCAATCAGGTAGACGAAAGGAAAATTGGGCTGTCTGCTCCTCCGAAAAGATGCCCGCACCCATTCCTTCTTACGTCTTAAAGCCGTCCGTGTAGATTGAAATCCAGTCTCGCCTAATGGCGTTATCCTGCCTCCAATCATTTCTCTTCGGGAATCTAATACTAAAATAATTTTTCAATTTTAGTTCCGGCACATAGTAGTCACTTTCTCTGCCAACCGCCCATAACCCCGCCTCTTACAGGATAGTGCTATGGCCCGTTAAGCAAAGCTTGAGAAAGTGCAGGCCCGAAGTCTAACTGCACTTCTTTCTGCCACGTACTTGAAATACATGTCTACTGGTATCAGATCTAGAATGACGTCCAGTGCTGCTTGGGGAGAATCGAAATGATCCGGTAATACCCATGCAGGCTGTTCTCTGCACCTTGTGGAGATAGAGTATGAGGGATCTGGTGTTTGTCACCTCCCACCAAACTAAAGTTCCATAGATTAGGATAGGTCCAACAACCGCAGTATAAAACCTATGAATAAAAAACGGCTGAAGACCCCATCTTCTCCAAAATATTTTTTTACAAACGTAAAAAGCGCCTAAAGCCCTTTTCATTCGTTCCTCTGCGTTTCTCTTCCACGAGAGTTTAGAGTCTAGAACTACTCCAAGATATTTGGCTTCCCCTGAAAACTTAAGCTGCGATCCACCTTTACAGTTGGCACAGTTTTTTGTTGTTGGTGTCCGTACATAATACCGTTTGATGTGGTCCAGCACAGTGGGCGCAAGATGTTTTAACTTAGCAGTTATTTGAACCGTGAGCGAATAACTGACAATTATAACATTGTGTTATTTTGTTCTGCAGTTTCACCTTATGCTCCCATCGTACCTTGGTGTGATTGACATACATAAAGTTTTTCTTTTACACAACTTCATACAATTGTGGATCTACATACTCCTTGATCAGGAATTTCTGCGGAAATGATCAAGTCAATTTTATTTTGTCTTATTGTTTCGACCATCCATAAGAGAATATCCTCGAACACTTATGCTGTTATGTCGTGAGGATCGCAGGTTTGATTAATTGTCATTGAATGCACTTAAATACTAATAAGAGGAAAAAAATTACAACAACACACAATTCAAGAAGGAGCAAAGCATAAGCAACGAAGAAGCAAAATACGTTTGCATAAACAAAACAAAAATTGCATACATATGTACATTTCTAATATTTTCAAATAACTCACTCCTGCCACTCAACAAAATACGCGAAAGAAGAAGAGAAACAAGAAGAAGAGAAACAAAAATCAGCAGAACACATTTTGGTTTTCCTCCCTCCCTCATCAACAAACCAAAATTCATCAATAGCCTCAAACATGAAACACAAACAAAGCAAAGCACAAAAAACGATATATACTGTCACTTTCTTGTCGCACTTTAGATGAACATAAAATACAGAAACGAAGAGCGCAAAAAGTGTGTAATCAGAGAGGAAACATACTACAACTAAAGCATTAAAAACAAACAACGTACAAAACTTTCTATGCTTGGTATTGCATGGTTTTCAAAAACCTTTACACTTAAAACTATTATATTAAAAGATAAAAAATTAAAAAAATAAGTATGCAACTCTTTTCATTAGCACTCATTTGCCATTTAAAAAAAAAATTATTAAAATCGGCTTAGTATAATGTACGCTAGATAAAAAAAATGTTAAAAATTTGGTAAAAGGGGCCTGTATCTTGACAACAGTGCCACCTACCGGGTCCAACTGAAGCATAAACAATCTTGGTGACCCCATAAGTACAACAACAAAAAAATATTATCAAAATTGGTTCTGCCGTTTCAATTGATGAGTGTACATACATTTTTCAACATTCATTTATATATATGTAAGATATGGTGTTCTGGTTGCCGTATCTAGCCCAGTAGTGTGAGCCCAAGTAGTCCTGTTTGGCATATCCAGCCCTGAGTCGATGGTCTTGAAGGTGCAGTTGAGTGGTCCAAGAACGCCGAAGTGGTCAAGTTGACGTTGCGCAGCGGATTATCAGTTGATATCGTTACTTTACTTTAATTATTACTTTTTTTATCTGCACATAATGCATTTAAATAACATATCAACTTTAGATATATATATAGATTTATTATTGATTTTGTAGAGATTTTTTCTTATATATTGTTTTTTCGATAAAGCTATCGCGACACACGTAATCTATTGACAACAAAAGGTAAGATCGATTTTTCTAGGAATAGTGCCATTATATCGAAAATTAAGACAAATCTTACTAGATTTAGATATTATTTCAAACTTACTTATATATAAACTTCCAAGATTTTATCATACATTTTTTTATGATTCACCTTATTCTACGATAACCAACAAGCTACTTATTGCTGAAGAAATCAGTAAACATTGGTCATCCTCTTCTAAGGATGCTAACTTTTCTACTACATTCCATATTAATCAATATTTTATACGCCCTCCTCAATAGCTCAACAATATGAAAAACAAACCCTCTCTCTGATCTCAACTCTGGTCTTTCAAAGCTAAAAAGAAAGACGCATGGTGTTCACCGAATTTCATATCCTATGTTAAAGAACCTTCATTCGTCCGTTTAAAAGGCCTTCTAAATCTTTTCAATAACATATTCACTAAATCCATAATAGCTCAGCAATACAGAATAAGCAAAAAACTTAACACACACCTATAATCAAACTTATCTCTGATAAAACCATTCTACAATAAATTCTTACCACCCTTTCTCTCTTAACCCGTGTTGCGCAAAATGCTGGATAAAATTATAACTAATCGACTATGGTGGTTTGTGCCTCGGACTAAATCTATCGATAGTCGAGGATGTGACATTAGAAAAAGGGTAGCCGATATTTATTTCTATAATCGTTATAGACTATCACATGTCCTCAGCCCTGTCCAGAAAAAATCACATCTCATTAATCGTCGTTAGACTTCAGTAAGGCCTTCAATAAATGTGGTATTCAGTTTTTTTTAATTTTATTTTTTATTTATTTAGCTAATTATGACAAAATACTGTCAAACTTAATAATAAAAGATTATTAACATAATACGGGAGATTAAAACAAAAAAAAAGAAAAACACAATTAATAATAATAATGAAAACAGAGCAAAAATTAAACTTATACTTAAGATAATATATAAGAAATCCACGTGTCTCTGACCCGTTGGAGGTACTTTTTTAAGTTATGCCCCTACTCACAATCAATTGTGGTCAGAAACAGAAGGGCTGTGTGAGCCAATGAGCGATGTCCACTTTATCTAGCAGTTCGTTCCAATTCCCGAAACCAACGAAGGGCGATGATGTTAAGCACAGAGGACGGGATCTCAGGCGAGAGGACGTGATAGAACTTATTATAAAGAGTTCATAAAACTCGGAATGGATCATGTAGGGCATAGTTAGTTGTGCATGTACCTAAAGCTAAGGGAACGTAATTTCTCGATGCACGACTAGGGACATAGACACTAAGTTGGCTTAAAAATACTGACGAATCAACATTACCAGTAATAAGTTTTTGAAGAAAGCTTATACCAGGAGTTCTTCGGCGATTTTGAAATGATGGGAGATCTACAAGAAGAAACCTGCTAAAGTATGAAGGCAAACGTACACTGGGATCCCAATTTAAACCACGAACTCAATGCGGTCTTGATGTTTTTTATATTGGTGGTTCCAGACACGCGAACATTATTCAAGTACAGGGCGGACTAGAGTGATGAAAAGAATCTTGGTAGTATAGGGATCATTAAATTCTTGAGACCATCTTTTAATAAAGCCAAAAATACTTTTAGCTATATTAATAGTTGAAGAAATATGAAGGATCAAAAATCACTTCAAGGTCACTGAAAGTAGAAACACGCGCCAATGAATTATTATCTATCGTATAAGAAGCTAAATGAGGTATCTTATTATGAAACGTCATGAACATGCATTTAGCACAGTTTAGCACCAGAAGATTACACCAAAATTGGAGTGAGTTTAGATCCTAGTCTAATATGCGAAGAGATATTGTTAAACGATAGGCAGAGTTTGACAACATCAGCATACATCAGAACGCGAGAGTATTTCAAGGAAAGAGGAAGATCGTTTAACAACAGATTGAACAATAATGGGCCAAGATGGAACAACGGAAGTGACAACAACTGGACTAGAAAGAGCGGTTTAAATAACACTCGTTGAATTCTATTTTTTAAATAAGAAGAAATTCAATAAAGAAGATGTTGCGGGAAACCTTAAAGCAGATCATGATTTACGGAGTCAAACACTTTGCTGAATTCTGTGTAAATGACATCAGTTTGGAATTTTTCGCTGAAACCAAGATGTACAAAAGATGTAAACTCAAGCAAATTAGTAGTAAGTGAACGCTTCTTCATAAATCCGTGTTGACACGGAGAAATAATAGATTTACAGTGGTGGTAAAGGGTTAAAGTAATAATTTTTGAAACAACTTTGGAATCAGGACCGGGTGAGTAAGTAGATTTTAAAGATTCTAAATTGGTAAGAAGACATTCCTCACCAATTACAGGAGAAACAATGTGGTTACATTGGGAAATGGGATAAGGATAACGATAGTAAATATATGATTTAGAAGAATAAGTGGATTGAAAAAATTTTGCGAACAGGTCTACAATACCCAAATCACTGCAGGCTTGTTCGTCAACTAAAAGCATCGACGAGGGAAATAAAGAACACTTCCAATTCACAAAATTATAAAACTACATAGAGCGAGGTATCTATTCTAATAAAGGCTACTTAAAGAAAGAAAATTAGCCCTAGCCACATAAAAATTTGCAAAAGCAATAGAAGAGGCAGTACTCTTGTATTTTTTTATAAAGCCTCGACTTAATGTTCTTCAGGTTAGAAATTTTTTTCGTAAACCAAGGTGGTTTGTAGGATACTTTAGAACAAACGTTAAAGGGGAAAATATTGAAAATATTAAAAACCGTTGCATTGAAAAAATGTATAGCAGTAGTCATATCACTGCAATTATACAAAGAAGACCAATCAGTTCCAAGAAAGATTGTATTTAATTGGGCAAAGTTTACTATGCAAAAACAAAACCACCGGTAACATGTAGATGTCGATGCAGAAAGAGGATAAGTTAAAGAATTGGATATTTCCAATGTTGGATGGTAAGTATCATCAGGAAGGCATAAATGTTGGGATCTTGAAACAGAGCGACCAACAGAATCATTACTGAAAACAAGATCAAGTAATCTATTCCATTGCTTGACAATAGAGTTCATTTGAAATAAAGAGTGGTCAAATAGGGCATCCAAGAAATCATGAAGCGCTAAAGGAACTAGATAATTTGAGGTACATAAATGCGTGGGATGTTAAAATCACGTAGCACGTTAAGAGAATCACGGTCTCAAAGAATGTTATTAACTGAGTTAATAGCACTGTCATGATTGTAATAAGTTTCCAAATTGGAATTAGGCGGAATATAATAACATGATATATAAACAGATTCATGAGGCAACAATAATTTCACACAAATACACTCAATATTAGGTGAACAGTTCAAATTAACAAGTTCAGATCGCAGGCGAGATGCAACAGCGATGAGGACATCGCCACCACGGCGAATAGGGCGATCTGCCCTAAATGTAACAAAGTTTGAGCAAAAAATTTCATTACTAAGAATATAAGAGTTAAGCCAAGTCTCAGAAAACGCTATAACATCAGCTTCAAATGAGAAACTATTCCTATACAAAATGTTAAGTTTAGTAAGGAGACCTCTAACATTTTGATATCAAATAGAAAGATTATCAGATGGCAAAATTAGTTTTTTGAGATTGTGTTCGAAAGTGAAATTGAGTTTGTAGAAGGCACACTAGCAGATGGTCGAAGTTTTTTACGGCAAGGTTTCAATTCATGAACAATAATATGCTCCGGCCAAAATTTTGCATCACAAATAGTAGCAAAAATATCGTCCGGCACACTTATTTTGAAAGAAGCAATGTCACGCGGGTTCGAGAAATTAAATTTGTAAACATTCGCCTTAATATGTATTTTGGACTCAATATATGAAATAATATTTTCGCAGGTTGTATCTGCTGCCAACCTAAAAATGAAAACATTACGCCGGGGAGCAGTCACAGTAAGAACATGTGCTGAATTGGAACAAGTTAAGTTAGGGGCACGTAATGGTACAGATGCCGATATGGGCTTTGGTACCGACAAAGGAAGGAGTGTATGACCATTAATGGACACATTACCATTGTGTTCAACGAGGAATGTGAAGCAGGTCTAGACCGTTTGGATGTAGATGCTATATCAGCATTATCCTTCACGGTATTGGATGATGAAAGAGAAGTTGGTCTAGACCGCTTAGAGGTACATACTTGATACACAGGTGGAACAGATGGACCCATCTGTGATACTGGATCCCTTGATGTAGGCTCAGGAATATGGAAAATTATGGCAGGAGATGGAGGAGTATTGGATATAGATAAGGGTGAACCGTGGGGCATAGGAATTGAGGTAGTATGAGTAGGAGGGGTGATAATCTCAGAAGCTTGAGTAGTATTGTAATAGGTAATGGAGTAGGGTTAATCAATTCAGAAGGTGACAATACAAGAAGGGAAGGAGGTGAATCGAACTGATACTTACTAAGTAAATCCACATCCGAATCGGAATCTAAGCAAGTTGTCTAACTGACCTATTCAGCTTGATATATCTGTATCTATACTAGGATACATTGACGAAAATTCAACCTGATTCTTGGAACAGGACGGGCACGACCACGTCAATATGCCACAGACACTTTTAGATCTGCTAGCAATCCTGTCATGGTCACGACCCGTCAGTGCCGCACATTTTAGATGGCAAATATTATCAAATGAATTTTTATTCTTGCACGAAATATTGCAACAAATCATTTTCAAGCCAAATATTCAAAAAACAACAAAAGAAATTAAACTACGTATGAAAAAACAAAGAGAAATGGAAAAACCAAAAACACGCACTATAAAAATATTAATGAGACACCCTGTCAAGCAGTTGCAGTACAAGTAAGAATCTTAGCTTACTCAGATATTGTCGCAACAACAACGCAAAGCAAACAAAAAGCTTTGAAATATTAATCACAATAACATAAAGCACAAAAGTAAACCAAGAGAAGAAAAAAAAAAAAAAAAATAACAGAAAATGCACTGATGCCACAGAGAGAACAAAAATATGTATTAATTACTGCAAACCAACTAAAATTTTTAAACAAAAACTCGATTATGCAAACAATTAATTGCACTATTTTAACATAAATAAAATAATAAAATATCAAAAAGTTTACAAAAAAAAAACAAGAATAGCAAAATAAAACTCAGCTAAGCAAAACACGTCTGACTCTCTTGAGATCCAATCCATTATGAGCTTCACCAATGGAAAGGCGGCCCAACATTATCACTACACCTTCATTGTTATGTCCAATATGAAAATGACAGTGGTTATTAATAATAACTTCTCGTCTACTACACCCCAATATAATGGTATACCTCAAGGATCTCCTCTCTCAGTCATCATATTCTAATAGAACTATTGCCGACCACAAACAATTCAATTCCTCAGCATATGCAGATGACTATCATATTTTCCAAAAATGCAATAAAAAAACCACACTCGATATTGATGACCTCTTCAATGATATTCACACTTAAGTAATGTAAGTATTCACGCGTTGACTTTAATATTTGTAGGAAAAAGCACTGTCATATAAACATTTCTCCATCCCTAGCCCAATAACTAATGCTAATTCTCTTAAAATTCTTGTCAAAACTTTCAATAAATCTTACAGATGGAACCATCAGATTACAGATCTCCTTCTTTCCTTATTCAAAAGGATCATTAATATTAAATGTCTATATAACAATAAATACTACTGTACTCCACTCACATTGATTAACGCTATTAAAGCAATAATTATGTCGAAAATAGACCTACCATTTTATGACGATGCCCCAAAATCCTCTTTAAATAAACTTAAAACTTTACACCATCCTTCACTTAAGTCTTCCTTCCTACAATCTTTCAGCTCTTACTAATTTCTATACACGGATAGTTCCAGGTCTAGTACAAATATCACTGCATGAGAATGGACATCTCTTTATGGAACCATATTTAAATCGTTGAGACATTTGTAAATTTCTTAGACTTTACCTTGGACACACCTACTTAACCCACAAACACCTTTTTGATCACTCCCTAAGTAATATTTGGACACACTGTCACCTAAATGCCGCACTCTCCATCGAATACATGTATAAGTTATGGTAAAGCATTCAGCAGAAGAACTGTGATAGGCTAGGTCATACCGATGTAACGGGTGCAATATAAAGCAAGGGGAAAATGGTACACAGCAGATTAGAACAATTACGGGAACTCCATGGTATATCAGGAATGAAGACATTCACAAAGACCTGGAAGTACCACCAGTAAAAGAAGAATGTTCCAAGCGTAAAGCTATTTACATGGACAAACTAGTTCGGCATGTTCATCTTCTAGCCAGAGCCCTTGTCCATACAAGGAACTTATCTCGACTGATCCGTAACGATCGTGCTGCCCTTTTGATTACTTAGAGGCTCGTAGTGCTAAGTTCATTGTAGGAGGGGACACATGTGTATTAGTTTTTTTAAGAATTGTAACCTTATTGTTAGTCCTATTTATTTATATAGGAGATTCAATAAATACTATCAATATAAAAAAACAAAAAAAAAAAAAAAATTTATTCCATCTCCACTGACAATAAATCCTAAAAATTTCAACTCTCTAATTTAGAAGGCGGTTTTCTCAATGTCAACTTCTTTAAGGCAAATTTGATGGAATCCGCTTTGGGCATCTATTTCGGTTTTTAAGGCCATTGGGTAGAGATATGACTTTGAGTAGATCGCTCTGCATAAAGTGTAGGACATTGATCTATTATTGATTTTAGAATGTTTTTTGTCTGATACGTCTAAATGGTCTAGGCGTAGTTGTATGTTATTTACAGACTCTATTTTTAATTGTTTTAAAGGGAAATTGAATTTATTTAATAATGTGAAATAGTTTTTCTCAGTGAAGATGACAGCGCCAAGTCACTACCAATAATTCCGTCGAAGATATGCAGACCAGGAAATATGAAAAATTTTATTTTACCTATTGTATGTTCGAAGATATCTATATTCGCATGATGGGTGATCTGAACTGTTCCACCTACTGAGTTTGTATAGAAGGAAGTAATATTTTCAACAGTATTTCTGATCAATTTTCTTTTAACGTAATTCTTATTAGAACTCATTACCATTTTTTCATATTAAAAGAGAAATATGGTAATGTGGATGAACCTAATCTTAAAAAATTGATGTCATCATTAGTAGTAGAGTCTTCCGAGATGATATCCGCATTTTCGGCAGAAACTTGATGTTCTACTGATTGACTATTTTGGTGTGCAATGTTTCCTTCTGTACAGAAATGAATTTCGTTGGATGTAAGGTTTTCAGCATTGAAGTTTCTTTGTTGCTTATTTGGTTGTTGCATACCATTTAACATTGATCGTTTAACCTGTTGATCACTACTTTGACCTCAAACCCTTTTTCTTCTAGTGCACTGTTAATATCCTTACAATCAACAGAGGGTTCAAGGCCCTTAATTACAACTACGAGCCCTTTACTACTTTTAAGCTGATAAGTATAATAATTTCTTTTAGTCTCCCTAAGGTACTTAGTTACAGAACTGTAGTTTGCTTCCGTATAAATTTGGACCTTAGTTTCTTTAATATTACCCTTGGTAATAGGGACAAGATGAAAGGTATTATTGACAACTATTCTTTGGATAGCATCTACAAGCCTATTCGAGCTTTCTTCACGAACATATATTGGAGGAGGTTTCGCGGTTTTAGGCTTTGATGAGTTTTTGTCATCGTTTTTAGTAGGTTCATGCCTTTCAGCAAGTAGTTGGATCCTATTACTTTCCAAAATCGTTTTCTTAGCATTAATATTTTTTTGCGGGCTTAGTTTACACTTATTGTGGATTTGTATGTAGCGGTCAATGCCCTTCTGCACTGCCGCTTTATTTTCCAGGGTCCCGTTTTGCATGCGCTGTTTTTGACTACCTTCTGGTGATACAGTTGTCTCTTCGATTGCTTTAGCTTGCGAAACAGAACTTTTTCTATTGCTTGCTTGTACTGACATTGTGTTGTTATTATCACTATTAAATGTTTAAGTGTTTGTTGTTGTTACAGTAACTGCATGTGATGACGCAATCGAAGCAGTAGCTGAGAATACTGTTGTTGTTCCTGAAACTGCACTAGCTGTTGAAGTAAAAGCTGTGCTTTGTGTTGTTTTTGTTGCAGTGCTAAACACAGTTGCTTCTGGGTTTGAACGAAAAGGTGGTTGCGGGGAAGGGCTCCGGGCACTCCACGGGAGTGAGTGACTAGTGATTACTATACTAGAAAACAGAACAGGAGAGCAAGATCATGCTATATCTACGGGCGGCTGAGCGGTTAATAAGGAACCTTTGTTTTTGTTCCCGGTATCATTTGCGACAAACGAGAAGTAAGCATTTCTCGCTGTCATTATTGGTGCTGTTAGGCTTTGATAAAAAGAATATCAAATAAAATTTATTAACTGCGAGGTAAACGTCCGATCAGTAAGACTGCTCGAAGACGAATGAAAATGAATAAATGAATTCCCAAAACCAAATACAAGAAGTTAGATCGTTCCTCGGAATACCGGTCACTATCGTAGGCTCATACAGGGTTACGCAGAGATAGCCAAACCTTTGATGTCTATTCTTAGAGGTGAATTGGGCAGAATACGTAGGTCAATGTCAAAGAAAACAATTATCAAGCTAAACGCAGAGCAACTAAAAGCATTTCAACAACTCAAGAACTGTCTAATTTCGGATGAGGTAATGCTTCACTATCCTGACTTTCCAAAACATTTTGATTCAACTACCGACGCTTCAAATTATGCACTTGGCGCTGTTCTTTCCCAGAAAGGTCGACCCATCACCTTCATTTCCAGGACATTAACTCGACAAGAAGAAAACTATGCCACGAACGAGAGAGAGAGATGTTGGCCGTAATTTGGGCTTTGGGAAACCTTCGTATTTTTTGTACGGCAGTAGGAAGGTAAAAATGTTTACTGACCACCAACCTTTAACTTATGCAGTCAGTAACAAAAACTTGAATTCAAAATTAAAAAGTTGGAAGGCCCTTTTAGAGGAGTATAATTATGAACTTCTTTACAAACCAGGCAGTGCCAACGTGGTAACAGTTCTGCTTTCAAGACCACCTCAATCTAATGTAAATTCTGTAACCACAACTGTCCATTCCAGTTGTAACCCCCATCGTCCCGTTCATTGAAATTCCCATCAATGTATATAACAATCAATTGTTCTTACACATTTCCGACAGTACCTCATACGAGTCGAAAACTTTTTTTTTCTTTCATACCACCGTCATATTATAAATGAGGTTGATTATAGTCGTACGAAATTAATTGATCTGTTGAACCTGTATCTTAGCCTTTCCATTATCATCTGCATTAAAGCTCCAGAACATATGTTAAAAATACAACAAATGTATCCTAAATATTTTAGAAATTTTAAAACGCGTTTCACTCAAGTAGAATTAATAGCTGTAACTGACCAAAAAGAACAAGAAAATATTATAGTTCATACGCATAGCCGAGCACATAGAAACACTAAGGAAAATAAAAAACATATCCTCGGAAAATACTATTTTCCACAAATGACAAAAATAAATAAAATAGCTAAAGCTTGTAATACATGCAAAGAAAACAAATATGATAGACATCCCAATAACCCAAAGTTATATTATAATCCGATACCACCATACCCAGGACACACAATACACGTCGATATCTTTTCTACAAATAAATTTAGGGTATTAACATCGATAGGCAAGTTTACAAAACAAAATCTTTGACAACGAAAAATCGTTCAACTCGCAACATGCTTCAAAATAGTTGGGTATCCACATTTATACTGCACCACTTTATAAAAGCGAGGTAAATGGTCAACTCGAACTTTTTCATTCGACACTCGCTGTCTAAAACAAGATCATCCTACAAAAACTTTTGAGGAATTATTTGAGTCTGCTGTTAATGAATACAATCATTCAGTACACTCTACTACCGAGAAAAAACCAGTAGATCTTTTTTTTGGAAATTCCTCAACCTATGGGCCTGAAGACTATGAAAAAAAGACTTGAGACTTGACAATTATACAAGATTGTACAAAAACAGTAGAGGGATATAAACTATCATAATGAAAAGAAACAACCAATAATGCAGTACAAGCCAGGCGACGAGATTTATGTCACACAAAACAAGAGGTAAGGAACAAAACTGTCAAAAAGATATAAAAAGGAAACAGTAAAGGAAAACAAGAATTCGGTAATTGTAAGAGTCGGGAAAACAGGTCCATAAAAGCAATATTAGGAATTGAAAAGCATGTTATTATCATACGTTTGAACCAATCGCGGACGATTGGATTTTAAGCAAGGAGGAGTTATGGCAATAGTTGGGAGGCGCTGGAAAGGCAAAGCTTTCAGCAGAAGAACTGTAATAGGCTAGGTAATACCGGTATAACGGGTGCAAGATAAAGCAAGGGGAAAACGGTACACAGCAGATTAGTAAGAGCTGGACTGCTTTGAATCATAGTTTTCTTTCTTTAGTTTAGTCTGAGTCTGAAAGTGACACTGAAAGCACATAGTGCTGAGTTGAACAGACTGATAATGATGACAATGATAATTTATATACTCTCATTCCCCTCATTTTAACACCCAAAGACACCAACAATTCCCCTCCTCTGACCCCATACTTTCCACCCCTACGCACGATAACATCGTCAAACTATTTTTTTTTTTTTAAGTCATCACAATTATAAAATCTAATCTAAAAACTGTTTATAAATAAATAATTAAAATATAAATTTTTTTTAAAATAATAAGAATGATAATCTAATCTAATTTTTGTATATGTGTAATTTGTAAATAATATAAGGACCTTAAAAAATACTCAAGTAATTAAATCCTCAACAATAGAATTTTATTTTTGTATATAATTGTTTAAATATGTATTAGATAGTAAGTAAGGTTAAGTCCATCGTAGCTATAGCTTCAAATTAATTTTTACTTTTTATGTTAGTATGTATTTAAGTACACTCGAACTGTGTACAAATATATAAATAAATACAATAGCTGCATTCGCAATGGCATGCAAAATAAATTTGAATTCGGTTTCCAAAGTTATCATAGATACATAATATTGTTAATTAACCATAATTTAAATAAGATATTTATTCTTTTTTATTACTTCAAGTATAGAAGAATAATACATAATTAATAAATTAAATCAAAGTATAAATTTATGGTTCGGTTATTTTATTTTACTATTATTTCTTCATCCACCATTTCACGGAAGAAAGTCACTTTAAATTGAATAATTATATAGATACATATCGCATATGTTTAACTATAGTGTCGCAACTAAAAAACACGATTTTTGAATTAATGATGCAGAAATATTTGTTATACTTGTATGATGATTGTATTGTGTATGCAATTTCATATTAATAACTTACATACTCTCTGCGTAAGAAGAGAATATTTCTTTTATAATTAGCCAATTTGTGAGTAAATTGAAAACTTTAAACTCGAAATGCCTTTTTTATTGAGTTGTGAGACTTTATTTAAACGTGTGCTACATGTACCTTGTATCTATATTTCATTTAAATTTTATGAATTTTCTAACTCAAAAAATGTATTTTTATTTTGTTTAATTTTTGTTCTATAGAGATATGACACGTAAATACCAATTCGTGTGTTCTGATTAACATGATTTTTGATTACATTTACTATAAAAAAGTTAAAAAATTAAATGAATGCACGAGCTTTATGATCCTTAAAATGAGACACTTTGCGCATCACTTATATTGGTAATTTGTATTGTAGCTATTTTATGCTATAGTGTGTTCGAATTGATTCTATGCATGTCGCTTGCCAATTGGCCAAGTAATAGACTTTTGTTAAAATGTCATCTCGCTTAAAATCTTAAAAACTAACAGGACTAGGAATATAGTTCGCACACACATCAAATTCTTCCGATTTGTAATTGCTTTTCGAAATGTCTGAGATCACGTTTTGGCCTTGTATAAAATATGCAAAATAAAACTAATGTCAATCACTTCATGAAATGTTTATAAATTATAATTAATTAAACACAATACTCTTCACGCACCCCTAGAAAACGTTTTTGCCTACGCTCTTGTGATAAGAACATTCAGAAATATTTGATTATTGATTTGACTTATGTTTATGGTATAGTCAGTACACATACAGCATTTTAACACTGAGACATAAATATTCGTATGGGAGCTTCACGATCCATTAATCCTAAGGTCTTGTAATTTACACGGTTGGGGAGTATGGGTCAAACACTTATACTGTCTAAATTTCAGTTGGATAATACAAAAAAAAAAAAGTTTTTCTAATAGGAACATGAATTTGAATTTGGGTTTGTATGGGAGCTATACGATGGTCTTAAAATTTACAGGTTTGATGGACATTGGCTAAAAACTTATAGTGTCTAAATTTAATTTTAATAGTGCAAAAAGGAAAACAGTTGTTCCAATAAAAAACTGAATTTTAATGGGGGGTTTGTATGGGAGGTACCCTCTATTCCAGCGCCAACTTTGGAAACTTATAGTGTCCAAATTTCTATAGTACAAAAAAAAGTTTGTCAGCAAGAACCTGAATTTTAATTGTTCCGAGAAATGTACAGCGTCTAAAAAACCGATAAGTTCGTTTCAGCTCTCTAGCTCAAAAACTGAGGGACTGAGAACACGCAATATATACTTTATGGGGTCTCCGATGTCTCTTTCTGTCTGTTACAAACTTCATGAGAAACTTATAATACTATTCACTGCATGAAGAAAAATAATAAAGAATAACAAGTAACTAATATGCCATTCACAGTGATTAAAAAGCGGATTACTTTGGTAACCAGATTGAAAAGGTGATTATTTTTTGCAAGAAAAATTACGTAACTTAGGAGTTGTAGTTCTGAAAAAAAAAAAATTATTAAAAATCAGATTATTCATCATAATCCCCTTTTTAATCAACTGGGTTGATAACTTGTTTATTTATTGTCACCTTTTTGGCCAATACTGCCAAGTTTTAAGATGATTTGTTGATGCGCGCCAATATAAAACTGCCAATGATTTTAGTATATTTTAAATTGTAAATTTTTGTTAAAATTTTATGAGAATACATAGCTGGAATAAAAAGGGAACTGCAAGAAATACTTGCATACATTGCAAATTGTTCTTAATAACGATTTTTCACAAATTTTAAAATTGAAACTTCCTAAAAACAGACAGAGCGAGATCATCTCAAAACTCAAAAAAATACTACATACTATATTATAGGTTCGTCAAGATGTCTGTAATGCCGGCCACACATGCGATTGATTGTACAATTTCAATTTGCTTGTGGACTCTCACACGGGGCACGATTGTATGTCAATCTATCATTGTCTGTCCATCAGTACATTGCTTTTGGTTTCTATGGCATGTGTAACTGTTGTTGTTGTGATTAGATTAGATCAACTACGAGCTTCTGTGTGTTTCTCGTTCTTTTTTCTTCGTATATTCGCTTGTGTTTGCACACACACAAGCTAGTTGCCTGCACTTTGTTGTTATAAATATTTTTATAACACACAAGCTGCATGTTGTGTGTTGTAATCTCTTTATTGAGACTTTTCCGGTGGATTCTTCAAAAATTTTATTAATTGTTGGGGATTTGGCAATAGAAATACATATTCTGTGAATATTTAGCCTCTACCTAGTGCAGTTCATGAGATACAGAATTAAAAAAACATGACGATTTGTATTTTTTCGCTAAAATTTATAGTACAAATTTTTTCCCCACGAACCTAAAGACGTTTCACTTCACAAAAAAAAAAAAAAAAAAAAAAAAACCTTGTGAACTACAGATTAAAAGTTATAATTTTTAATGACTGAGAATGCCTATAAGGTTTTGTGCCTTATATCGCCAAATAACCTAAACATTTCAAAGCTTAAAAGAAACGAGAAGCGGAATTTTACCCATTTGACATTCAAACTAAAATACTGTAGGAATGAAGTATGATGTTGTTCTATAATTAAAACATTTTAACACCAACCGCCCAAATTAAGTTTTTTCACTTATTTCACACTATGCTGCAAGCATTTTGTGTTTTTTAGAAGGCAGCATTTGCAATTTGAAACGAAATCAATGTGCCCCATCCATCGTAACCACTTAACCAACCAAACAATTGTTTTGATTCTTTTATGTTCTGTTTGTACCCCATCATCATTGCGTATAATAATTTTACAAAGATTTGCTAATAATTATGTAGTAGCTACTTTTTTTTAACATATATGTACATATATACATATTTGTTTCATGGCATCTATGAAAAATCATCTCAAAAATTCGCATTACAAAAAAAATTATACTTAAACTCGAAATCATAAAATCACAATTAATACACATACTTAAATTAATTGTAGTCACTTTGTGTGTATAACAAAAAAAAAATTTCAAAGTAAATTTTTTTCTATCTTCTATTGCTTGATTCGATAAATTAAATTATAATTTTTATTTTAAAATAAAATTATCAAAATCAAGAGAAATGATTGAAAGAATGAATCTCATTTCTATATATTCATTTAAACCGATCAAGAATAACAACTCATTATATCAGTCAATGGGTGTTGTTACAAATTATACAATAAAATATAATTAAGGAATGGCTGGCTCGTGGGCTCAGAGGTTAGTGCGTTGGGCTGACATCCCAAGAGTCGCGGATTCGACTCCTGCTCAAGGCAAGCCTGATCCAGCACTTTTCTAATTTCCTCCTTTCCTTCTTAACTTTCCCCTAAGCAGTAGGCCTCTGTCGCTATTGCTCATATCAAATACTAGATTATAATTTGCAATTATAATCTTAGTTATGATAAATAAAAAGAATTAACATGAAACTGCTAATGCTAAATGTTCATTTTCTTTTCAGTTTATTATATACAAAATTTAAACAAATTTCGATTATCGAAAGTTCTTAAATGAGCATTAATTTCCTAGCTTTATAATCGTTCAAATTTTGACATTTTGTTACTGAATACAATACCAATAATTCATTATGGAAAGGACTTTTATGGTTTAATCTATTTTGCAACAATAACGAATCTGTCCTTCAATGGGTTTTACTATTCGAAGTTTGCTAAATTACAGTTTGAGTCTCATGGAGTGCATATGTATATTCATATATAGAAATACATATCTGTATAATTACTGTCTACAAACATATTCAAGCAAATCATGTCCTTATACATTTACTTATCATACATTTAGTGTAATTGGGGGTATTTTGTGGAAAATATAAGTTTTTGTTGACCGATTGATTGACACATCTCTTTGTATAAAAATTAATGATAAATTAAACTAAAGAACAAGACGAACAAAAATTATAAAAATAATAGTAAAAATCTCTATAATGAAAAGATTCGACAATCGACTGCAGAAAATCTTAACTAAACAACTACTGTACTTACTTAATTACTGGTTTATTTCGTTCTTTGTTTGATTTCTCTATCTCTATCTCTCTCTCTCCCTCCCTCTCTCTCTCTCTCTCTCTCTCTCTATATATATATATATATATATATATATATATACATATACATCTACATCTACATATGTACCATGGATTTTTAATGTTTATAAAATTTTTTATTTAAATTGATGTATATATGTAATAATTGTAACTTGGGTATAAAGTGTTTTTTTTATCAATAAGGATTAGAGAAAGCAAGCGACTGAGTTGATTTGATTATGATTTTCAACCTTATTTTACTGTTTACTACATAATTATTTCATTGAAATATACATCATGATGCATTCTTTTTACATATTTGAATAGGTAAATGCTGTAAAAAAAATCACTTTAGACTTAATTTTAATTATGCTCTCTCTGTTGTTCTCTCTTCTTACGAATCCATTCTAATTTTTATATATATTATATGCATGTATAATATACTCTCCTTAACTAATCATTTCGCGATATTTGACTTTATGTTTTGTTAACATATCGGTGACAGTTACTAGTTTTTTAATCGATACAATATCCTTGGAGCGTGCCTGCAAATCTATCAAATAAGAGACGCAAATGTGATGTAATGTTGCAAGTTCACGGCCTAAAAATAATAAATTTAATTACATATATATAAATATTATATAAGCCCAAAAATACAGTATGGTTTACTCACCTGTATCCTGTGGATTATGATTTGCATTTTGTTCAACAAACATGCCAGGCAATGGGTTTGGATCGGATGCTAATGATAGTTGATCAAGGAATACAATCATACGTTCTTTGTTCTTTAATATAAATGGATTGACAACTTCCATATATTGTTCCTAAATGAAATAAAGAGACAGATGGAGAGAGAGACAAAGATAAAGATGGAAGACCTGTAAACAGTGTATAATACTTTTTACCTTGCCACCAAATTCAATTAGATTTGCTAAATTCTGTAAGCATTTAGCGACCATAACCAGTGAACGTGTTGCCGCTGTTGGGGGTGTCTCACTAACAAGTCCAAACTGCCTCGGATTCAATAAAGCGGGACACAATAAACGCAGGAAAATAAATCCAGAAACAACACGTGTACGGACTAAACGTTCTGTTGGCCATTTGGAAACCACAGACTTTTGTAAACAACTGCAAATGTAACGTACACTACGTGGGCAAGCCTCGGGTGATGTGAAAATAGAATGCGTAACAAGATCGAGGATTTGCAAAAGGAATTCAGCATTCGAACAGGCATCATCATTAACATCCATTTTGGTTGGATTCAATTCAGCTGATTGTTTACTCTCCAGGATGCGTTGAACTGTCTCAGAAACAGCGGATTGTAAGAAACCCGTACACTCAGTACGCATATATAAATCCATAAGTGTTGTTGCCAATGATGCACCACGAAATAAGGTTGTAGTTTCATTTTCACGTGCCACCTCCGCTTGGCATAATGTTCGTATCAATTCCGTTTCACGTTTCTCTTGACGGAAGACACGCAATAAGGCTGTTGCCAATGGAACACGATCATTATGGCAGAGATCAGCTAAAGCTTTGACTGCATGCAATTCTGGTTCTAGTAGTAATTGTTGCAATGGACTATATTCTTCACATGGCATTATTAAATCATCTAAATAACGCATACGTAAGCGTAATGAGCCCCATTCACCCATGGGTGTCATGCCGGTTAGTTGATACCATTCCTCAGTCTCTTGGCCATTCCGAAGACTTGCCAAATCTATGGTTAACTCAGCAACCTCAGAGTCCTTTCCACGTTTACCACGTGATATTAATGTTATAGTCAATGAAACAACATCTGGTGGCACATCACTGCAATAATCATTTAAAATTTATTGAAATAATGTGAAAACATTTGGGAAATTCTATTATCGTTATAGTTTATGCTCATTCAACGCATAGAATAGTGGATATTCAAAGCCGCTAGGGCTATTGCCCTTGCCTCTGTTCAACTGCTCTTAAGTCTTTCCACATTGTATTCCCTCAATTTTACTGAAGCGGAAATTCATGGGCCAGGATTTCAAAGATCTATTTCAATGGGAACCCATCATACTGTTACGGTCATGGGATTACCGAACATGTTTTGGTCATGGAATAACAACCTGGCAGCACTGATAGAGTGTTATGTTTGGTATCCCTGGAACGCCAAGGATTGGGCGGAGGCAAAGAAAGAAAGAAAGAAAAGAAAAAGAACTGGAGGGAAAAAAATTAAATGACGCATACAAAAGAGAGATATTCGGCACCAATATTGTAAAAACTATATTGGAAGATCCATATTGGAGGAGCAATATTAAAAAAAGCGACTGGTGTTGGTTCCTAATTATTTTGTCGTCTTGGTACGTTAGTATTTTTTAAAATTTACAATACTTGTGTTGATTGTTTCCTGTTTTGCGTGATTCTTGTTGCCGTTTACGCCGCTGTATTATAGCCAAGCTGCAAATAACCGCTAGGTCTGCACGCAGCCACTTGCCTCCGCTGACCGCCGTTTACGCCGCTATAATATTGTCGAGCTGCAAGTCACCGCTGGATCACCACGCAGCCGCTACCTTCCATTGATCGGCGTTTACGCCGCTGTATTATTGTCGAGCTGTAAGTCACCGCTGGATCACCACGCAGCCACTTACCTCCATTGATCGCCGTTTACGCCGCTGTATTATTGTAGAGCTGTAAGTCACCGTTGGATCACGACGCAGCCATTTGCCTCCGTTGATCGCCGCGCGACTTAAGTGTCCCCACTTGACCCAGAACTATTACGCTGGAACGGACGAAGTCAGCGTAATAGTTTAGAAATGTGAAACTCCTAAAGCAATTAATAATTTCGAAAAAAGCAAAATAAACAATTTAAATAAAAGAATTTCGAAGCGACGTGTATTATTGTTTACTTTATTTTTTCGAAATTCTTTTATTTAAATTGTTTATTTTGCTTTTTCCGAAATTATTATTTGCTTTAGGAGTTTCACATTTCTAAGCGTCGACTTCGCTTCCGTAGCTTATGCTTGCTCAACATTAGGAGTATGTATTAAAGGAAAACGGCATTTGCATTTGCCATGATGAATTTAGAATAAGTTAGTCTTAAGACCGAAGTTTAATAAAGAGCACTCGTTCTGGCAAGAACATTATTTATTTAATAAACTTATAACTGGCGCAGTCGACGGAGTTAGAATCCAAAAATTTTAACAGTGAATCGTATTAAATTTATTCAAATAAACTTTTATCGGACCAAAGAGCGAAAAAAAAAAGAAACAATTAAACCAAATCAATTGTGTATTTAAAAAAAACAGAGTTATTAATCTAACTATTGAATCGTGAACATTTTATTTACAAATGCAAAACAAAGTGCCTTTATAAAAAAAAAAGAAAACCAACAAATTTATTATATGTTTATATATATAATTCTTCTGTGAGTGTGTATGTCACTGAACTTCTCTTAAATGACTGGACCGATTTTGATGAAATTTTTTGTGTGTGTTCAAGGGGATCTGAGAATGCTTTAGATTCACAATTTATATATATAATTCTTCTGTGAGTGTGTATGTCACTGAACTTCTCTTAAACGACTGGACCGATTTTGATGAAATTTTTTGTGTGTGTTCAAGGGGATCTGAGAATGGTTTAGATTCACAATATATGTATATAAAAGATAGTCGTGTTAGTTACACTATTTATAACTCAAGAACGGTTGAACCGATTTGGCTGAAAATTGGTGGGGAGGTAGCTTAGAACTAGGAGACGGACATAGGATATTCCGTTTCAGTGGGACGTGACATAAAACGTGAAGGAATGGATTTGCAAACCGTAATAGCTACAGAGTTGAAATTTTTACAGAATATGTAGTAGTTCTATCCGGGAATTAGCAACAAATACTAAAACTAAAATATACAAGAAATATTTTGGTTTGTATGGCAGCTAAACGACCCAGTAATCCCACGATCTTGAAATTTCGATGGTTGGTAGCTATGCATCAGAGACTTATATTGTGAAATTTCAGTTTGATCAGTCCACTAGGGAGGGTACTTCCCATACAAGCCCACCATTAAAACTCAGTTTCTTATTCGAAAAACTTTTTTTGTTCTATCGAACTGATATTTAGACACTATAAGTTCTTGACATAGGCGCTACACATCTATCAATCAAATCGGCCAACTAGGAGGAGTATCTCCCATACAAACCCACCATTAAAATTCAGGTTCCTATTCGGTAAACTTTTTGGTTTTTTGAACTATTGAACTGAAATTAGTGTCTAACTATAAGTTTCTGATATAGGCGCGGTACATTTGTTGGAAGCAGTCAAATCAGACTAATAGAGGGGGTACCTCCCATAAAACCACAATCTGGTACTGAACCCTCCGTGTACGAGTCTGACTCGCACTTGGCCCATTTTTTATTTTTATCGGCGGTCATCGTCTACAGCGCTCCATTCCTTTCTCTGTTATAGCTCCCATCCCCACATATCTCCTTGATTTTCATCAAAGGAAGAAATGTTTCCATACGTATATGCTCTCTTATCTTTTTTGTGCGAGGGCGTAGCAACGCACGCCGGGATAACTAGTTTTATATATAGCATTTGTGCCAACATATACAATAAAGAAGAAGTGCAAATATGAAAAGAAAAGAAAAACAAAGTTTTGCATGAAAAGAAGCGATAACAAGAAATACAAATACTAATCAAAAGTGAACAAATGTTTAAATTTGTGCATTATATTATATTTTATGTACTATATGTGCCAACATATACAACAAAAAAAAGTGCATATATGTATATACAATATATAAATTTTTTTTTTTTTGGGAAATGAATATAATCGGCAGAATTGGACAAAATTTCCTAATAACCCTAAAAGCAATAATAAACAGCGAATTATTGAAATTCTCGGAACTAAATTGCACTTCGAGGAATTCAACTATCCAAGTTCTATAGAAAACACAACCGCCTTACAACCCGACGAAGGCAGCGATAACAAATACAAATTCGACTTTAAACACCTGAATGGGGAAGAAGTCGACAATATAACAAACCTTCTACTTGAATTTGATGACATTTTCTGAAAGATGGTGACATCCAGTCGTCTACAGACGACGTACACCATGAAATCATAACAACAACCGATAGACCGTTGTATTCTCATATATATATGTATCCACAAATCTATGAAGTCGAAATCAATACACAAATACAAGAAATGATTCAACAGAATATATTAAAAGAAAGTATTGTAATTCACCATACAATAGCCCCCTATAGGTGTAGTATGCAAATTACCTAAATTAAATTCTTATGCATCAATTGCAATAACATTAAGTAAGTTAGGTAAATTAAGATTAATAATCAACCGTTATGAATGCTGTAAACTAAACTAATCACCTTAAGTACCGTAGGTTAAGAATAGGGACATAATTGTATCATTAAATCAGTCTTGGTTGAAAGGTTAAACCTATATGGTCGTTGCCATCAATTAAGCACTCCACCAAGAGCTAAGATCGCTGACCTTTTGCCCCCTACATCGCCACTTAAGCTAAGACCCAAGCGGTCCCTCGCTAACTATTTACATATTAATAAAAATATACAAATAACAAATAATACTATTTTAAATTATATGTCGATCTTTTATATGGCGATCCTTTATAAGGCGATCCTTTATATAGCGATCCTTTATATAGGTAGTAGAAAAGAATCAGGACAATTCTGGAAAAAAGAAGTGCAGAATTGATTATAGAAAACTTAACGAAAATACAATCGATGACAAATACCCAATTTAGTCACTTAACTGAATAAATTAGGTAGAGCGCAATATTTCACAACCCTCGACTTAGCGAAGGGATTTCATGAAATACTGGTAGGAAAAGAAGATAGGCCAAAAACGGTATTTTCAACACCATCCAGTCATTACGAATTCATTCGTATGCCTTTTGGTCTGAAAAATTTACCATCGACCTTTCAAAGGCTAATAAACATGGTTCTGAAGGATCACATCAATAAAATATGTGTGGTATACATGGGTGATATCCTCATAATTTAGCACATCGCTACAAGAACATATTGCAAGTATAAAAGCAATTTTTCAAGCCGTAAAGAAGGCAAAGCTCAAAGCACAAGTAGGCAAGTGTGACTTTCTAAAGAAAGAAACACAATTTGAAGGACATGTCTTAACAACCAAAGGCGTAAAGTTTCAATAATTCAGAGCTTAAAACTACCAAACAACGCAAAAAAAAAAATCAAATCATTCTTAGGAATGACTGGCTTTTATAAAAAATTCATAGAAGACTATGCCAAAATAGCATATCCTATAAGATATACAAGATACCTTAAAAAAGGAGAGTTAATCAACTTGTATGACCCAAGTTACATTGCATTTGAAAAACTCAAGATATTATAACAAATTCACCAATTTCAAGATATCCCGATTTTTCAAAGAAATTCGTGATAACAACAGATGTGAGTAGCTTTGCAATTGGAGCAGTTCTTTCTCAAGAAGGACAACCCATTGCTTATGCATCAAGAACCTTGAATAAACATGAGACTAACTATGCAACCATCGAAAAACAGCTACTTGCAATAGTATGGGCAGTAAAATACTTCCGTCCATATGTCTTTGTGATATTATTTGAATTAGAAAGTGATCATCAACCCCTGAAGTGGCTGATGAAAAAATTCACAGGAAAAGATATAAGTCCCCGATTACAAAGATGGTTGATAAACTTAGGAGAATACAATTTTAAAATAGAGTATATCAAACTTAAAAATAATAACATGGCGGATTTCCTCAGTAGAATCACACAAAATGAAATAAACCAAGGGAAATATGAAGTTAATCAGAGTGAGGGCCATGACCTAGAGGAAACCATAAACACAGAACACAATATAAATACCCCCAATGAACACCAAATAATGCAAGAACAAAAAACACAAGTCATTTACAATGGAGTACAAACAACTCAAGACCAAAACCTCCAAATTTACACTCATGACACTGTAGTAAATAGGTTTAAACACAAATTATCCTCATCCCAAAGAAACAAACCAGCTGTGAAAATTCATTTAATAACAAACGAATATATTTGGATATAAACGATATCAAGGAAAACCGTGTGTTGAACATTATACGAAGGGAAATTACAAAGGGAAGAGTATGAACTTAACGAACAAGAAGACAGCAAAAAGCTGAGGAAAACGATATTTAATTTGTCCCATCCGGATAATTAATTATAATATATTTTAAGATTGGCTCGTTGGCTCCGAGGTTAGTGCGCTGGGCTGACATCCTAAGAGTCGCGGGTTCGATTTCCGCTGAAGGCAAGCCTGGTCCAGCACTTTTCAATTTCCTCCTTTTCCTCTTAACTTTCCCGTGAGCAGAAGGCCCCTCTGTCGCTATCGCTCATATTAAATACTAGATTATAATTTTTAATTATATAAATTTATAGTTTGTAATTATAATCTTAGTTCTAATAAATCACCAAATCATAACAACAATCAACGAACAAATTGAAATTAATAATCATATTAACAAATCCATTACACTGCTTAAAAATACAATACTAGAGGACAGACAAAGTATCTTAGCATCTTTAAACAATATTAACAAATACAACTATGATATTAAAGACACCCTAACTTACCATGACCAACTACAATAATAAAACTCCACTATTTACATTAACAGGTAGACCATATACTAGACACAGTAACCTCAGCCAGATATAATATTTTCCATTCGTCCATACTGTCACCGGACGAAATAAACAAATACAAAATAGACCTAGAAAAAATAAAACTCATTCGAATAGCGATATTGAACCATAATGATTCATTGATCTATGCTTTCAAGGTCCCAATAGAGTATATAATTGCAAACTTGACCAGAATAATGCCAATAACAAATTTGTTAAACAATAAGATAGATGGTAAAGAAGAAACCACAATACAAATTAATAATATTTCATATATTTATGAAGAAAGTAAATTGCTAGGAGAATTAAAGGAAAGCAACCATTGCATTTTTAAACAAAACTGTAAACTAATATATGATAACGAAGAGAAAATAAATAAGTAAGAAGAATAGTAAGAACGTTATCTTCGACTATGCCGAACATGAAATACTCTTCACGGACGCAGTGAATGTTTCATTGTAGTATTCAAATGGGTGGTTTGTATGAGAGGTACACCCTAGTGGTCCAATTCGGCTGGTTCTGACAAATGTCCTGCGCCTGTCTTAGAAATTTATAGTGTCCAAGTTTCAGTTCGATCGGACAAGAAACAAAAAAGTTTTTCGAATAAGAACCTGAATTCAAATGGGTGGTTCGTATGGGAGGTACCCCCTCTGGTGGTCCAATTGAGCTGGTTCCGACAAATGTCCTGCGTCTGTCTTGGAAACTGATAGTGTCCAAGTTTCAGTTAGATAGGACAGAAAACAAAAAAAAATTTCTTATAAGAATATGAATTCAAATGGGTGGTTTGTATGGGAGGTACCGACCCGGTGCAAAAATCCCTTCCTTTGATGTCTTTCAAGAAGCACTTCCGAAGCGAAAAATCGCCTTTCGACATCTCTCGGCTTCAACTCGTACGGCACCCAATATCCTTGCTTTTGAATAAATCCCAATTGTTTTAACCGAACGGAAATTGCTTCCTGAGTCACTCCCAACGATTCTGCGAGTTCAGTTTGCGTTTGGCACGAATCTTGATCCAGTAAAGCCTCCAATTCCTCATCAGAAAATCAAAACTTCCCGCAAATGCTGTTTATTTAATACAAACCCGGACATTTTCGAAAAGGCAAAAAACAGTGTTGTTGTCAGAAACAGATGCTGATGCATACTAGTTATTGTTCCAACTTGCAGGTGGAGCCATCTTTTGAAAACGGACCGAACTAATTTGTACTCCCAACAGTTGGGTAGTTGCGGCAGTGCTTAGATGCTGTATATGAGAGTTCCATCGAAATTTATTATTAAAACTAGAAAAAAGGTTATCTTCGAATATGCCGAAGATGAAATACTCTTCACGGGATATGTATGGGAGGTACCCACCTTAGTGGTCTGATTCGGGTGGTTCCGACAAATGTACTGCGTATGGTAAATAGAAAGGTTCGTGCAGAATTTCAAATCTCTAGCTCAAAAACTGAGGGACTAGTTTGCATACATACAGACGGACATGCCTTAATCAATTCGTCTAATCGAGCTTTTCTTTTCTTTTTACCATAATAATGTAATCCCATGCTTAACTACAATACATCAACCTTACTCTCATTGGTAAAAATACTTCTTCTAAGCAAACTTAATTACGCTTTGCCGATTTTTGGATTCGCTCCCAAGAAGCTGCTTTCTCTCCGCTCCATATAACGCCGATTTTTTCCTCACAAGACTCTGTGAAATACCTAAAATCTCATTTCAAAACCCAACACACAGGATTACAACAAGCAACATCAAATTGGTACAAGCTAGTCAATCATAACAAACTTTCAGCTAAAACCTTCCTTACAGCCCTTTCTGATGAATTCAGAAGACTGGACGTGATAAAATTTTTGAGACTTCGCCTAGGTCATACCAAACTATCCCATGGACACTTGTTCATCCCATCACCCTTTTTGTTCCTGTATTGAAAGTTCAACTCTCAATCATATTCTAGTTGAATGCCCAAAAACCCAACCAATACGTAGTTTATATTTCTCAAACAAAGATCCCCTTTCCATCCTTTCCAACCGTTCTTCACATAATATTAAACTCATTTTGCAATTCTTAAACACATCTAAATTATACAATCTAATCTAAGTCACCCAATGTATTATTTTATTTATAATCTTTATGTACCAAACACTATTATAATATCCTAATCATAAGTAGAAATAGCTTAGTTGTATTAATTTTGTATATTATAAATAATAATTAATATTGTTATACAACTAGCTTTCCGAGCTGAAGGCCTTTGTCGCTATTGCTCATAAAATATCTAAGTTATAATTTTTAATTATAATCTTAGTTTTATAATAAATAAATACATAAATAAAACTTTAATGAAATACAATTGTAACAATGAAACTAATAAGTTAGAAAAACAGTATTCGACAAAACTAAAGCACGAAACTTACCATGTGAAAACTTTGCGCAATAAAATTGTCAAATATGACGGAAACTTTTTCTTTTTCATGAATTTAATAACTTTTAATATTTGTTATTCTAAGTGTAAACAAATTTAACATCATACTTAATTTGAAACATAATTTTTAATTCAAATATAACCATATCCTTAAAAACGTCGCGACAAAACTAAAGCACATTGCAATCAGCGCTCACTGAATCAGTTCGTTGTAAAGAAGAATCAAGAAAACTACAACAACGTACTGATGAACATGGCTTAAAAACGTGTACACGTGCGTGAAAAAGCCATTTATTTCAAAAAATAGTTGTGAGGTTACATATCAACTGGACTACTGCTAAATAGCGAACTATATTATTTTCCGATGAATTAAAATTGAATATCAAAGGTTTCGTTGGTTTGAGGCTTGTACGTAGGCCAAAAGTACAATGCCTTAATCAACGCTGTTTAAAATCCACAAACAAAAAAGAAATGTATAAATAAATCTTTATACAAACAGAAAGTAAAAACTACAACTTTACAAATGAATTATCCTTTAAAGATATAGCGAATACACAAACCAATAATATGAAAGAAATGAAAGAATTTAAGCCAAACATAGTAATAACAATAGTAATTCAACAATAATACTTACTTTAATAATAATGGCAATTACAATAATAATATTTAAATTAAAAAGAAAACAAATAATTTTAAATACTGGCGATGAAAGGATCCAGGAGTATCCTTCGTCACAGGGGGGAGAAGTTAAGTGTTCCCACTTGACCCTGACCCATTACGCTGGAACAGACGATGTCAGCGTAATACTTCAGAAATATGTTAAAACAGAAAATGCTTAAAATCAGAAATGTCAAATTCTTAAACCAATTAATAATTTCAAAAAAACCAAAACAAACAATTTAAATAAAAGAATTTCGAAAAAGTGAAGTAAACAATAATAGAATGTTATTACGAGTATTACAGAAAACCAGCATTTGCATGTGCCATGATGAATTTAGAATAAGTTAGCCTTAAGACCGAAGTTTAATAAAGAGCACTTGTTCTCGCAAGAACATTGTTTTTTAGTTAATAAACATTTAACTCGCGCGCTAACATTGAATCACCTCACCAAAAATCATATACCAACTGCTAAGTACCACTTTATTTTTATAATTGACCGTGCTTCAACATTATAACCATCCCACCAAGATCATAACCAACACTTAACCAATATCACATATTCAACATTATAACCAACATTCAACATTATTAACCAACTGCTAAGTACCACTTTATTTTATAATTGACGCTCGCCATCTTGTTTGTAAATCCGCAACTATTTGTTAACCCAAAAGTAGTAAAATTATAAATTTCATAACAATACCATTTTCCAAACAGAGCTGAACGCAATAGAAATATGCGACAAAGAATGTCTAAGATGATAGGTAAGAAGAGTGCTATACTCTGATAGCCAGGCCAGCTCTCACATTTTCTATAATCTTATTCTAAAACTCAAATGGATTCCAGAACAAGAGAAATATAAAAAAAAGAGCTTACTGTCTTACTAAGCATGGAGCTAAACAACCCATCATTGGTACCGAGCCCTTCGTAGGCTTTCTCCATGTAACGGAAACAATGAGAAAATGGGAATGCAAAAAAATTTCGCGTATAGGACCGTACGTAAAAACAGATAAAAAAGATTTAGTGTGAGAGACAGAAAGAGAGAGGGAGAAAGAAAACAAAACAAAAACAACAATACCAAATTTGCATTAAAAATATTATTTAATCAATAGGAGCACCAACTAATGACATTGGTAATACTGATATTAATGGTTTGTAGTAACTAATATACGTGAATATACGCGATTCGGTATTTTCGAGATAACGTGGAAAAATGGCATCTATTGTGGTTCCGGATTTTTTTTGTTGATTCATTGGTATTCTATTTTATACTAACAAAATTTTCCACAAAGAAAGTTAGTTAGAGGTAAAGAATCGCTTAAAGCAAAATTTATGTTAAAATCTCCACCGAGATTTAAAGGGATTTTGTCTTCGCTTCTAATAAGTAGTAGTGACAATCATACTATGTCTAATATATTGGTTCTACTACAAACGACAGACACAAAAAATTACAGTGTCTTATCAAATGGACAACAATACCTAACCTCCACGGCCTTGTCCTCAGTATTATTATAGTATATATGGAGTAAATTTATTTTAAAAAAACTAAAGTATTGTATTTACATTTCGTAGGACTTGAAATACTTTTGAAAAAAATTAGACGAATCAATTACTTTATAAATAAAATTGGCACATTATCAGAGAATTTCGACACAGACGGCTGGATTTCCAGTGGATTTTCCTAACTATCTACCTATTACGGGTCATGAACAGGTAAAAAAACCTCACGCTTTTTTATCATTTCACCCTCCATTTTTAATAAACGCCGCCAAAGAAGTTTCACTTCAAAAGTTTGCTCGTTACTGGCAAAGGCAAGCTAAATATTTCCTTAAATAAAACAGGGGATCTTTCCGATTTCTATCCTATTGGCCTAGCAGACACTAAGTAATGCTAATTTTGTGAGCTTTATGTTAATACACATTATTTTTGAATGTCCAGAAATTGTTAAGAGTCCATCCTAGAGGCAACAAAAATGACTCCATCACAGATATGGAATAACAAACCTTAAAGACTGCCAGAATTAAATAAAAGCCTCAATCTTTAAGGCTACCAGAATCAAGTATAATATACTTCTGGAGGTCGCGGTAAAAATATGGCAATTAACGATAGTAATATTTCGAAGTTGAGAGCACCATAAATACAGCCAACCTAAAACTAATCATAGTTAGGCACTCGATTCTTCTCGCCAAATAGAATTTTAATGGAGGTCTCCGACACACGATTCTATGCGTTAAAAACGTGATAATACCAGTGCTAGTACTTACTCTAATACAAAATCTTCTTCCCATACTGGATCTGGTGCAATTTTAACACGTGTTTTACCGACTTTGACTTGATTTAATGAAATACTACAATATGGATGTGGCACCAATTTAAATGGCAATCGATGAGCTTCTAAAACATTCAAATTGAGGCAACGTAATTCACGCAAACGTGGTACTTTCTTTTGTGCACGACTCAATTGTGAGCCGCATTGTGCTTTTAATGCATTTATCCACTCAACATAACTTTCTTGACTCGGTGCACATAAATATGTTACGGTCGCCAGACATGGCAATGCACGTTCAACAATTTGAAAGCAGTATGGTCGCTCCCAGAGCGAATCATGGCACTGATATAGATAAGCACACGATAAATCAATGAGCCCCTTTGGTTTAGTCTTTTTCGGATTGTCATAAAAGCATAGATGCGTTTCACATCCTTCACTAATTAAAGCAAAATATAATTGTTTCCACTTAGCTGTCTTATCCGATTTCTTATTCAAATGGCCATGATGTTTAATGCCCTTGATTTTCTTAAGGCCAATCTGATCCCGACATTCTCGTAGTGTTGCATAAATCTTTTCTGCAGCCTTTTCCACAACATACTGTTGATTGAATTCTGGTTGCGTTCCATTGACAACCGGATGACTTAATGAGTGTCCTTCAACGATTTGCTCCTTACGATACCGATTTATAACGGCATCCAGGCATTCAAATGTCCTGCCACCCATTAGATAACGTACTCCTTTCTTCTCAATACGAAAACGTTGTATTTGATTATTTATATGAAAAAAAAGTGAATAATCACCAGGTGAATTATCACTTGGTCTTACTAGAAAACTTCCAGGACCAGCTAAAATAAAAGTATGTATTTATACAGTAAATATTAGTGTAATGACGTTTGCTTACCCTTAACCAACATATCGACAGCTTCATTTTTTGTGCAATTTGGATGAAACCAGGGAAACACGGTGTTCGGATCAATTGATACATCTAAATCATCGACAAGTTCACGAAATATCATACCCTGTTCACCTGTACGATGTGCTGTCACCCAAAGCCAACCATCACCCATATCATTATGTACAAAAAATATATCGCCTTTCTGGAAGCTCAATTCATCTGTATCAGGCATCTTTGTATATGGCAAAATGGCAACAACACGTTTCTTATCATTAACAGGTTCTGGAGGTGCTACAGGTATAACAAGACGTTCACGTTTCAATAAATCACTACATGACGTATAATAGCCAACAAGATCACTAAGCGAAATAAACTGACGACCACCAATATAGAAATCACCACAAACAGCTGTTATGCTATAAGATATGTAGAAATTGTATTATGATTAGCAAGATAAGAAATTTAATGCATTTTTCTTGAATTTCGTTACAATTACGTACCGAAAATGATTTATGCCGGTACGTCCTAAATAACTGAGTACATATGAACCAGGCTTCCGATCACTTTCACGGACTATAAATAAAAACCATGTGTAAATCAAATTAGCCCAGCTCTGGCTTCGAATCATATAGTATTTGGTACTTACCCAAATAACTGCCCAATTTACCGGTACCACGTAAACGTGATTCAGCTGAATATCGATCCAAACGTCCATGATACCATTCACTTTCTGGTGGTGCTATTATAGCTGGACGTTCGCCTGAATTTCCAAAGAAATAGAGAAACATCATAAATAAACGATGTTGTTGAGGGAATTCTAAACAAATTCATTGTTGTCATGACAATTAGAAATCGTCACCCAGACAAACACAATCTCAAGTTTCTAAATGAAGATGGTAATGGTTAACGAGCGGCGCGATTTTTTTTTTTTATTAAAGTGGCCATAATTGGCCAACCATGGCAAATTTGACTGACAAACAAATCTTTCCATTGTTCAATCACTGAACTTCAGTGTGCACAATACAAAGAAACAAGAAATAAGAAGGCTAACTTCGGCTATTATTTATCAGTTCGCGTTCATCTTTCACAGTGTGCGGTTGCAACTGCGCACTGTTCTCGTTAAATATTGTGTCTTTCCACGTTATTTTTTGTGCTTTATTCGTAACGGCACTTTTACAATCACGTTCGTGTGACGTACTTTATACACCTACGGTCAAAATAATAGTAGCTCTAGTTGGAAAATGAATTTGATAAAAAAAAAATGAATGGAATTGGTGTTTTAATGTACCCAAAAAAATTTTTTTTTAAAGTATGATGTGTTAATGAGAAAATCATAAGGAAATAATAACAACTTTATGTCATACGACAGTAAAAAAAAAATTTTTCTCAAAAGTTCAATTAATTTGCACGGTCAAAATAATAGTAGTGATTCATTTGTAGGTCTCCCACCTGCCCAAACCAATACAAATGTTACGGATAATATTAAAATAACTAAAATTACGACTATTACACTACAATTAGTATTTAGTAGCATAGCCTTTATTTGCTATAACTGCAGCACATAGTTTTGGCATCGAATCTGCAAGATTTTGACACCGTTGGGAAGAAATGGAGCTCCAAGCATCTCTAACTGCTTCCCAAAGCTGTTGAACATTACTGGGTAGACGTTTGCCACCTTTATTCTTCACGTCGCACCACAAATTCTCAATTGGGTTGAGAAATGGCGAATGTGCAAGGCATTCTAGTACATTTATACCGTTGACCTGCAACCACTGTCTTGCTGAAACACCCAAATCAGTGGCATTTCTTCACTAGCATATGGCAGCATTATCTCCTGCATTATATGCACATACAGGTGCCGATTCATGGTATCCTTGATCCAATATATTGGCCCCACGCCGTAATACGAAAAACAAGCCCATATCATAATACGAGCTCCTCCGTGTTTCACAGTTTTTGTTGTGAATCTTGGTTGCCACTCAGACTTTGGCGGCCGCCTGACATACTGACGAGATTCAGTTCCACCATAAAGCACAATTTTGGATTCATCCGACCATAAAAAGTTTCTCCATTTCTGTACTGGCCAACCAATGTAATCATGGCGAATTTAATTCGTGCAGCTAGATGTTTTTTTTGTTAAAAAAGGCAGTTTCTTGGGCTCCGAGCACTTAAATTGTTTTACCTCAAGTATCTCTGTATGCTTTCTACGCTTACATTCAGATTCAATTCCTTTTTTATTTTGTAGAGCACCGAAATGGGTTCTGCCTTGAGTATCTCACTACACGGGTAACTAATCTTTCGGACATAATGTGAAGTCGTCCACGTGTTTCAATACCTGATATGAATTTTATAGCATTACGCACCATTGTAGGCGAACAACCTACCATGTTTTGAACTTCCTTGTACGTTTTTCTGTCAGAAATCAATTTTTTTATACCGTTCAGGTATACAGTGTTTGCCTCGACCCATTTGAAGAGGGCGATGATCAAATGGAAACTGATAGTGCCCCTGAAACTTGCTCTGTCAAAGCAAAATCTATTACATTTACCAAACAAGAAAAAAAAAAATAAAATAATAATAAAATCATTGAATCCACAAAACCAAAGCCACCACTAATATTTGTGACTGGCATTACGAAAATACGTGGTCATGGTGTATGATGTGTCTCTTATAACCTCTCTACACAACCTCTAACCTCAACCTTCTCGTGGTGGCCCCCGTTTTTCACAAATGAGGCAATGGCGACCGAGTGTTCAGCGGTATATCTGTTCCCCTTTAGCAGTACTGTAGAGGAAATATTACGGTATATTTAGCAAAGCTGGCAAGTACGGAGGCCTGCTTGCATTAAATTACCTTCGGTACAAGGCAGCAACCCTGCCACCGAACTAGAACGCTCTGGTTTAATCTTCCATTGCGTCTGAAAATTCATCGATTCGTTTATTTACAATCCTTTGTTAATCAACTTTGTGAATAGACTATGTTTATAATTTCTTTAAATTGTAAATACGTCATAAATGATAATAATTACGAAAATAGATGGACTTCTGTCTGCTTTAGATACGGTCACTGAGTCTGACAGCTATATATCTAAGGCTATTAAAAACAAGGCAATTAAAATCCTCTCAACTACTAGTAATTCATTTCGCGAAATAATCAAATTTCTTGAATCATTACAGTTACCTTATCATTCATACCAGCTGAAAGAAAATAGAGCATATAAAATAGTTATTTGCGGTCTACACACCACAACATCTATGGAAACCATGAAAAATGAACTCGCGTGTATGGGTAAGTCAGTTCGTAACTGGTTTAACCCCTTGAATCGATTTAATAATCTCCGTCTTAATCTTTTCTTTGTAGATCTGGAGCCAAATTCCAACAACAAAGAGGTATTCTCTATCACCAAACTATGTCGCCAAATAGTGAAAATAGAGCCACCACACCAACACATTGACGTTCCACAATGCCATAGGTGCCAGGAATACTCGCACACCAAACGTTATTGTCGTAAGTGTGTCAAATGTGGTGAAGATCACCCATCTACTTCTTGCGTAAAACCACGAGATGAACCGGCGACCAACAGCTGGCTCATCAACAACAAATTGTGAAGCACAAAGTTGACCTAAATCTACAGCAAGGCACTCAAAACAATCTGAATAAACTTAAGCAACGACTTCGTCAAACTATGCACAAAAAGCAATATCATCAATTCTTACCTCTAGACAACGAATATCAACAGAGTTCGTAATTAACTCAATCTGAAAGGTTTGCAGTATTGGAATCGAGATTGGAAAATTTGACCATCAGCTTCAACAATATGACGCAATCCAAAATATTGGAATTGCTCACCACCATGATGGGAAAAAATGCTTAATTTAAACATCAACATAGCCATCTGGAATGCAGATGGAGTCCTGCAATGCAGAAATAAACTACAGCTGTTCTTAACCTTCAAATCATTTGACATCATGCTCATTGGTAAAACCCATTTCTGCTGCCGCACTTATCTAAAACTTCAAGGTTATGAAATATAAGCTGCAGTTAATATACACACTGCCACCAAGCATCATCCTATTGATCCGTTCCGTACTGAATCGTTGCAAAGTGCTGGAGTCAAAGTCTTTACCAGCTCTGGAGAAATAATCATTGCCTCAATCAGGCGTTCAATTAGACGAGAAGTTCTTGGACAGAAATTCCTGGTTGATGGCGACTGGAACGCCAATCATCGCCTGTGGGCATCCAGGCAAGCCACCCCAAGAGGTAGAAAGCTTTTTTAGTCTATTGTTAAAAACAAATTGGCTACTGGATCAGCTACTCTATATCCATACGATAATATTCGAGTTCCGGATGCTGTTGATTTCGCTATTTTTTTTTGCATCCAAGTTGCTTGTCTATCAAGGAATCGCCTGATCTCAGTTCAGACTATTCGTTTTCGAGCAGTCTTGCTGATCGGATGTTTACCTCGCAACTAAAAAAAATTATTTTTTTATTAAAGCCTAACAGCACAAAGGTTCCTTATTAACAGCACAGCAGCCGTAGATAGAGCACGATCTTGCTCTCCTGTTCTGTCTTCTAGTGCAGTAAGCACTAGTCAGTCACTTCCATGGAGTGCCCAGTGCCCATCCAACCACCTTTTCATTCAAACCCAGAAGCAACTGTGTTTACTACTGCAACAAACACAACACAAAGCACAGCTTTTACTTCAACAGCTAGTGCAGTTTCAGGAACAATAACAGTGTTCTCAGCTACTGCTTCGATTGCGTCATCACATGCAGTTACTGTAACAACAACAAACACCCAAACATTCAATAGCCATATTAATAACCCAATGCTAGAACAAGCAAGCAATAGAAAAAATAAGTAATAGGTTCCAACTACTTGCTGAAAAGGATGATCCTACTAAAAACGATGACAAAAACTCATCGAAACCTAAACCCGCGAAACCTCCTCCTGTTCCCATGTTCATGAAGAAAGCTCGAATAGGCTTGTAGATGCTATCCAAAAAATAATTGGCAATAATAACTTTCATATTGTTTCTATTACCAAGGGTAATATTAAAGAAATTAAGGTCCAAATTTATACAGAATCAAACTACAGTTCTGTAACTAATTACCTTAGGGAGACTAAGAGAAACTATTATACCTATCAGCTCAAAAGCAGCAAAGGGCTCTGTTGATTGTAGGGATATTAACAGTGCACAGAAAAAGGGTTTGAGGTCAAAGTAGTGATCAATATTTTTAATAAAAATAAAATTCCACAGCCATTGTACAAAACTGAGTTGGCCCCAAAGTTGCAGCGTTTAAAGAAAAATTAAGTGCATCCCATATACAACCTTAAATATTTACTTCATCGTAGGCTAACTGTGGAGGAGCCTCACAAACGAGTAAATCCTGTGCATGAAACCGCAACCTGTAAACTTAGTCGCTATAATCCTGATCTTAAAAAATGCAGTAACTGTGGGGGCAAACATACAGCCAATTATAGAGGTTGTCCTGTATATAAGGAATTGAAGAACCGTTTGCAGTCACAAAAGAATTCCGCCCGTTTTAGCCGTGAGGCTACTATCCGTGCTCTGCGCTTAGGTGTTCAACAAGAAACTGTGAAAAAGATTGTGAAGCCTAAGGCTCCAATGTCTCAACATAATAAGCCAATCTCACAAACTACCCCAATTCTAAATGCGTGTATTTAGCCAGTGTTGCAACCACAAAGTTCTAGTGAATCTATGTTGGTGAATTTATTACAGACCCTGAATCAATCAATCTTAACGATGCAAAACTCTACTTACGAGACGATGAAAATCCAAATGAAAATTTTGGATAAGTTAAATTCCCCATAATGGCTCATTTAAAAATAACTCACTGGAACGCAAATGGCGTTTCACAGCACAAACTAGAGTTGATGAAGTATCTAGAGGACAACAATGTAGATGTGATGTTAGTCTGTGAGACTCATTTGACTAGCAAAAACAACTTCTTTATACCAGACTACTTAGTTTATACAACAAATCATCCGGATGGAAAGGCAAAGCACTTTTAAGCGACCAGCTCGAGGCACAACAAGGGCGCTATATCTGTAAACTATCACCCACAAACACTAAATTTTTTTCTTTCGATAGCACAAAAATTGCTAAAAACTTATGTGGAACTGGATTCACCTATTAGAGACAGAACCGGAATTTGGGCACGGTCTGATGAAGAGAAGGCTAATGTATTTGCCAACCATCTGGAGCACGTGTTTCAACCTAATCTACCTACTAACAAATATGTGCTTCCTCACCAGACAATCACAAATTCAGTAAATATCTCTCCATTAAAAACAAGTTCAGGTGAAACTGAATCTATTATAAGGACTCAACGGAAACCCAAAAAATCTGCTGGTTATGATAGAATCGTGCCTAAAATGATAACTGAACTTCCAAACGCAGCAATAGTATTTCTCTCGTATCTTTTCAATGCTATCCTTCGAATTGGATACTTTCCAAAACAATGGAAGAAATCGGTTCTCATAATGGTTCCAAAGCTCTGGAAGGATAGAATGTTCTTCTTTATAAAGACCTATAAGTCTACTTCCATGTCTTTCTAACCTATTTGAGAAGGTTCTTAAAGCCAAACTCAATCACCAGTTACAAACAAATAGTACAATCCCAGATCATCAATTTGGTTTTCGAGCAAAACATGGAACGATTGAGCAAGTCAACAGAGTTACTTCGGAAATAAGAACTTTGAACTGCGAGAATATTGCTCAGCAGTATTCCTTGATGTAGCACAAGCGTTTGATCAAGTATGGCATGAGAGTTTGATTCACAAAATTAATTGTTTGCTGTCCCAAAATATACATAAAGTCCTGTAAGTAAGACAGAAAAATTTCATTACAAATGAATTTATGATGAAAGCAGGCGTTCCCCAAGGCAGTGTTTTGGGACCAACTCCTCTATACATGTTATTCACTGCCGACATTCCAACAAGTAGTCAAATTGTCACTTCGACATTTGCTTATGACACTGCCGTAAACAGCCGCTCCCGTTGCCCAGTTAAAGCTTCTGCAGGCTTGGATGCTCATCTTAAAAGCCTTCAGGAGTGGTTATCCAACTGGAGAATTAAAGTCAAAGAGGAGAAATGTAAGCACATTACATTTACAATGAACCGACGGACTTGTTCTCCAGTAACGTTAAATGGTGTTACAACTCCTCAAACTCAAGTGGTAACTTATCTTGGCGTTCATCTGGACAGACGGCTCACCTGGCGGATGAGGAATTGAGGCTTTACTGGATCAAGATCCGTGCTACGATAACCCCAAGAAGAAAAAAATACTATGCCAAGCATGGTGAACCCGTTCCATCATCGTCTATATCGACGCCAAAGCAAAACATCCACGGTTCAAAGGTCATGCTCTGCATATGGTGGAACCAGACGGGTGTGGTATATTATGAACAACTAAAACCAAACGAAACCATTAATGCGGAACGTTATCGACTACAACTAATGCGTTTGAGCCGTGTATTGCGTGAAAAACGGCCGAAAGGCATGACAAGGTGAAATTGCAACACGACAATGCTCGGCCCCACGTAGCTGTAACGGTGAAAAATTACCTGGAAACGTGAAATGGGAGGTCTTACCCCAACCGCCGTATTCTCCAGATCTTGCTCCTTCTGACTACAGGCTTTTTCGACGGAAGCAAAACGATTTGGGGGGTCACCGGTTCGGGTCTTTCGAAGAAATCGAAAAATGGCTCATTGATTGGATCGAGGTCAGAGAGATGGGAAAAAGTAGTCGCTTCCGGCGGACATGGTGGTCATGGTGTATGATGTGTCTCTTATAACCTCTCTACACAACTGCTAACCTCAACCTTCTCGTGGTGTCCCCCGTTTTTCACAAATGAGGCAATGGCGACCGAGTGTTCAGCTGTATATCTGTTCCCCTTTAGCAGTACTGTAGAGGAAATATTACGGTACACTTAGCAAAGCTGGCAAGTTCGGAGGCCTGCTTGCATTAAATAACCTTCGGTTCAAGGCAGCAATCCTGCCACCGAACTAGGACGCTCTGGTTTAATCTTCCATTGCGTCTGAATACTCATTGATTCGTGTATTTACAAGATTAGCTTTGGATAATAACAACAACAACAAGGTAACGACAATTGGCAAACGGAAAAGGATACGAGTAGGACAATGGAATGTAAGAACACTTTTTCAAGCGGGAAAATTTGCAATGCTGACAGCAGAATGTGCAAGATTGAAAATTGACATCCTGGGTGCAAGCGAAGTCAGATGGAATGAATGCGGAGAAATAAATAATAACAGGGGCGACCTATTCCTGTTCTCAGGCATGCCCAATGCAACTGACCCACACTATCGGGGCGTTGGCATTTATCTTAGCAAGAGAGTTAAAAATGCAATGATGTCATGGAAGGCTTGGAATGAAAGGATAATCAGCGCACACCTACGAGCTAAAGGACAGAATGTATCAATTGTACAGATATATGCACCAACTGAAGACAGTGATATAGGTGATAAAGACAACTTCTATAGCATGCTAAATGGAGTTCTGGAAGAAATACCGCATCGAGATATCATACTACTGATGGGGGGGACTTTAACGCACAAATAGGAGCAAATAACACCGGTTATGAATCAATTATGGGAGTTCATGGGATGGGTACCCGGAATGAAAATGGTGAATTACTTATAGAGCTCTGCAACAATCACGACCTTAAAATAGGAGGCTCAATGTTCGCTCATAAGGACAACCACAAAGTAACTGGGAACTCACCCAATGGAAGCTTTTCCTCACAGATTGATCATATCTGCATGTCCCGACTGGCGTGTAATATGTTATGCGACGTTCGCAACAAGCGGAGTGCTGAAATTAACAGTGACCACTACTTAATATGCGCCGAGATCCGCCTAGAAACACTGCGTTATCGACATAGGAATAGACCTGCTCTATCACAAAGATTTGACGTAAAGAAATTAACTGACAATGCTACAAAACAGGAATTTATAGCCAAACTCTCCGAAATAGTAGTAGATAACTCAGATAGCGAGGAAGCCTGGGCAACTCTTAGTAGCTCTTTGTATACTGTCTGTGATAATATATTACGCAAAAAATCCAGGACAAAGGAAGAGTGGATGTCAGTAATTCTTTGGAGAAGAATTGCAGAAAGAAACCATATAGCAATCAAGATGCTTAATGAGAATAATCCACAGCGCATAGACGAACATACCCTTGAATATAACGCACTAAATAACTTAATAAGGAAACAAACGAGAAGCCACAAATTGGCGTATTTTGACAAACTAGGAGAGAGTGCACAGGAAGCCGCCTCAAAAGGTGACATGAAAGTTCTTTACGACCTCACAAGAACTATTAGCGGAGGGAACGTTAAAATCAACAGCCCCATTGAGGATGAAAACGGTAACATTGTTACTTCCAAAGACGAGCAAGCAAGAATATGGAAAGAATACTTTGAGCGTACGCTTAACACGCCATCCCTTGCAAGCGTAGAGCAGCTAACCATCCGAAATCGGAGATAGATAGATGTAGATACATGTAGACAAATAAATACGAACCCTCCTACAATAGTCGAGATAGCAGAAGCAATCCGTACCCTCAAAAAAGGCAAAGCACCTGGGAACGATGGACTTGCAGTAGAATGCTTTCAAGTAGACGCACGCCTCATGGCCACTAAATTGGTGGATATTTTAAAAACAGTTTGGATCACTGAAACAGTGCCTAGGACGTGGAAAGAGTCCATAATTATTAAAATCCCCAAAAAAGGCAACAAGAAAAAGTGCTCCAATTGGAGACGCATCTCACTTCTACCAACTGTTATGAAGGTACTGAATCAAATCATACTAGGTAGA
Organism: Amiota minor; assembly: GCA_037043295.1. Taxonomy (NCBI): domain Eukaryota; kingdom Metazoa; phylum Arthropoda; class Insecta; order Diptera; family Drosophilidae; genus Amiota; species Amiota minor. The sequence continues at coordinate 61,055 of JBAMAW010002772.1, forward strand.
ACCGCAGAACACGTAAACAAGCTTATTAGGAAAAATCAAGCCGGGTTTCGTCCAGAGAAATCGTGCACTGATCTTATCAACACAGTACGCATATTGATTGAACAATCTGCAGAATTTAATGCTCCACTATACATAGCCTTCATCGACTATTTAAAAGCCTTCGATGCTCTAGATCGCAATGGTATATGGTTAGCGCTAAGCGCTAGAGGAGTCCCGTAAAAAATCGTCAACATCATCAAGGCCAGCTACGAAGACTCCACTAGCCGTGTTCTACACAACGGACAGCTAAGCGAGTCTTTTGAATGTAAGAGCGGTGTTAAGCAAGGATGTGCGCTTTCTCCGCTGTTGTTTATCAACGTCCTGGATTTAGTCCTTGAAGCTGCAGAAATCGAAAACATAGGACTTAACTGGAAGTTGCACAGAAAGTTGAGCGACCTGGAATACGCCGACGATGTAGCACTGCTAACGAATCGCTGTTCGGATATGCAAACCCAACTAGACAAACTCACTGTGGAGTCTAAAAAAGTGGGATTGAATATTAATTGCATGAAGACCAAGAGCATGCGATTAAATACCGCTATTAGCACCCATCTAATAATCGAAGGTAACGACATCGAGGAGGTTGAACGTTTCGAATATCTTGGTAGTCAAATAACAACAAGCGGGGGAACCCATATCGATATAGAGTACAGAATTCAAAAAGCCAAGATATATAATTATAATTTCTTTAAATTGTAAATACGTCATAAATAATAATAATAATGTTGTATGTACTGAAGATGTCGAGTTATTTCATTTACCGTTACTTCTATTACACGTTCGTGGTGTCCAGCCTTTTGAGAAATTACGATGCTATAATGGGGTTGTGTATCCTACTTTTGTGGAAGCATGCCACGCGCGGGAATTGCGTCAAATGACAACAAATGGCGTTAATGTTTAAATGAAGTAAAACAAACTAATTCCCCAAGACAATTGCGAGAGTTATTTAGGTTTAAATGTGGTTTGAATGTTCCAGCGAATGTGTTAGTTTAATGGAATGAATTCAAAGATGATATGAGTGAAGATTTTCTAATAGACTACAGTCAGGAAATTTCTTATAATCGAAGTCTTCTAATAATCGATGATATTCTTCAGACTCATAATACTTCATGTCAAGAACTTGGTCTTCCAATAACGATATAACGATGCTATTCAGACTGATGTTGCAGCTACTTTTAGAATCGATGACGGTGAACCGCCTTTTGAGGGAGGTATGGTTGTTTACCCGAAATTTTCACGAAAACTTCATAATATTTCTGTTTTGGACTCTTCATTACATCCGTTGGCACATCCTTTGTTGTTTCCTAATGGTGATACCGGTTGGCATGTAAATATGCCACATAACATTGCTTCTACTACTAATTCAAACATCGAAACAAAGTTACTATGTTACAGTATACATGTTATCGTCTTGCTATTCGTGATGATTTTAGTCATCTGCATTCTTCCCAAAAATTATTTCTGCCATGTATCGTTGATATGTACGTTAGAATTCAGAGTACCAGATTACATTTCATTAAACAAAATCAGGCTGCTTTACGTGCTGACCTATACAATAATTTAAGTGATTTTATAAATCAAAATTCAAATGGTAATAATTCTAGAATTGGTCACAAAGTAATTTTGCCTTCCACATTCATAGGTTCTCCACGAAATATGTTTCAGAATTACTTAGATGCTATGTGTATTGTACAGCGAAAGGGAAAACCTTCTTTATTCATAACTACGTCATGGCCCGAAATTATCGAAACCTTAAATGGGGCTAAGGCTCACTTTCGACCAGATATTGTTGTTCGCGTTTTCAAAATTAATTTGAATGAAGTAGTCAACTTGATAGTTAAAAACTAGATATTCGGTCAAGTTGATGCAATTATTTTCACAATTGAATTTCAAAAACGTGGTCTCCCTCATGCACATATTTTGTTGACTTTTGAAAATGATGATAAAGTTGATAGTATTGAAATCTTTGATAAAATTGTTTCTTTTGAAATTTCTGACCCTCATACTCATCCAAATTTACATAACTTAGTAAAAAGTCATATGATTATTGGTCCCTGTAATGTTCTTAATCCTAATGCAGTGTGCATGCGAGAAGGAAAATGTTCTAAAAAGTTTTCCTAAAGATTTCTCAGAACGTACTCATGATAGTAAGACTGATTATCCAGTATATAGACGTCGTAATTATGGTGTTTCTGTTGATGTTCATGCGCATAGTATTGATAATAAATTTGTGGTCCCATACAATCCGTATCTTTTAGCTAAGTTCAATTGTCGTTTGAATGTTGAAGTTTGCATGACTGTTAAGAGTGTCAAATACATTTAAAAGTATGTTTTTAAAGTGTATGATTGTCCGACTTTAGAATATGGTGTTGACATTGTTGGGCCGAATGATATCGTGATAGACGAGATTCGAAATTTCTTAAATGGTAGTTTTTTTGGTTCCACTGAGGCTGCTTAGAGTATATTTGAATTCCCAATACATTATCAGTCTCATACAATTGTTCAGCTTGATTTCCACCTGCCACTTTATAGAAGGAAATGTGGAACAGGCTATGGCTAATCCTCCAAAAACCAAATTATTAGCATTCTTTAAATTGAATACAAACGTTGCTTCTGCAAATGAATTTCTGTATATTGAAATTCCAGAACATTTCGTGTAGGATGGTAAAGCAAAAAAGTAGACTGTTAGACAACGAATGTATGTTGTATCTCCTAAGGATGTCGAGTTATTTCATTTACCGTTACTTCTATTACACGTTCGTGGTGTCCAGCCTTTTGAGAATTTACGATGCTATAATGGGGTTGTGTATCCTACTTTTGTGGAAGCAACCACGCGCGGGGAATTGCGTCAAATGACAACGAATGGCGTGAATGTTTAAATGAAGTAAAACAAACTACTTCTGCAAGAAAATTGCGAGAGTTATTTGGGTTTATTTGTGGTTTGGATGTTCCAGCGAATGTGTTAGTTTTATGGAATGAATTCAAAGATGATATGAGTGAAGATTTTCTAATAGACTGCAGTCAGGAAATTTCTTATAATCGAACTCTTGTAATAATCGATGATATTTTTCAGACTCATAATACTTCATATCAAGAACATGATCTTCCAATCCATGTTTATTCTGTTTTCAGTAGATAGTGATAGTAGCGTTGAAGAAGAAAATATTTTTGAAGATATGTGTAATAGCGCTAATGATGAACAACGTAATATTATAGATAGTGTTTTACGAGAAGTTTTGGATTATGATACTGGTAGCAATGTATTTTGTATAACGGCTCACGCAGGCTTTGGGAAAACTTATATCCAAACAGCAATCCTTCGTAAATTAAATTCATTAAATCTTCGTTGTATACCCACAGCTTTCAGCGGTATCGCTTCTACTCTTTTTATCGGTGGAAGGACCTTACACAATTTGTTCAAATTACCAATTCCATTATTAGAATATTCAGTTTCAAATATCAGTCCTAACAGTAGTCAGGGAAGATTTCTCAATTCTGCGTCTCTGATTATAATCGACGAAATTTCAATGTGACCTCTTTATGCTATGAAATTAATTGGTAGATTGCTGAGAGACTTGAGTTCGGGAGAAAATAGAAACAAATTATTTGGGGGAAAACAATTTTGTTATGCGGTGATTTTAGACAAATCCTGACAGTTGTTCCTCATACCACTATAAATTTAGTTCAATAAAGCTGTGAACATATTTGAGTTGCAAGAGAAGAGTGGTGGACAGTACACGGCTGAAACTACAATATCACCTTGTGAGCTTTGTACCTTTATTGTAGCCATTTGCAGACAATCGAGACAAACTGGGTCAAGTGAGTGGTGTTTAATGCTGGAATCCACCAGTATTGCAGCACCACCATGAGCTCCATCATGGGGGTGGCTTGCGGGATATGCTAGGTAGCCAAATTGTCTAAATGTAGTACGGCTGCAGAAATGGGTCTCACACATTATCATTATGTCTATTTGTTAGTTTGCAATAAATGACTCAAGCTCTAAAGCTTTGTTGACTACGCCAGTGGCGTTCCAAACTCCTATGCGAACGTTTATGGGCATTATTTTGATGCAGTAATGGCAGTTAGTACCTGCAGAATTTGTTTCTACATGTCCATAATGTCTTCTTGCATGATTATGAGCTGGTCGAATCTATCTGCTAGACTTCCCAGAATATTTTCAAGACCCGAGGTTTGGTATGGTATCTGGCGGATTTGGAGTTTTCGTTGGTCTACCAATGCTGTCTGCATCAGCATATGCGTAGGTCTTGCTCTTGTCAGTTAAATGTGTTCTTTGAGGTGCAAATGTTTTTGTTTGTGTCTGTGATCTGTTATGGCTTCGTGTGTCCGTATTCTTGGCATCGATGACATTGTACGAAATCGCCAATTTTTCGTTGAGTTTCTATTATAAATCTTTGCCTGCAAAGGAGTTTAATCTCATAAACAGCCTTATTATTATCCTTCGGTACTATATCAATAAAGAACATGTCAAGTTTCCTGGCCTCAAGATTCCCCAATTCATTCGTTTTCCTGCGACTAGTAGAGTTGTGTACGTTTCTAACCACATGGTTGTGTTCCGCAAGCTCTTTTTTTGATAAGATCTTGACTTGTTGAAGGATGATGTCCTTTTATTGCTATTCTGTATGCTCTTTCATCTCGTAGCTGAAAGCAACGGAATTCAACATTCAAATTTTCTAGTTTTCCCACTATTGCTCTATACGTCTCAGCATCTTTGGCAATTATCCTCACATCACTTCGATTGGTTTTTGTCATGTAATCTTCTGGCTTTACAACTGAGTCAAGATCATTCCAAACGCAAAGAATTATTATAATTGGAGGTGGTTTAGGTGTTACCCAAAGAGTCAGATACAAATTTTTATGAGTACTTGAAACTTTACTGTCAGCCCTCCTCGCAAGCTGAGTTTAGTTGGATTAAGTTGAGAGCCAAAAAGCGCTAACAGCTTAAAGCTTCGCTTTGTTTCACACGTGTTTATGATATACTATTTCTTATCTCCGACGTTGATAAGAAAATAATTTAATATTTCCAATTGCTATGTATATTTTTTGGTTAATAATCAATTATTATGTTTTTGATAATGAGCACAGCACAATTACCACTACCATGTAATGGATTTGTCTATGGATAAATTTTCCACAATAATTGAATACATCTCACACAACCAAAGCGCACAAATCAGAATGATTATAAACATAAAATTGTAACAACGCACACATGGTGTCTAACCTAATAAAGAAATAACTAAATAACAAAGACACATAGTCTTAAACAAAAATACAATATATTTTTTTAATCTACAAGCAACATAATTGTTTAATTTATATATAAGTACTAGCGCTACCCAGCGTGCGTTTTTCTGTAATTATTAGTATTGTTTTTAGTTACTATGCCAAATATGAACGCGATCTGTCAACCAGTTTGTTTACAGCAGCTGGTTTAATCAGTCCACCTCAGTTGTTATTGGCGAATTTTGTTTGATAGAGTCTATCCGGGTTCCCCGAAGCGACAATTTGAGTTTGGGGAATAGGAAAAAGTCAACGGCGCTAAGTCAGGTGAATAGGGCAGCTGGTCGATGGTATTTATAGCGTTTTTGGCCTTATAAACGTTGATAATTGTGGCCCGATGAGAAAGTTTTGCAGAAAATTCAGCTCAATCGGAACGAGCCGAGCGGCGACGCGCTGCATGCCCAATTGGTTGACCACAATTAAACGTGCTGTTTCACGATTGATGTTGAGTTCACGTGCTATCTCTCTAACACTAACATGACGATTTTCGAGCACGATTTCTTTAACTTTTTTGACGTTATCGTCAGTGCTAGAGGTCGATGGCCGTCCGGATTGAGGCAAGGCTTCGACGATCTCCCGACCTTTAGAGGCTTTGTACCACTCGTAAGCCTGATTTTCCGATAAAACAGACTCACCGTAAGCCTTCTCCAGCATTCGAATCGATTCGCCACACGAAATTTCGTTCAAAATACAAAATTTGAGACAAACTCAATGTTCAATATTTTTTCCATTGTAAAATTCGCCGAGAACTACTGAGGTGGACTGATTAAACCAGCTGCTGTAAAAAAACTGGTTGACAGATCGCGCTCATTTTTGGCATAGTAATTAAGGATAGTCCTACTAGAAACAGAAAAAAAAACTTCAAAAATACTTAACGCGGCAATTTAAATGACAAATGCCGGGTACTTTATCGTCTTAAGGTACAATGGGTAAATGGTCTGACGAAAGGTCGTATAGAACTAGTGGGCGGAACACATGTGGGATCTCTAGAGTAAATAACACTAAATTTGCCTTGAACTGATAGCTCATGTAGTATGTTACCCCAGTAGTTTGCTTTAAGGCGATTCCACTGGTGATTTCGACAATTTAGATCACCACCTAGGATATAGTTGCCATCAATACGACTCATCCTAAGTAAGACTGCCTTAATCATATCTTTTTTGTGCTTATCGTCTTTTGAGAAACAGCCTGAGCTTAATAAACATTTCGCAAGAGAGCCTGGAAAATAGAGGGCGAAAATTTTTAAAGTGTTTCCTCCATTGGCAATTGTAGCACTGAGTGAGTTGATTAGACGGCTAGTATTTGAAATCCCAGCGAACTTTGGTATTATCAATGTATGAATATTTTGGAGCATTATCGAATCGTTTTGAAAATAAACAACATATAGAAGTTTAAAACCAGAACGTGTCGTTTTATCAATGGTCTTAACGTCATTACATTTAAACCCACGGCTGTTTAAAAGGTTTTTCATTGAATCATTGGATAATGTATCCAAACCGGATAGAACAACCTTATGAGGTTTTGTTTTTCTAATCTCGTGGAAGTAGAATTCACATTCTTGTTTACTTAGCTCATGACAGACCAAATCGAAATCCGCCGTATTTTAATACCGATTGATATGGATTTAACACAGTACTCTTTTACTGTAGATGCTCTAACCATATCATGAACTACTTTTGCTGGCTTCTTCAAAACCGTAATAGGTGGTGGAAGTACTTCTTTTAATGGTGTATGCTGCTCACCCTCGCTGTCGGTTACCGTGAAACTGCCATCGTCATCGATTGTTTGAAGAGGCCGAAAAAAGTTATGAAACTGGCTACTGCCAGGTGTGTTGGCTTTATCGTTCTTGTTCAAACGACACATTTTTACTTTGTCGAAAGCGCCAAGTGCGCAAGTATCTTGGAGTCGCTTTATGTTGCTATTTATAATACTTTTTTTTTTTTTTTTTTGTAAACACAGACTTGATCGATTTAGAACTCGCGATATTGGTTTGGAAACAGGTGCAATGAACCTGTTACAATGATGACCGTACGTAATGAGAGCTAATCGTCGAACAAAAAAAATTTATAAGTGGTCCCAACTCTTCACAGAAAGACGAGAAGATGTTATTGACGATGACGGACCTGGACAAATTACTATTGGAGCAGTTGCTAACGATGTCTGCATATCGAGCGACTCATGTCATTCAATTTTTTCAGATGTTTTGGGCATGAAAAGTGTGCCAGAGAAGTTTGATTCGAAATTGTTAAATTTTGAGTAAAAGAAACGTCGCATGAGCATCGCTCAGGAGCTGTTGATTGACGTTACCGAGGATCCAAAACTACTGAAAAGGGTCATAACTGACGACGGAATATGAGTACATTGTTATGACGTCGGAAATAAATTTAATACATATTCTTTGATCCATTTTTTTTGGAATAATCAAAAATCGAAGACAGGCCAAAACACGTCCCGCGAATGGGCCCAATGTGACATAGCGTCATCTAGTAAAGTCGTCAGCTGTCAAAGTTATGCACGTTTTAATAGGACATCAAAGCACAACTACATACAATGAAAGACGAACGCAAATAAGACAAAAGAGAAATTAGCTTGTCGTTTTCGAAAGCATTTACAATCGTAGCATGTCAACATAACGGGATCCTTCATAAATAGTTTGTAATCAACTTGGGTTGACTTATATAGATATGTACGTCATCGAACATGCTAAATGTTCTATTGTGTCAAATGGATCCTATTTTGAAGAAAGGTAATGAAACTTAATACCATGTTTGTTTTATTTTATAACTAAAAAGTTTGATTATTTAATATATGTGTAAGCGACATTTTAGTCCGACTTCAAAATATGCCATCGCATTCAAAAGGCTTGATTCGTGTGTTACGATCGAATTGAAAAGTGTTTATGCATGCGTTCTGTTTGTTCGAACTCAGTGCAACCGAACTAAGCTATCGCATAAACAAGGTAATATACACGCACAATTACTTACCATTTATTATATGAGGTCCATCGAATTCATCTTGATCAAGCTCCTGTGCTAAATCACCCAAATCAATTCCACCGGCAGCCATCATTGCGCCAAGACCACTGATACCGCCAAGTGCTGCCAAATTACCATCATCGGAACCACCAGTCGGCGAGCCAAGTTTATCCTTCTGTATGACCACATCAACATTATCCAAACGCATCAATTCAGCCATTTAAGACACGAAATATGAGTGAGTATAAATGTAGATTACTTTTTTTGCGGTTTGAGACTGCTGCTGCTAATGATAGCGACAATAATGAAAAACTAAAAGATTTCTAATTACTGATTATGAAAAACAAAAGCTTCGTATATCAGAGTAGCGTATTTAAATAAAGGTAATCGATATAGTACGATGATTTTCTTTTCGATTTGATTATGATGCTTAAGGTAGGAATACACACATCAAATCGTTCTTCAAATCGAGCTTATTGTGCTGTGATGCGTTGCCAATCGACTATTTCAAATTTCCTTCGTGAAATGGAAAACTTTTAATTTTTAGTTCTCGTTGAAGGCAGCGAGTGAGTGCACACAAGGAATGTGCAGCTTGCTTGTTTTCTTCCAAAGAGAAGGCAATGCCTTGTATGCTCCAATGAAGGAAGTAAAATTTCCTTGTTTCTTTTCCATTTGGAAGGCTAAACTAAATGTTTCTTTTAAAAACAAACAATAAACCGTAATATATACAATAATAAGAAAACAATAACAAAATCACAAACAAAACAAATAACAATAAAATATTTAAATAATATTTCACTAGCAATAACACTTCCTAAAGAACTAAACTTTATTAATGCAATATATTGTAAATACTAACAAAAATCAGCATACTTAATGCTGTAACTTGTTATGCGATCAACAATACAATGACAAAAAGAAAAGAATTTAATTTAATTTACACATATATTATATAACAGAACGACATTTAAGCTCCCCAGGTCCATCCTGCCAGCCTTTTTAATCTTCTCCTTGCGCGATGAGTTAAAAGGCCTTAGCCAGTGGATTTGGATGAGTTGATAGTTTCTCACTATATCTACTGCTATGGTGATTTATTTGGCCGCCAACAAAGTGAATGTTTAGGTCTTTATGAAGTGATTTAATGCGGTGCCCCAGTTATTAGACGTAAGGTTTTGTTTTGTAAAACCTGGATGTTCCTTATATGTGATGTTGCAGCAGTGTCCCAAAGTTGGATACCGTATGACCAGATAGGAATGATGATGGACCTGTATATAAGGACTTTGTTGCTAAGCCACAGTTTACTTTTTTCTTTAAGAAGCCAATTAAGTTTTTTAATTTTTGTAGTGCACTTAGAGTGAATTCTACTAACATGTTGAGACCAAGTCAGTTTGCTATCTAAATGCGTACCTTGATAGCAATGTTGAACAAGACTTCCAAAATTAAATATTTTATTGTTATTTTGTTTCTTTTTGTTCTTTTTAATGATTTTGTTTTATGTTGTTTCCGTAATCACCAAATACCATTTCTTTTTTTTTTTTATCCGCATACAGCACACTAGTCCATTCACAACAAGGATTTCATAATAATGAGTTGATTTCGCCATCGACACATAAAATATGATTTGAAGAAAAATCAAAACTTTTTGGTTTTATCAAAGCATTTCATCAAAAGCAAAACACCCCCATCGACACATCAAAAAGCTTTCGCTCTCTCCAAAAGAGAGCGATTTGAAGAACGATTTGATGTGTGTATTCCTACCTTTACTGATATTAAAACAGAAATAAAGAACACAGCGAAGCAATAACGAATTATGTATGTACTTTCAAAATACTTGTCAGGAAGCTACCAAAGTTAAGAATAACAACGTAGGTGTCTATGATTTTTTGCCGATTATTTGGTAAATCAAGTTGCCGTCCATACGATGAGTTTGGAGCCAAGTAAATATTTTCACTTCTTCTCTATATTTGTTATTGCTTTGTGAATTTGTCTACTTCGGTCGCGAAGCAATGCAATTTCATCCACCCTCTACGAAACCAAACGAAAATAACAAAACAATGAATATGGGGATAAAACAGAAACGATAATTTGGGCAGAGCAATATTTCAGACATGGTATATGAGTGAAATCTACCCCGTAAGCCTTGTATTTCCCCTGTCAACAAACTCGTAACTCAAGAGAGAGCCCATAAAACTTAACGTCTCTTTTGTCTTTTTTGTGTGTTTTTTTAATTCGTTTGGATTGTGTGTATTGAGGATGAATGAAATTGCATTGCAGTAGCAGAGTTATTGTATATCATTGCAATTTGCTTCCGGTCGTTTCATAGTTTGTTTTCACACTTGCGACTACGAGTCGCAAAGCAATCGTTCATTATTCTTGTATGTATAAAATTGCAATGCAGAAGCAGTTATTTGCTTTGCGGACGAAGTAGACAAATTCGCAAAGAAACAAAAATAAACAGGAAGGTGAAAATATTTACTTGGTGTCAAACTCAACGTATGGATGGCAGCTTAAGTTACCAAAGAAGAAGCGGCCATTCATAACTCAACGTGTGAAACACGTCTTATAGACAAACATTTTGAGAGAGGATGCAGTAGCAGAGTCGGGCCATGGTGTAAGAAATAGATGGCGCCAATTTTTTACAGTGAAGTGTCGTCATCAATTATATACATTGGTGATGTCATGCGATGTTAAATGCTAATACTTTTAAGACACTAATATACTTGTGACGTCAAAATTGAAAATGAGTAATTTTCGAGAGCGTTATAGGCCAAATTGGCTTTACCTTCTATCGTTGTACGAGATTGTTCAAAAAGTATCGCGACTTTTTATTTTTCTCGGTCCACGTTTTAGCGATTTTCGATTTTTTCTTTTTGATATGTTGGTACATAAGTATATTCCCAATATATGTTGTCATTATCACCCATTTTCATTGTTATTTTTTTTTTTATAAATAAAAAAAGTGGGTTCGTCTTCGATTTTTGACTATTTCAAAAAAAATGGATCAAAGAATATGTATTAAATTTTTTTCCGACGTCATAACCATGTGCCCATGTTCCGTCATCAGTGATGACCCTTTTCAGTAATTTTGGATCCTCTTTAACGTCAATCAACAGCTCCTGAGCGATGCTGATGCAACGTTTCTTTTACTCAAAATTTAACAATTTCGAATCAAACAAAACATTTGAAAAAATCGCATGGCATGAGTCGCTCGATATGCAGACGTCATTAGCAACTGCTCCAATAGTAATTTGACGATTCTGCATAATAATTTTCTTCACTGTTTCCATAGTTTTCATCGGTTGTTATCGTCCATTTTCTCGGTCTTCTGTGAAGAGTTTGTACACAGACAACATTTTAAGTACTTTGGAGCTCTTTATTTTATATTTCACAAAAAATTAATACAGATTCTTTCCTTTTTTTTTTTTTTTTTGAAATAGTCAAAAATCGAAGACGAGCCGAAACGCGTTCACCTTTTTAATCTATAAAAAAAACCTAACACTGCAAAATGGCTAATAATGACAACATATGTTGCGGATATATGTACCAACATAGCAAAAAGAAAAAATCGGGCTGCATCGTGCCGTTTAAATCTCCTATTATCGAAGAATTACGCAAGAGAGAGGCAATAAGCGGGACCTCGACGTATGCGAATCAGTGGAACATTTTGGTGTTTCGTTTGCTGCATTCAAAAGCAAAACAAACCCTTTCACAAATGAACGACACTCTTCATGAAGATGAAACCGTTCGTAGAACAACCTGGACTTCTTCCTGCTTCATCGTAACATTAAAAATTAATAAGAGCGTTAACAAAAAAAGTACAAAAAAAACAAAAAAAAAAAAAAAATCGGCCAAGTGCGAGTCAGACTCGTACACGCAGGGTTCCGTACCAAATTGTGGTTTGTATAGGAGATACCCCCTAGTGGTCCGATTTGACTGACTCCAAGAAATGTACCGCGCCTATATTAAAAACTTATAGTGTCTTCTGTTCAATAGTGAAAAACACAAGTCGAATAAAAACCTGAATTGTAATGGTGGGTTTGTATGGGAGCCCCTATTACGGTTCATCAGATATGACCCGTCGACGGACGGACGTACAACGAAATCGCTGTAATAAGGTTCCGTTTGGTACTCTTTAGGTCCGGAACCCTAAAAACTATGAATTTGTCTACTCTAGACAAAGAAGTTAAAACAACAACGTTATGCATCTGAGCGATAGCGACAAAAATACATATAATGCACATTGGGGCATTGCGCACATACACACACTGTGTCACAAGCCTTTCATGCAGGTTTGAAGGATCCGCGTTTAATACTGAAACTGCTTATGTTTCACAGCCTATGAACATAAAGAAACTGACGCCACAGTAATAAATTTGCGAGACCTTCACGAAAACCAAGCGTTCGCTCCACATCTTTGGTGTATATGCATGTACATAATGCATATGTACAAACCTAGATGGGAAGATATAGTAATAATGTCCTTCCCTCCATCTATAATCGGAAATCATCCAAAATAAAAATGACATTTCACTAAAGATCGGTCCAACTTTCTGCAAATAGTCAAAAACTTAAATTAGCGACGGCATAAGCAATAAATTATTTTATCAATACGTATTTATATGCTAATCATGTTTTTGTTGTTTAATTTTGTAACATTTCTTCCTGTCTTTTTATAATAAATGAATCCTAACAATGAAACAAGACTCCACCCTCTTTAATACACCACCCCATCGAAAACAAGCAAACAATACACAAAGATGACTCCTTATACTTCTGCTGTATGGATGGAGCACACCAATGCACATACATCATACACACATACATATGTATGTATATACACAATACACATTGATGCCAGAACAATATTTAAATGATTTTGATATAACTTGAACTTATAACAAAAGATTTCGTTTCCACACCTTTATAAGGCCATTCATATAAAGTAATCCGTTTATAGCACCATTTATTAATAAGAATTAAAAAATAGTTATTAGAACACAATACGCGTATAAATTGTAGCGCACTCAATCACTCACACATATGCCGCCATGCTACGATTTCGAATTTCGGTGACGATATGAGAGACATTTAGGTTTGGGTAGTTGAGGAACAGCATGCAAGTTGTTGGTAGTTTTGAAACGTATTACATATACCCTTTTCACAAAGAGGCAGCTGCGGCATAATATGCGATAAGATGGGGTATTTATTTTACAACAACCACATGAACAAGGGTGTTGCTGCATGTAAAACAATGTGCCGTATATTTTCCGTGCATATTCTGGCAACTCTGCATCGCAGTTGCGAAGTATTTGGTCATGCTTCTACCCTTTGGTGTTTTTCGTTAGTTTTGTGGTGGAACATGACCATTTCATGACAGATTTCCTCTTTTTTGTCGCGCGCCAACATAAAACAGCTGATGATGATTCAATTAAATTTAAAATTGAAGCCCTTTTGTGTTAAAATTTTAAAAAACACGTAGTAGGAATGCATACATTGCAAATTGTTCTAATTTATGTATTTTTCAAGAATTTTACATTTCAATTTAGTGGAACGTGCATCATATGTATTTAAGAATCTGGCCGCAAATTATGCAAACTCGTGAAGGTATCGAAACGGGTGACAGTGTATAAATTGATGCAATCAGCTGTTCTCGCAAACACAACTGCTAATGTTTTTTTTTTTTTTTTGTTCCCGATTGGATATGTACTATTGTTTTCCTACAACTTATATCTTAAATATAAAAGAAAACACTAAGTACACTTTTAACAATAAGAGGGGAAAAGGCAGTGGACAATATCGAACATTTTCGAATTGTCTCTTGAAAAATGGTGTGTCTTAGGCCTCATTTTTGAGAGCTACTTGCGGCAGGCCAACCGCAAGATGCCTCTCAGCGCCACCCGTAACCTAAGTTAGGTCAGATCGACTGGTCTGCTTCGTTTTAAGCGTCTACGTCTAGACAATTCGTGAGATGGAAGGTCTGTTATTTCTAGATTGGTGTGTCGCTCTAATGTTTTGTGGTACCTCCTGCTAGCATTAATGATTTCTTCCTGAATCATAGTTACGCCGAGGTCTTTGTGAATTTCATAGTTAGATATAAACCAGTTCGCATTAACTATTGATCGAAGTATTTTTGATTGTTGACGCTGAATGATGTTAATGTTAGTTTTCTTGGCTGTACCCCATAATTGCATGCCGTACGTCCATATAGGCTTAATTACACTATTGTATATAACCAATTTCCCATTGGTTGTTAACTTAGATCTACTGTTAAGAAGCGGGTATAGCTGCTTAAATTTTAATATGAGCTGATCTCTCTTTTTTTGGATATGATGTTTCCACGTCAGTTTACTGTCAATATGCATGCCCAGGTACTTTGCCACATTACTTAATGGAATGTCAGTACCTTTTATTTTTAATTGTCTTGGCTGATAAGCTGTCCGTGTTGTGTATATCACTTGCGTCGTTTTTAGTTCATTAACTTTTATTTTCCATTTATCAAACCAATTGATGTATATAAAGTATACAACATAGGACCAAGCACGCTTCCTTGAGGGACTCCTGCTCTTATCTGTCTTAGCGTAGAAGATTCATCCTTACATTTAACGTAGAAATAGCGAGAGTCGAGGTAGCTTTTAATGATTTCAAATAGATCAGTTGGAAATACGGTCCTAATTTTACTCAGTAGGCCGTCGTGCCAGACTTTGTCGAAGGCCTTTTCTATGTCCAGAAAAACACCAACACAGAACTTTTTTTCATCAAGGTCCTTTAAAATTTTGTGAGTTACTCTGTGGACTTGCTGAATTGTGGAGTGACTTTGTCTAAACCCGAATTGGTGGTCAGGTATGATTCCGTTCACGTCTAGTATTGGTTGTATTCGGTCAAGTAGGAGACGTTCAAATACTTTAGAAAGTAAGGGCAATAGGCTGATTGGCCTGTACGAGGACGCCTTGGTTGGATCTTTGCCCAGTTTGGGTATGGCTATTATTTCAGCAACCTTCCATAAAGATGGGTAGTGCTTTAGTCTTAATATCGCATTGAACAAATTCCTAATAAATACGATTGCCTTCGCAGGGAGCTCTTTGAGTAACTTTCCAGTTATTTGGTCATAACCTGGCGTTTTTCTCTGACTAATGCGCTTTTCAATACAGTGCCTAACTTCATTGCTTGAAATCATTTTTGTACAGTATTGTGGAGATGGAGTCCTGTTGTACAAATTGGTGTTACTATTAGATTGATTGGTAGTAAAAGCCCTTTCATAATAGTCAGCCAGTAGTGAAGCTTTGTCATAATTGGTTCTAGCCCAAGTACCATCCGATTTCAAAAGTGGCGGCTGGTGGAAGGTGCGATTTGTGAAGTGCTTAGCAGCCTTCCATAATGAGTAGTTAGTGTCAGATGTCGGCGATAATGTTTTTGTATAATTTACAAATTGTTCATTTTTAAAATTCCTTAGACTGATTTTCAAATCTTTGATTCCTTTGTTAAGTTTAGCTTTGTCATTTGGATCTCTCGTCCTTTGCCAGATCTTACGCAGTTTGTTTTTGTTCGCGACTTGATTTTTTATTGAGCGGGGGAAAATATAGTTGTCCTCTTTTGGATTAAGATCAGGCGTTGCTCTATTAGCTGCTTCGTTTATAATGTCATTCAAGTATATCACTGACTTTTCAATATCGTCAGGTTCTTTAAGAGGTACATTTATTGTGAGGCTATTGTCAATAAATTCTCTGTACGCCTCCCAGTCAGTTCTGAAATTATACATTTTGCACGCGGGTTGATCTTTTTTTATTGCGCAACTATATTCAACTTGTATTGGTGAATGATCGGAAGAAAGTTCAAGTCGGGAATCAATTTTGAAATGTGTTATATTCATGTTTTTTAATACACAGAAGTCTATTAAATCCGGTATTTTAGTCCGATCTGTTGGCCAATATGTGGGTTCACCTGTACTCAAGTGCATCCCCCCAATCGTTTGAATTGCACTTAGCAAGTTTTTCCCTTTGGTGTTTGTCAGCCTTGAACCCCAGTTTACATGTTTCGCGTTGTAATCACCTGCTACGAAGAACCTTGGACCAAGCTCTTTAAAGTAGTCCTTAAATTGAGCTGTTGAGATTGAGTGTCTAGGTGGGCAATAAATCGCTGCTATTGTGAAAGGTCCATATTTGTCTTCTAATAGCAATTTGGTCGACTGAATGTGAGCGTGTTGATAATTTTCTAGTTCAACGTGTCTAGTATTGTTTTTAACAATGATAGCAGTGCCACCATGTCCTGAACCATCCGGGTGATTTGTTTTATATATTTTATATCCGGGAATGCTCAAGTAGTGATTACTTGTGCAATGGGTTTCAGAGATTAGAGCTACGTCAATCATATTGTCATTTAGAAATAGTTGGAGTTCAAGGATATGTTTGTGCAAACCATTGGCATTCCACGCAATAATTCTTAATTTATTGTCCATTTTGTTTGTCAAGTTTGGTTATCAGGATGGTGATTATATTCATCATGTTAGTCACCTGTTGAATCAATTGCTTCATCATGATTTTAAGTTCAGCTGAATCGTCATTTGGCATAATATTATTGTTGTTTTGATGGGAGGAATTACTTTCTATGGTCGGATTCTCAGTTGAGATGACTTTAGATTTTTGGGTTGGTCTCGGTTGATTGGCTGGGGTTGGGGAGTCGCAGCTGTAATTTGCGCGTAGCTTATACCATTCTCCACTTTACGGGACGTTATGGGCATTTGCTGAACTTTTGTGAGATCCGTCAATATTTTGGGTCGAAGGGCAGGAAACCGTTGGATTTTAAGGGTTTTGTATATTTCACAACCCTTGTAGTTGGCTGTATGAGCTCCACCACATAGAGCACATTTTATTTTAGTAGTTGACTCCATACAACAGTCGATTGTTTTGTGCTTACCAGCACATTTGACGCATACTGGATCCCTGGTACAATAGTTTCGGGTGTGCCCGTATTTTTGGCAGTTGCTGCATTGCACTATCATTCTCTTGTTGTGGGGGGCCTCAAATTTAATCTTGGTATGTAGTAATGTCGTAATATTATAAATATTTTTATTAGTTGAACTACTTTTAAGTTCAATTGAGAACAAAGGGAGTGGTTTATTGGTTGTTCTTTGTAGGATATTATGTATATTTATAACTTCATGACCTAATATCTTCAGTTCGCGTTTTATGTCGTCGGTGTCTGTTGATTGATGAAGGTGTCTCAACATAACTTTAAAACCTCGTTCATCTTTGGGCTTGAAAGTGTAATATTTCGTTTCTTTGGTTTTTAGTAATTCAATGATTTTTTTATAATGTAGGGGCTCTGCCGGTTGGATACGTACTTCATCATTGGGCAATGTTTTAAGTACGTAGTTATGATCTACAATTTCGTACAGAGCATTATTAAGAATGGAGATTTCTTCTACCCCCTGCACATAAATAGGTGGTGGCTTATTAGCTTTTGGAGGTCGCTTGGAATCATTGTCCATAGTATTCTTCGCTTCTTCTAAATTGTCGTCGTCGACATCTAAGATGCCAAAATAATTGGAAGATGGCTTGCCAAGCCAGTAGTTAAGTGTGGTCTGCTTTTTTTTTGTTTAGGTTTATTAGAAGATATGGTAGGTGACGCTTTGGTTGTTTTGGGCTTTTTGTTAATGTTTGGGGATTGATCAGTCGGTATGGTTGGTGATTGCGTTTTTCTATTTCTTTTATTTGAAGCTAACTGTTCAGATCCAGTTTTATTATTTGAGTTTTGTACTTTTGTGATAATTGTTGGTGTAGGCAAAGAAGCGATCGAATCGTTGTTGTTGTTGTGGATATGAGTTTTGGGATTAGTTGTTGTTGCGGTAACTGCATACGATGACGCGATCGAAGCAGTTGTTGAGAAAACTGTTGTTGTTGATGCAACCAATGAAGCTGTAGATGTACAAGCAGTGCTTTGTGTTATAGTTGTTGTAGTTGCTGATACAGTTGCAGCTTGGGTAGAATACAGGGGCGGTTGTGGGGTAGAGTACAGGGGCGGTTGTGGGGAAGGGCATTGGGTGCTCCATGGTAAGGAGCACCTGGTGTTCGCGCTGTCTGAGCAAAGAACTGGAGAACAAGAACTTGCCCTGCGCTCAGGCGACTTGGTGGTTAAAAATGAAGATTCATTTTTGTTTTTAGGACAGGAAGAGACAAACGAGAAATATGCATTTCTCGTCGTCTTTGTTTTTGAACTGTTTTTTTGATGAGCAAAGCTCATCTTAACGATTTTGTTATCGGTTTCTATTGATTTCTTTGTATGTTTTAATTTTTACTTTACTAATGCAATGATTTGCATAGAAAAGGGAACTAAAAATTAAAACAACAAAAAATTGCAATCAATAGAAATTGTTTTTTTTTTTTTTCGATGCTTAGCTTAGGAGCGGAAGAAAGAAACACGTCTTCACTGTTCGAATGCCAGCAATGGAATGTACTGCTAATGTAACTAAAAAAACATGCCGAAAACGAACGAAAAAGAAAAATGAGTTAAATTAACTACACAAATAGCAATAAATTTATTATAGTAAATTTTTGGTAATTACGGTGGTAAGAAGTTATATAAAATAAATGTGTACCTCCAATCACTTCATTTCGTTAGGTAATATTTTATGCAATTTACTCAACTCATTCGTCGCACAATTTTACGCAAATGTTCAAATTTTTTTTATATTGACTAACTCTCACTTAGTTTATGCAGCGGTTGCTTATGCAAATGTGTTTAGTATTCAATGTTTATTAGACCACAAACTATAATTATTTAATACGAATTAGTATATTATTATTATTATTTGAGCTATTTAAGAACTATTTTAAAACTTAAGCTTATTTCGGCTTTCACTGCACGCGGCTCTCTTCTTAGTCCCACAGCTCTGGCACAACTGACTGCACTTCTTACTCTTCTGTCATCTTCATCTCTTTCGACCGCTACCGCCCAGGGCTGCATCCCAGGGACGGGTCGTTGCACCTTACACGGCTACTACCCCTTACATTCGGCCGTATCTGACCTAGTCAACTGCATGTTGTCACAACTTCTAACTGTGTTGTTAGGTCCCTCAACGTCTGCCACTTTCCGGACCTCATATCGACCACTACGCTTGACCTTCATATTCTCGTACTGTCCAAGGTACTCGCTTGCCAACTTCCCAACAGCTACAAATTGTGTACGACGAACTGCCACCAAATCACCAACTTTATATCCCAACTCGTCTTTACGCTTTTTGTCATAGTGTTTTTTATATTCGGCCTGCGCACAATGAACTTGCGTTTTTGTGCTTTGACGCATCTGCTGTCTTTCGTCATCAAAGTTATCATACATCTTCAGCTGAAGTAACTGCATAATTCACTTCTCTGCAGTGTAATTCATCTTAACACCGAACATCAGCTCAAAAGGCATCCTCTTGGTAGCAACGTGAACAGTACTATTAATAACCGCCTGCACCTTTGATCTGATCCTCAAATCACAGCTTCGATATGACCGCAAGAGTCGATTCATTTACCTGTTCCACCTGGCCATTTCCTCTTGGTGTTCCTATAGTACTCCACATATGTTTGATGCCATTTAATTTAATAAAATCTTCAAACTTCCCTGATGTGAATACCGCACCACGATCGCTAACTATGCGACCTAAACTGCCAAAAATTGTTGTCCACATAGCCAGCCTTTTAAGAACCTCATCGCAACTTGTAGTTTTTATTGGGTATAACAACACAAACTTCGTAAAACCATTACCATAGCGAAAATGTATTTATAGTGCTTAGTAGTGAAGCCCAGAGAACCCAAGTGATCTATATGCACCGTGTTCAACGGTGTTATTCCTTTTCCCATGTCATACAAGAAACACTCTTTTTTCTCTAGTTTCTTGTTGTGAATTATACATCTAACACAGTAGCCTATAATGTGCGCAACCTTACTTTCCAAAAGTGGAATGTTTCGTTTTTTGTACCGCAAAGTGTCCTGCATTATGAGCTTCCACGATAATTTCCTTTTCCATCAATTACGACACCACCAGTAGATCTGCACCTCCTATGGTCTTATACATTAATCCTCTTTTTAATTTAAAACTATCATATAGACGACTTGTGAGAACCTCTGATACAGCTCTAATTATTGCATCTTCCTGTTGAGCCTTCCTTATTCGTGCTGTCTTTTCCGATGACACAAACATGATCTGCTCAGGACAGCGACTAAGGCGGTCCCCATGCCCCATTTGCTCTCCAGCTTGCTGATCCACCTCGAAAACAAAATCTTGCAAGTATATAACCCATTGCGCAACTTGGGACATCTATCTTTGTTGAGTGTTTGTTTGAAAGCAGCGCAATCCGTTACCAGTTTGAAAACAACACCCAACACATATTGACGAAACTTCTTACATGCCAGAAAAATAGCTTTCGCCTCTAAAATGTGGCTATGCAGCCTTGATGCCACTTCCCATGTTTTTTTGCTCCAAAGGAACACTGGATCTAGTTGACCTTCGCTACCATTGTAGCAGCGCCGCAGCAAACCCATCCTTTGATGCATCTGTATGTATCTCGGTCTTCGCATCCCTGTCATAAATTCTCAGTACTGGCCCTCTTATTAACGCATCCGTCAACATTTGAAATGCGTGCATTTCATCGTGAGCCATTTTAAACTTCGCATCCTCTCGCCACAAATTCGTTAGTGGTCGCGCTCATATGCGAATACTGCTCTATAAACTTGCGAAAGAAACCAGTCAGTCCCAGAAACGACTGTACTGCTTTTACATTTCTCGGCACAGGAAATCTTTTAACAGCATTTGTGTTCCTCCATGCCTGGATTAATTTGTCCTTCAATGGCTTCAATGGCGTGCCCCAAAAACTGAACCGAACGTTTGTAGAAATCAACACTTCTTCCATTTTATGTTCAAACCAAAATCTGCTGCCACGTTGAAAACTTTCTCCATCTTCATAAGACATTCCCCAGGCGTCACTGCATGTATGATGATATCATCCATATAAAGATCCAAAACATCTTCATTCAATCAAGCCTTGAAACACATAATTTACAAAACAAATAAAAACTGCTGGTGAGTTGCAGAAACCAAAAGGTGCTCGGTAAAACTCGGAAAACCCGTCCTTCGTGACAAAGGCTGAATACTTCTTGCTATTTTCCTCAATTGGGACATGACTATTGAAGTAAGCCGCCGTTTGCAAAATTTTCAAAACATCATCAACTACAGATACTGGAAAGCCATCTTTCAATACCATCTTGTTAAGTTGACGATAATCTACGCAGACACGATTGCTGCCATCTTTCTTCTCAACCACAACAATACGGGTAGCGTAACCTGTTGACGAAAGTCGTATAATGCCTTTGCAAAGCCATTCTTCAAATCTGTTTCTTCACTGTCACAGTTTCGCCAACCGCCACTTTCCTTGGTGCATGCCAGAATGGCACCATACCCATATCCGGTATAATCCTCAATTCGACTGGACACTTAGTAGTCTGCTCAGCCGGCTTGTACCCGTTGATCATCATTTGCACTGCATCTTTAAACTGGGGTACATCAGCATCGGTATTTATTTCTACGCTATTATATATACTTATCTGGTTCAATCCATCGGTTTCCTCCCCCGAAAGGGTAGAAAAGCTATAGCCGGATGGCGTCGAAGACCAGTTGAATTTGCTGAGGAAGTCATCTCCAAGCAATATATCGCAACCAATAGCAGCATCTTCCACCACCACAAACTTTTGTATGACTTGCATGGTGTCCACCTCTACATCTGCTGTGAAACTGCCAATGGGACGAGTCATATTGTTTCTCAAGCCTCTTAGAGTCACACTACTCCTTTGCATTATCCCGTTCCCAACGTTGTCATACACCGACTTTCTCAAAACCGAGACATCCGCATCCGTGTCAACCAATGCATTCAATCCAATATTATTTATACGCAGCATCTTCATTCTCTTGGCATCGTATATAACATTGACCGCAGCACTGCCCGTACACTCCTTCGACATGTGTCCGCTCTTATTAAAAAGGAACACTTCACCTGAGCCTTATAGGATGCGTTAATGCTCAAAACTATCTGGCTTAAACTGCTTTTTTACACAAACTTCATACTGCTTACATTCTGCCATACTCTCATACACATCATACCTGGTCTTTAGTTCCTTGTATGACTTGCAACTATACAAGCTGTATTTCATATCACCTTTCATGTTCAATCCATTCACTATATAGCGAATCACCGATTGTGTGTCTATAACACCACGCGCAGCAATACGCTTCATCTGGAACATATACTCATGAAAACTTTCGTCTTTACGTTTTACACGAGCCTTTAAATCTCTATGTATCTCTTCACTGCAAACATAGGCACGATCAAATTCCTCTATTAACTTGTCGACATAATTCCAAATAATTCACATACTTTAGATGATTCCAAAAACAATTCTGCTGTGTTTGTCATTTTAGCACGAGCCTGTACATATTTCTGTTTGTCTATTCAATCCATAGGCATCAGCGTTAAGCTCGAAATTCTCAAACCATTGTTGCACCGGCATATTTTCACCATCAAACACTGGAATAATCTTTGAAAAATTCTCCACAACAAGCTTCGCATACATTTTTGTCCTACTTCATCGGCCTGAATCTTTAACGTTAACAGCTGAAGTACTTGCTGCAACATTATCATTGTTTTCAGCAATTGGTTTCGTAACCCCTGCACTTTGCTTATTCTGTAGATCACCGCTACAACCTTGCTCACTTGCATCTATTAATTGCCTGCGCTTCGTTTCGTCTTCCCTTCTTCAATCATCTTGCCATTGCTTTGTTGTTGTGATCGTTTTATAATCGCTGTAGTGTTTTAAGCTTCCTTCTTAGCACTCATTTACCTCAATATATTGCAACAAACAAATGTAAAATAACTGTTCACAATATATTTTTTCTTAATATTCCCGTTTACTTTATTCTTCACAGACAGATGCTCACTTCTATTTTTCTCTGATTTCGTTGACCGCTCACACTTCTACTTTCAACGGAGTTTAACATTTGTTGTCTTTCTTTTATACAGCACTTCTAATTAGTTCGTAGGCGGTTGAGCCCTCAAATGTAAGAATGTGTTTAGCATTCAATGTTTATTAAACCTCAAACTATTATTATTTAATACGAATTAGTATATTATTATTATTTAAGCTACTTAAGTACTATTATAAAATTTAAGCTTGAACACACGTGACTCTCTTTTTAGTCTCACGGCTCTGGCACAACTGACTCAACTCCTTACTCTGCTGTCATTTTCATCTCCTTCGACTGCTGCCGCACAGGGCTGCCTCCCAGACACGGGTCGTTGCCCTTTACACGGATACCACCCCTTACATGTGTAACAAAAATAAAATACAGCTGCTCAAAATGCGAGAACGATCGTGTGAACGCCCCAAGCATTTTTATTGGCATTCGTGATGCAGATGCGGACATTATGGATTGCTCCTAATCACTTTTCACAAATGAGTGGCAACGCTATTTAGTGCAGCAAATGTACAACGAGATGGCAGCACTAGCATGCGTTTTCTATGTCTTCATTCATATCTGTAGTTTCGTCGTTGCACAGATTGGGGTCGAACGTGTGGCAGAATTGTCCAAGTGTAAAGGTTTAATTTAATGCAGAGCATTTATTGTTACGCAGAAAAATAGAGAGAGCCTTAACATAATAAATATATATAAAGGAGAACGCGTGCTTGATATTATTGAACTTAAATAAATAGTAATATAAATAATGGCTTCGCAGGCTACGGAAACTCAAGGTTTGCAGCAATCAAAGCGACCTTCAGGTGAAAATTTTACTCAAGTCTATAAATTCAAATGTTGTGTAGTGTTGCGTGGGATAATGTGTATGTGATATCAGTTATAAATGGGGGGAAAAAAAAATGAGTAATGAAAATGTTAAAACAATGACTAATGCCGTATTAATTGATTAATTTAAAGTTGTGTCATATCGATTTTCTTTTCAAACTACCCACATGCATGCAATCATATGTATGTACATAAATTGCGTGCATACGTTGGCACCCATTTCACTGATAAGCAACCAACCAAACCCACCAAGTAGCCACCAACCAAATGAATTATTTAAGAGCCCCGCTGCTCCACCCACCCACGCACTGAACTAACCATAATTGTTTTCATTATAGATTCTGCTTTTAAACAACAACGTTTACCTGCCTGGCAACCTGTGCTCACAGCTCGCACGGTCCTGCCGACTTTCTTCATAATTGGCGTACTATTTTTACCCATTGGTGTTGCACTTTTACTTATATCAAATAATGTCACCGAGTATGTTATTGATTATACCAACTGCTTGAAAATTGGTGAATTGAACACAACATGTGCCGAATATCTTCAAACAAAAGTCAGCGGTTCATGCAATTGCAAAATTACATTTACATTGGATAAAGATCTAATTGTAAGATGAGCAAATATACTTTTGTGATACTCTGATTATACTCTTAACGCAGTAAATAGTGTTATAAGTTTGTCATGAAGTTTGTAACAGACAGGAGACCTCGAAGACCCCATAAAGTATACATATAAGTATATGTATTCTTGATCAGACAAGACGAGTTGACTAAGCAATTTCCATCTGTCCGTTTGTATGTATGCAAACAAGTCCTTCAGTTTATGAGTTAGAGAGCTGAAATTTAGCGCGAACTGGACCACTATGGGGTACAGCCCATACAAACCCCCCATTAAAATTCAGGTTCTTATGACAAAAACCTTTCTTTTTTGTCCTTTGTTTCCAAAACAGGCGCTGGATATTTGTCGGAATCAACCGAATCGGGCCACTATAGGGTACAGCCCATACAAACCCCACATTAAAATTCTTATTAGAAAAACTTTTTCGTTTTTGTACTATCGCACTGAAATTTCAACATTTCTGGATCGCATAGCTTCCATACAAACTCAAATTAAAATTCATGTTCCTATTTGTTTCTTATATTATCGAACTGAAATTTTGGCAATATAAGTGTCTGACCCATATTCACCAACTGTGTAAATTTCAAGACCCTAGGATTCCTGGATTGCAAAGCTCCATACAAATATTTCGGTCTCAGAGCTGAAATGTAGTACACATACAGTACTGACTATACCCTAAACATAAAGCAAATCAATAATCAAATATTTCTGAATGCTCTATCACAGGTAGCGTTTTCAAGGGATGCGTGAAGAGTATATCAAATTCTATTTACTTTTTTTAATGTAACATTTTCATTTATCCTCCCATCCATTATGGTTATCAACATAATTCACAGGGTACTGTCTATATGTATTATGGTCTGACGAATTATTATCAGAATCATCGACGTTATGTTAAATCGCGTGATGATGATCAATTGCTTGGTCAGTTGGGTGCTGCTCCCAGTACCGATTGCGCTCCATTTGCATTTACAGATGAACAAATACCAATAGCACCATGTGGTGCCATAGCCAATTCTCTATTTAATGGTAAATAATAATTAAATTTAACGAGAATCACTATTAGAACGAATAATTTGTATTTCTATAATTATATTCAGATACACTATTGCTTAGCTATGGCAATACACCAATTGATTTAATAAATACAGGCATTGCTTGGCCCTCAGATAAACGCATTAAATTTCGTAATCCAGATGGTAACCTATCGGTGGCATTAAAAGACTATGCCAAACCGAAATTCTGGCAAAAAGAACTTTGGCAATTGGATGAGGAGAATGAAAAAAATAATGGTTTTCAAAATGAGGATCTGATTGTATGGATGCGTACAGCAGCTTTACCTAGTTTCCGAAAACTCTATCGACGCATTAATCAAACAAATCCAGAATTTCAAAATGGCTTAAAAGCTGGTATCTACACATTAGACATTGTCTATCGTAAGTGAATTTGAATTTAATGGATATAGTTGGTGAAGAAAAATACAATAATTATTTTTGGTTTTAGAATATCCTGTTGTTTCGTTTTATGGCACTAAACGTATGATTCTATCAACGACATCAATAATTGGTGGCAAGAACCCCTTCTTGGGCATTGCTTATATTGTAGTCGGTTGTATTTGTATAACTCTGGGTCTTGCATTGCTTTTCATACATATTAGGTGTAGCAAAAGGCGAGTTTGTGTTTTTATCGTATTCAATTTTAAACAATTTCATATAAATAACTTAAGTTTGAATCTAGGTCTCACAAACTTTTACAATGTCATAAAGATTGAATAAGAAGATATAGGATATTGTTAGATTTGTCACTTTATTGATTGATTGTGAATTTTCTTTTTTTGAACTTTCAGTAATAGTGAAATGATTAATGTTAATCCGAGCACACCATATTCCTAAGCGACCAGTGGGATCTACTATTGCAACCTGCAACTACTACTAATTCTGCTGCTGCTGATATTTATGCTAATGAAGATGATAATAGTGCATGCTTGATGATGATCATGTTATGTGAAGATACGCAGTTATGGTTAAAAACCAAAATCAGCGGAATTATTTTATATGTTTTAGATTTAAGATAAAAGTTTTTTATTTTATTGTTGCTTGGAAAATTATTTTGCAAGAAAATTTTGTTGTATTTTTAGGTTAACTATAAATGAAGACGAAGGAGAAGAGCAACGCCGAGTTTTTTTTTTAACAAGAAAATTAAATGAATTTGACAAATTTTAGTGAATAATTTTTTTGTGATGAAACTGGGCTTTACACAAATATTAAGAGAAGAATGATACGCAAAGAAGAAATTATCATCATATCTAGATATATTTATTAATTCATTAATACTCAATTCTAAAACAAACAATATTTTTGTACTCATATATTTATTTACTTTGTCGCATTTTACTTTATGCTAATTCATGTGTTATACATTTAGCACATAGTACCTCTCAACACAAACACACATACGCAAAAAAAGGAAACTTTCTTAATAATTTCTATTCAAAAACCTTCCGAGTTACAGTTGCACTAAAAACACAAATCAATCAAATTATTGTATTTTCAAAATTGATATAAAATGTATTTTATTTTATTCGATTTTTTATATCTATGCAATACTCTAGTGCAGGACTGTCCAACCTGCTTGGGCCACATTGAAAGGTGGTGGGATGATTTGGGCCGCAAGTAAATTGGCGAGCCAAAAAGGTCATCAAATTAAGTTGGAGTGCAAAAAATAAAAAAAGGCCTTCGGTTCAGCCGCACTGATACCTGACTTTAGACGCATACAGCGGCCCAGAAAATATATATTAGTCATAAAATTTTCCATATAAAAAATATTTGCGAGATTTGCCAATTTTGCGGGCCAATTTAGTTTGGGATGACAACTTTGAGTTTATTATGGGTAAGTGAAAATAAACATGGCAGAGGAATTGTTTATGGCCAATTCTGAAATTATTTCAACTAGGGGAACCCGCGGCCGACACAATCGACCGCATTCTAGAAAAAAAAAAACTTTTTATGTGCTAATAACTTCTCTGTAAACAATGTTCTTTGTGAAAACTACTATCACGTGATAAATGGCCCTGATCTGATGTCTCAGATATAAAATCGGAATCCATTGAATGATCGAACTCTACTGGCGGCAATTACAATTGTCCGTGACTTAACAGGCTGTCTCAACAAAATTGCTACTTTTTGAATCGTTTGACCTTGGTTTATAGCTGAAAATTGAGTTCTTTGAAATTTGAACGGTAAAAGAGTTCCAGAATAAATCAAATGGATACGGGGAATTAAAATTCGAATATTACGCGCTACACCTGTTACCACCTCGCAATATATTGAGTTTCAGTGCGTTTTACGCGCATGTGAGTTCCGTTAACTAAACATTTTCCTGTATTTAAATTCCGTATTAATAATACAATACAGTTTTCTTTTAAAATCAATTTATGGGAAGGCAGTCCACTGGCTGATACAGTATTCAGAAACTCAATAGGAAAATTATTATGTTCACGTGCATCTTCACTAACAATTTTGTCAAAGCTGTAGTAAGCCTGCTCCTCTCCGGGCATTTGTTTTAAGATTAATTTATAAATGAACAATCATCATTTTTTGGAACCAAAATAGCTGAATTCAAAATGTCAGTAGATAAAATAGTTTCCGGAATATTTAAAAATATATTATTGATGATGTTTACAGGATCACAAATTAAATTATTCGGCATTTCAATGATATCCGATCCGAACCGAGGAAAAGCTTCCATTTCACCGTTACCAAATGATATAAGAAACTGAACAAATTGAATTTCAAGAGGAATGGCCCTCATATTTCGAGTTAAGGTACATGATGAAAGTTTCGATATTCACACGTGAACAAAAAATCACCACAATTGTTTTCCCCCCAAATAGTTTGTCTCTATTCTCTCCCGAACTCAAGTCTCTCAGCAATCTACCAATTAATTTCATAGCGTAAAGAGGACACATTGAAATTTCATCGATTATAATCAGTGACGCAGAATTGAGGAGTCTACCTTGACTACTGTTAGGACTAATATTTGAAATTGAATTTTCTACTAATGGAATTGGTAATTGGAACACAGTGCGTAAGGTCCTCCCACCTTCAACATACAAATGACAATTGAACTTAGCTAAAAGATACGGATTGTATGGGAGCACAAATCTATTATCAACACTATGCCACGAACATTAACAGAAACACCATAATCACGACGTCTATATACTGTATAACCATTCACACTATCATGAGAACGTTCTGAGAAATTTTTAGGAAAATTTTTAGAACATTTTCCTTCTCGTATGCACACTGAATTAGGATTACGACACCACCATATGACATTTTACTAAGTTATGTAAATTTGGATGAGTATGAGGGTCAGGAATTTCAGAAGAAACAATTTTATCAATAATTTCAATATTTCTTGAGACGCATGGACAGACAGCGTGAAAGAAAATAAAGTTAAACAGCGTAATTAGTTTCGGGAGTGGAATTTTAAACATACGGGAAAATTTGGAAAAAAAAAATCTGTTTTTGCAACTTGGAGCAGTGATCACTTCGTTGTCGGTACCTAAAAATGTGCATTGCGTATTGTATATGTATATGTATATGTACTTATGTACACGCAAAAATAACTGCGCAATAAGTGCGACAGTGGCGAAATTGTATATGTGTGTATATGCAAAAACTAACTGCGTAATAAGTGCGACAGTGCTGAAATAGTTCGCAAGAGCAAAGACATTTGATAATACATATAAAATTATGGCGATTTGCAAGATATGCAATGAGGAGGTAGATCCATACGGTATGAATGATAAATGGGTATATTGCGATAAATGCAACCAATAGTTTCATTTCACCTGCGCTGGAGTGGACGATGATATACAATAAAAGAGCGGAATTGGAGCTGCGCTCGCTGTAAAACAGTCAGTGATATTGCGGGCACAATGCTCACCCCATCACGTCCAATAATGCATTCACCACGGACATTCTCCATTAATAGCTTTAAACCAAAGTGTCGACGAGCACGAGTGCCACTCGAGGAATAGCATTACATTAAGCTGTCGACGAACAGGCCACTCGAGGTAACGCTACATATCAAAGATTCGACGAGCAGGCCAATCATAGCGCAACGATAAAGTTATGCGAGGCAAGTCCACAACAGGCAACCTCTAACGCGTCCGCGGATACGACGCATCATCAGCAGCAATTAATGCTTGCCATGTTAAAGGAAAAGAGAGCCGCATATATGAGGTACTTAGAACAGAAGTACCAACTACTCAGGCAATTGTACCCGGCAGGCACGTCAAATTTGGTTAATTCGTCTCGTCAATTTGTGACAGCCAACAGCAGCTTGTCGAGTTCTCAAATAGCTGCAAGACACGTTATTCCAAAGGACCTACCAACATTCAGCGGCGATTCGGAAGAATGGCCACTATTCATCAGTACGTTTCTCCATAGCACTTCAGTAGCCGGCCTCTCGCACACTGAGATTATGCTGCGCTTACAGAAGGCAAAGCGCGTGAACTCGTCAAAGACAATATGCTTTTGCCCACCATGGTTCCAGAGGTTATCAACACATTAAAAATGTTCTTCGGCAGGCCAGAACATATATTAGAAAAAATGATTGAAAAGGTGAGAAAGCTGCAGCCACCTAAAGACAAACTAGAAACCTTGATCGAGTTCGCAAGGGCTGTAAGAAATATATGCGCGACAATGGAAACTTGCAAACTGGATGCCCACCTCAACAACCCCATGCTAGCAAAGGAACTCATTGACAAGTTGCCAAGTCATCACAAGCTGAGTCGGGCTATGCACGCTCGGGATAGTTCAGTACAAATAATAAAAGAGTTCAGCGATTTGATTTATCATATGGCAAAAGCAGCGTCTACCGTAGTATGGCCTTTGACAAACAAAATGAGTACAGTTAACGCGCACGTTAGAAGTTCATCGTCAAGTGATGATCCGCCAAATGAAAAAGTCCAAGCATCACAGAACATAATGAAATGCATTAAATGCGAATCAATCGCTCATTTCGTTGCTAAGTACGAGGAATTTCAAAGCTCATCAGTAAAGGAAGGATGGGAAATTGTGAAGAGTAAAAGGGCTTGCTTTCGGTGTTTGAAAAATCACCGTAGAGGTTGTTTCTTAAAGAAACCTTGTGGCGTGGACGGTTGCCAACAAAAAGATCATCCACTGCTCCACGAAAGGGACGCGGAAAGCTCCAACACTACGGAGAATAAACAAGCAATCGTAAGTACTTATCAAGCTGAAAAGTTAACTAATCACTTTTTTTGCATAGTACCGGTGAAACGCACTTAACAAAACGATCGAGACGTATGCGTTTCTAGATGAAGGATCGTCAGTGACGCTTATTGACGAAACGACATTCAAAGAGCTAGGCATTATAGCCGTACCTATGCCATTATGTTTTCAATGGACCAGCGAAACCACTCGCAATGAGGACGGATCCGTACAAGCATCAATGCAGATATCAGCACTTAATGGTAGCAAACGATTCTGGCTTAACAATGTACACACCGTTTGAAACATCGTGTTACCGCTAAAATCAAAGTCGCTCCTCTAAGACCAATGTCGATTCCGCGCATGGACCTTCAAGCTGCGATAATAGGCGTAGGTTTAGCTAAAAGGGCATGTGGGCTAAACATCGATGACCTTACATACTGGTTTGATTCAAAAACCGTTTTGCAATGGCTAAAAATGGATCCTCGCAAATTTCAGCATTTCGTAATGTATCGAGTGGGAGAAATTTTAGAAAACTCCAACTTAACGCAATGGCACTGGATACCGACAAAAAAAAATGTTGCCGATGCAGCAAACACAAACAATACCATTAAGATCGGAAATTGGTTGAAATGACCGGACTTCCTCCATATGCCTGATACTCAATGGGAGGACTCCGAACCTAACTCCGAGAGCTTGGACACATCTGAGTTACGAAAACATGTTTATATAACTCGCAAGAAATCGACTACAGTTCTCGACGTGAAGTATTGCTCCGAATGGCGTCGGCTATATGGAGCAGTTGCAACATTTCTTCTGTACCTAGAGCTGCTAAAAGCGAAGGTCAAGTGCAAAATCAAACCGAGAACCATAACTCCAGAATTGGTCACCAACGCGAGGAACGACATAAATTGCCACGTTGTCAAGCGCCTTACCACTCGAAAAACAAAGTAGTCTCGCTGGACTGAACGTTTACATCGACGTCGATGGAATCATACGCGTACAAGGAAGGGCAAATTTCATAAATTGTAACGACGATGCTATCGTCTTGCCAAGAGAGAACCACATTACCTTTCTGATAGTTAAATCGCATCATGAGAAGTTACATCATTGAAGTCATGAAACAACAATCAACAATATAAAGGGAGCTTATCACATTCCTCGTTTGCGCGTACTATATAGATAAGTACGCATATCCTGTCAAATATGCAAAGTCAACAATGCCATACCCGATCCATAGCAAATGGCCACAATACCGGCAGCAAGATTGGCCAGCTATTCCAAGCCATTTACATATACGGGCCTGGACTACTTTGGACCAATATTAGTAAACGTTGGCACACATGGAGAAGAGATGGGGAGTACTATTCACTTGCTTGACGCTCAGAGCAGTGCACATCGAAATCGCATATAGCTTAGACACCAGTTCCTGTATCATGTGCGTACGCAACTTTATGGCTCGTCGACCCACACTAGCAGAGTTTTACTCCGACAATGGTACTAATTTCCAGGCATCGGAAAAGGCTCTACGAGAGGATCTTGTGAACGTGGACTACTGCAAGATCATCGTTAAGCACGATGAAAAAAAATGGCGCTTTAACCCACCTGGCGCCCCACATATGAGAGGCGCATGGGAACGTCTCGTACGCAGTACAAAAACCGTTTTAAGAGCCGTATACCCATCAAACTGCTTCAACGACGAGAGTCTTCGCTGCGCTCTAATGGAAGTAGAATTCATCATCAATTCCCGCCCATTAACTTTTGTTAGCTTGGAGTCTGAAGACGGCGTCGCCTTAACGCCAAACCACTTACTGATGGGTTCTGCTGACGGCTATAAGCCCATTTGCAACGATTTATTGGCATGAGACAGCACTGGCATCAAACCCAAAAATTCGGCGACCGATTCTGGCGGCGGTGGGTGAAAGAATATACACCAATGCTCACCAGACGTGCGAAATGGTTCAAAAAATGTCGACCAATATTAATCGGAGACATTATAAGTGTAGTTGGAAAAGACGGGCAAGTCAGGCGTGTCACTATACAATCCGAACAAGGCGTAATGGAGAGACCGGCAACGAAGGTAGCGGTATAGGCATGTATGTCGGCACGAAAGATGGTAAATAACCACAGGGGTTCTTTACAAAGGGGGGGGAAAGTTGCCGCCATAAATGTTGTATTTTGAATTTGCATCGTCGTTATAGCTCGGGCTGCCAACGGCGAAAATAACATGCACCGATCAACATTTCTTTTGCCGGCGAAAATCGACATGCAGTGATCAACACCCTTTTACTTCTTCAGTCGGCGAAAAAAGGACAGAAGTAAAAGACGAAATATTTTTAAGCGCATCAAATAATTCAAAAAATTGTTAAGAAAAAATAACATACAGTAATCATAAAAAAAAAGGTAAACAAATAAATGATATTGAGTGCTATACAAATTCGAATATCTCCGCCGGCAACAAACTCTATCATCATTTTCCAAAGTCAACAAAATATGTGCATGAGGGAGACCACGTTATTGAAATTCAATTATGTAAATAATAGCATCAACTTTACCGAATATCTGGTTTTTAACTATCAAGTTGGTCAGAGTATTCAATTTAATTTTGAAAATGCGAACAACAATATCAAGTCGAAAGTGAGCCTTAGCCCCATTTAAGGTTTCAATAATTTCGGGCCAATTTGGATTATATGTCATAGTTATGAATAAAGAAGGTTTTCGTGGAGAACGTATGAATGTGGAAGGCAAAATTACTTTGTGACCAACTCTAGAATCATTACCATTTGGATTTTGATTTATAAAATCACTTAAATTATTATTTATATAGGTCAGCACGTAAAGCAGCCTGATTTTGTTTAATGAAATGTAATCTGGTACTTTCAATTCGGACGTACATATCAATGAACCATTGAAGAAATAATTTTTGGGAAGAATGCAGATGACTAAAATCATCACGAATAGCAAGACGATAACATGTATACTGTAACATAGTAACTTTGTTTCGATGATCATAAGAATTAGTAGTAGAAGCAATGTTATGTGGCATATTTATATGCCAACCGGTATCACCATTAGGAAACAACAAAGGATGTGCCAACGGATGTAATAAAGAGTTCAAAACAGAAATATTATGAAGTTTTCGTGAAAATTTCGGAAAAACAACCATACCTCCCTCAAAAGGCGGTTCACCGTCATCGATTCGAAAAGTAGCTGCAACATCAGTCTGAATTGCATAGTTATATCGTTATTGGAAGACCAAGTTCTTAACATGAAGTATTATGGGTCTGAAGAATATCATCGATTATTAGAACACTTCGATTATAAGAAATTTCTTGACCGTAGTCTATTAGAAAATCTTCACTCATATCATCTTTGAATTCATTCCATAAAACTAACACATTCGCTGGAACATTCAAACCACATTTAAACCTAAATAACTCTCGCAATTGCAATCCACGCGTGTGACATGATTCCACAAAAGTAGGATACACAACCCCATTATAGAATCGTAAATCCTCAAAAGACTGGACACCACGAACGTGTAGTAGAAGTAACGGTAAATGAAATAACTCGACATCTTTAGGACATACAATATACATTCGAGAAATAACTTTCTCTGCCCCACGTTGTCTAACAGTCCACTTTTTTGCTTTACCATCCTACACGAAATGTTCTGGAATTTCAATATACAGAAATTTATTTGCAGAAGCAACGTTTGTATTCAATTTAAAGAATGCTAATAATTTGGTTTTTGGAGGATTAGCTATGGTTATGTGGAACACATTTCCTTCTCTAAAGTAAGTATTTTGCCTTTCAGGCAGGTGGCAATCAAGCTGAACAATTGTATGAGACTGATAATGTATTGGGAATTCAAATATACTCTAAGCAACCTCAGTGGAACCAAAAAAACTACCATTTAAGAAATTTCGAATCTCGTCTATCACGATTTCATTCGGCCCAATATTCTCAACACCATATTCTAAAGTCGGACAATCATACCTTTTATAAACATACTTGTAAATGTATTTGACACTCTTAACAGTCGTGCAAACTTCAACATTCAAACGACAATTGAACTTAGCTAAAAGATAAGGATTGTATGGGACCACAAATCTATTATCAACAATATGCCACGAACATCAACAGAAACACCATAATCACCACGTTTATATACTGGATAATCAGTCTTACTATCATGAGTACGTTATGAGAAATCTTTAGAAAAATTTTTTTGAACATTTTCCTTCTCGCATGCACACTGCATTAGGATTAAGAACATCACATGGACCAATAATCATATGACTTTTTACTAAGTTATGTAAATTTGGATGAGTATGAGGGTCAGGAATTTCAAAAGAAATAATTTTATCAAAGATTTCAATACTATCAACTTTATCATCATTTTCCAAAGTCAACAAAATATGTGCATGAGGGAGACCACGTTTTTGAAATACAATTGTGAAAATAATTGCATCAACTTGAGAGTAGCCTGATTTTGTTTAATTCGAACGTACATGTCAACGAGTTTTGGGAAGAATGTAGAATACTAAAATCATCACGAATAGCAAGACGATAACATGTATACTGTAACGTAGTAACTTTGTTTCGAGGAGCTTGAGAATTAGTAGTAGAAGCATATTTACATGCCAACCGGTATCACCATTAGGATGGACAAAGGATATGCCAACGGATCTAATGAAGAGTCCAAAACAGAAACATTATGAAGTTCTCGTGAAAATTTCGGAAAAACAACCATACCTCCCTCAAAAGGCGGTTCACCGTCATCGCTTCTAAAAATAGTATCATTATATCGATGAAGATCACACTCTTTATTCACCTTAATCATCATACACATATTAGCAGTTGAATTTTCAGGATGGTGACAATATTCAGCCAATGACCTAAAAGAACCCATTTACACGATTTAACTCATTAACTAAGTCATACATAATATACACATTACATCCATTATTTGCTCTAGCATTCAGCCTATGACGTATAGCAGTTTCAACGTCATAAAAATAAAACTGTGCATATGCCGGATCACTAACACAACCCGGAGTAATTGAAGCAGATCGGTGGTAAAATACGTCCTGTATTTAAAAATGAAAAATTCCATTCAAAACTTTGTTATCTAATTTAAATTCAGAACTTATCATTGCAAATGAAGCATTATAAGAACGGATATTATCAAAGTAATTCTTGGAGCGTTGTTTAATGACATTGTCATTTGAGTTCAAACCTTGAACTAAATTCATAAAAAGAACATTCTGAATGAGGGGTGGTAATGCAACTTTTCCCTTATGACAACACAAAGTAAAAGCGCCAGTGTTACGTAAAGTAATTTCAGATTGAAAATGTTTTGCTGAACAGAAATCACAGCGTAATATTAAAGACCCACAGCTAAGACTCAAAATTACGGTTCGCAATTCAAATAAATAAATATCTTGATCGTTTGAAGTACTTGCGATAACATTTCTAACTGATCTCATGTAATTTCTCTGGCGTGTACGCTGAATTCTACCAGTTAAAGTAGATTGGGAAGGCATATTTAAATAAAAGCAATGTTAAAATTCTGATAAAAATTAAATAAAAGTCGCAAAAATTTTCGCAAACCAGTCACAAAACACTCGGTAAATATTAAGAATGCCGACTATGCTATATTTATAAATAGCACACAAAAACACTGACTGAGCGGCGTCGAAGCCTATAAAATTATATAAATATATTGGTAGAAAAATAAATAAAATTAAACGCAAGGAAATTATGCACAAAATTTAAATATGCAAAAACACGCGTGAAATGTTAATAATGCCGATTTATAGGTAGTGCACAAAATCACTGACTGATTGGGGGTTGAAGCTAAAGAGAAAGCTCTTCTGCTTATTACCAATTTTGGCATACCCAAGAACAAATTGTATGAATGGAAAAACGATGTCTCCGTTACACATCTCTTGCACTCTAGATACAGCCGTTGATGTTGTGAGCGCTCATTGATTGTGTAAAGTCATGTGATTGTCGTTGTGCAGAGATTTGCAGTTCTCACAAATATGTTTGTTCAGAGTTTGCAAATGAAGTCTTCTTTTTATCACTTTCTTGTAACGTTAAAAAGTGATATACATTATTATTCATAAGTTTATAACAACAAACTACATACAATTTGTGTGTTATCTGGTGTGTATTTTGGTTGTGTTTTTCTACCAAATTATATAGTCTGGACAATTTCATTCTTACATTCTTTTATTATTCGTGCAAAATATTTTGTATAGTATAGCAGGGCGTACGCGGGGTGTTTGAACCCCCAACCCCCTCCAAATGTGAATAAAAAACTGGAAATTTTCACAGAATGTGTAATTCTATTGCCATCTCCCCGACATATAATAACATTTTTGTAAAATTCACCGGAAAAGTCTCAATAAAGATAGTACAATTTTACAACAAAAACACATCCATTTCTTAACCTTATGCAAAATTTGAAAGGGTCACTAAACCCCCGAAAATTTTTTCTACGTACGCCTCTGTTGTGTACGACATGGGTTGATCGGATAGAATTTCATTTGGGTCAGTGTTGGCTGAAAGATCTTTATGCAGCACTGTTTTAGTTTTATAGTACTTTGGTGCGTACGAATAAAGTTTCACTTTTGTTTTTTCTAAGTACGCCCGGACTTTTGAGTAATTCTCTATGTTGCTTAGATATAATGTAATTTTATTATTATTGACTTCTTTTATTTTAAAATCATTCAATTATTGAGACCGTTTTTAATGAAGGCCATTATGGGTTTGCTGTCGATGTCTATTATATTAATTGGAGGAATTTTGTTGTTTTTGTTTTAACCATTGTTTAAGTAGGTTATGTTGTTGCTTGTTTGCTCGGCTTGTTGGGAGCTTTTTTTTGTGTTCTCTACTTGAGCGGATTTTGCATTTTTTGCAAGCGCAGAATTATCATACTTTTGCACATGCTTTTGAAATTCTTCGACGAGCTTTTCTTCACACGTATTGTCATCAAGCAGTGCGTAGTAAGTAGTTACTCCTTGTAAGTTGTTTTGGAGTTGTGGATTCCATGTTGTTATTGTTCCTAGGGGAAACCGCAGCTGACACAATCGACCGCATTCCAGAAAAAAAAAAAAAAAAACATATTTGTTTTTTAAGTGCTAATAACTTCTCTGTATACAATGTTCTTTGTGAAAGCAGTCACGTGATAAGTGGCCCTGATCTGATGTCTCAGAAATATAAAATCGCAATGCATTGACTGATCGAACTCTACTGGCGGCAACATACAATTGCCCGTGAATAAAGGCAGGTTGTCTCAACAAAATTGCTACTTTTTGAATCGTTTGACCTTGGGATTTATTTATAGCCATCGCAAAAGCTGGAATGACTGGTAATTGAGTTCTCAGTTTTACCACACAACAATTAACAATTTCTCGTAAAACACTATCTATAATATTATGTTGTGCATCATTAGCGCTATTAAACATACCCAGTAGTATGCTCGGTGGCAATAGTCCCTTTTTCAGTAGTTATTCTGTAGTCCCTTTTCTTATCCACTTGGGTACTAGCCACGAGGGAGACAGAAGCGAGCCAGTAACAGAGAGAACAATTGAGAGGCAGAATTTGTTTACTCTCTTTGAACTGGTGTCGAGAGCGAAAATTCTGAACAAAGGAATGTGAAATCGAAACGTTATGGAATTTTGTGAAGTGCGGTGAACACGCGTATTGTTGAACCAGTGCATTTGGGAAGATTTGTGTCAATTTTGAGTGGTGTTTACTGTTTTTACAAAGTAGAAAAAAATTTTGTGAGACATGCGTCTCATTATTTGTGCCGGCGTCTTAAAGACAATAAAGTGAGGTGAGTGGTGTATTGTTAATATTTATTGTTTTAATTTGTACTATTGCTTTCTTAGGAACCTGTGGAAATCGAATTAAATTAAATTTAATTTTGTATCAGTGCCATTATTATACAAGGTAAGTGAAGAAAAATATTTTATAGAGTGAATTTTTAAATTGCTATTCCGAGCCGAAGGACATAGCAGCCAGTGCAATAACTATAATACAATAATAAATAAATAAATAAATCGTTTTTCTATATGTATTTCATAATTTCTAACTGTCTAGCATTAACAACAAACTGCAAACAACGTAAAAGAACAATTAATATCGGTGCGCCATTTAAATAGGTAAGTAAAAAATAGAAAAAAATAAATTTAGTGCATTTCATACATTTTTTAATGTAAATTTCTTTTTTTAATAACTTCTCACGAAGACCAGCTTCCAATTCCGGAAATAGCGACTGCACAAGAAGCAGGCTCTCAAAAAGAAACACGGGAAGCTGGACAAGGAAATAGGAAAAATAGCGTTGAAAAAACAATTTTTTTTTTGATAGTATTTAGACTTAAGCTGTAAAAAATAAAATGTAATATGAGTTTAAAATCTTTTTAATTTCAATTTTAAATTGAGGAACTTCAAATTGCCGCGCTTGTCCCAAAGAGACCGGTGCCGCGCTAGTCCCAAAGGGAGCGGCACAGCGTCGGTCCCAAGGTAATCGAGCGGTGGCGATTGACCCCTTCGTAGGACTTCCCTGTGTAAAATTCGCCGCTCATTTACATGTAAAAGAGATAGGAATGGGACTGCTGGCGTGCCCTATACTACAGGGACGGTAATAACATGGCTTTACACAACCGCACACAAACCTCTCTATTCTCCCATTCTACAGCATTCACAACATCA
Organism: Amiota minor; assembly: GCA_037043295.1. Classification (NCBI taxonomy): domain Eukaryota; kingdom Metazoa; phylum Arthropoda; class Insecta; order Diptera; family Drosophilidae; genus Amiota; species Amiota minor. The sequence goes on from JBAMAW010002772.1 coordinate 100,789, forward strand.
ACGGCTGTGTGTTGTTGTTGTTCGAAAGATGTTATCTTTAACACCTTTTCTTACCTAAGCAACTAAACCAATTTTGATAAAATTTAGATTGTTCACATCTTGTGAAGAATACCTTTCAATTGGTATTTTTTGTCAAAATCTGTTCACTGGTGTTAGCAGGAAAGGGTTAACAAATTAAATGTTTGCCGTTTAATTTTTGTATATAGATACATAATTTAACTTTTTTTGCTTCTTAGTATTTTTAAATGTTTGTTTACATTCATACAAACTAGCAGTTGTGTTTGTGAAAACAGCCGATTTGAAAAGTACAAACAGAATTCATCGATCACGTAAAATCACATCGGCCAATTTGCCATTTTTGCTGACTTGCCACGTTTCGTGAATGCCTATATTGACACTAGTAACCATAGATCGCAAAAAACTGTTATCATTTATTTTCAAGGAAAAAAACAAGTAGCGATTGAACACTTATAAAGTACAGACGTACCTACGGAGTTTTCTTTTTGGTTTTTGGTTTTCGCTGTGTTATCATCAATGCTTACCGTTATCTCTACTCATTTATTTACTATGCGCTGATAGGTTGAGCTGATCGTGTGTTTCTTGTATTGCGCAGGTGTTGTTTTGTGCATTAGCAAACAAAACAAAAAACTAGAAAGAACGTTATCTTTGGTTATGCCGAAGGTGAATTACTCTTCACGCAGCGAATGTTTCATTGTAGTATTTAAGTTTTATTCGCAACAAAATGAGTGGTTTGTATGGGAGGTATCCGCCTAGTGGTCCGATTCGACTGGTTCCGACAAATGTCCTGCGCCTGTCTTGGAAACTGATAGTGTTCAAGTTTCAGTTCGATAGGATAAAAAACAAAAAAGTTTTTCTAATAAGAACATGAATTCAAATGGGTGGTTTGAGTAAGTGCTTGTCGTTGTTGTCTTGCAATATAGTACACTATAGTCAAATCAGTGACTGTGATGGTTTTGGGTTGCCTCCGGTATTCTCTTGGCAGTCGACAAGCAAGTGGAGATGCGATTTCCCTGAAAGTATCCGAAAAAGGAAGTTAATGAGGCCTGTAGGCGTAAAAGATGTAACGGCCTGTAAACCTCAAGACTGAAACTCGAATCGTTTTGACCTCCTGGGCAAAACACTTGAGCCTGATACTGAGACAATGTGTCAAGAAGTGTCAGTTATGGCAACTCCTAAGCTGCCACAAATTTTTCTAGATAAAGTTAACTAAATTGAAGGTATGTTATCTTCGCTTGAAAAAGTTGTAGAGAAAGGTTCATACACTATTAAGTCGGGCATAAACGGCCAAGCCAAAATTATGCTCAAGAATAAGGAGCAGTATCAAGACCTTCTGAAGTTGCTTAGAGAATAGAACGCAGTATTCCATAACAGTTGAAGGATGAACATGTCTGTAAGGCTGTGCTTAAGGGTACACCTTACTCAACCCCACTGGAAGTTATAAAGAATGAGATTGGTAAGTTGGGTCACACGGTGAGGGACATTGCCAACGCCAAGAATCGAAACAACAAAACACCTATGTCAATTTTCTTTATTGACAAAGAGCCAAATAACAATAATAAGAAGATCTTTGAGATCAAAAGCTTAGGTAATGCTGTCGTGGTTGTTTCAGGAGATGTTAGTTTACATCACCTTTTTTTGCTACGAATAAGCAAATTAAAAATTGTATGTCATAAGTAAGCGGAAAATATTGCCTTGGGCAGGATTCGAACCCACGTTGAGCGCACTACGAGACACCTGCTCGATGAACTAACTAAAGAGAAGTGTCATGTTTAATTCATATGCATGGCATCATTTATTAAATATTTTCTTATCATTTTCCACAAATGTGCACCGGCAAAAGTCACCGTACACTCAAAACTATACCATATACAAAACTAATGCTTTCAAAGCACAAATTTAAATTGTTTAAAATAAGAAACATTCTTCAAAGGCAATGGACCAAGTCACGGGCACCACTTTTAAAAGCAAGATGTAACCATTTAGATCTTATCATACGTATAGAATTATTTATTACAACCAAAGCAATTAAAAAGAAAAAACAAATTTATATTATACAATGCTAATGCAGCTTTCGTTTCTAGAAAAGAAAAAGCAAAATATTTTTCTTGCAGATGTCTTTGAACAGAAACATAAACAAACATCTTACTCCAACTCAGAAACAACAGACCAAGTTAATCTATCCATGGAATCTGTTGCCGCAAACCACAATGGGGTAGTTGTGCATCACACATATAAAGAAACTTCAAGTATGCCAGAATAAACTTTTAAGACTATGTATTATTAAACCTACCCTATTACACAAATACAATAACGGCAGGCGTACGAACTGTCCATCAATACTTAAATTCATAAAGTCTCTCGTTATTGTTAAAACACGCATTAAACATATATTAAGTCAATAACGACATATTATGTACATATTTCAGTTGAAAGCATCTGCTAAACTCTGTATAAGTTAACGCAACAATCTCCACAGCTAAAATAAAATTTATTAATTTATATAAATGAACCCAAAGTTATTTCTCGAATGTTTCTTTAGTTTCTTAGTATTAAGCAAATTATTGTTAAGATAAAAACATTTGTAAAATTAGTCTATGTTGAAACAATTCTATCGTTTCATTTCCACTATGTTCCAAGGTAAATCGTTCTGTTGTTTCTTTTAATGTCTTATAAATGATTTATACTTTAGTTTATATAAATAGTTCGGTTTGCTAATGTTAATTTGTACCTGAGTCAGTATGCTCAGTATCAATAAATAAATAAAGAGTGTATAAATAAATAAACAGTGTATAAATAAAATAAATTCGGATCGTTTCTCCTTATGCTCGGCCTGCAGGCGCAAAAAGTTTTCTCTGCCTCTTGACCTTTGAGCTCGTCTTCGGGAGCTGAGGCATTCCCTTCTCAACTGCGCTATTTCCTCATTCCAACAGTGGGTCGATATACGCCGATTGCTACTGGATTTCCTGGGCATCGACGCATCGCATGCACTAATCAGAGCTTTCATAAGACTATTAGCTTGCTGCTGTGCAGATCCTTGAAAGCCAACGATACCCTCCAGCATGTAGTCCAACATAGACCTATCCAGCTGGTCTACCTTCCAACCATTTTTTGTGCTCTTGGAATTAGCCTCCTGACTCGTGAGGACATACCTCCTTCCAGATAATCTCAATCGCATTGTGGTCGCTGAGAGTGAGGACGTCCAGGACTCTCCATTCAGAGGCAGAGGCAATAGCCCTACTTGCAAACATGAGGTCTATAAATGATTCCCCACGACTGTTGTGGAGAGTTGCACTGATCCCCGTGTTAAGAAGGATAACGTCCAGGCTGGCAAAGGCTTCTAGGCCGCCTTGGCCCCTGGCATTAGACCTACTGCTCCCCCACACAAACGCCCAAAAATTAAAGTCCCCTGCTATTATGAGGAGGGATTTTCCAAGCATATTGGCTATGAGCTCGTCCAAGAACGCGTTAAATGCTATGAGATCATCACTTGGTGGTGAATAGCAGCTGAATATGTGCATGCCCTTTATCCTGGCATACACAAAGCCTTTGTGATGTGACGATCCTCTGCTATCTATCGGGATTTGGCCGCAGGCCCAGATTGCGGTTATACCTGTACGATCGCATACCCAGGTATTGTCCAATTGAGATACACAGTAGGGCTGGCATACGACTTCGATGTCTGCATCTCTCTCCCGTAAGGACTGGTGCAATAAGTCCTGGGCAGCTTTGCAGTGTTTAAGGTTGATATGTAACAACTTAACCATTATTATTCCGTTTCCTCATCGCGCTTTTGTACATAGGGCATCGGAAGCCTCCCGTAGGGTGATCATTGCTCCCATCAGAGCAGATTGAGCACTTAGGTACTGCTTGGCATCCTTTGGCCAAATGGTCTTTACTGCCACATCGTGTGCGATCTACTGGGCTTTTCCATTGATATGAAACATACCCGAAACAGAGGCAGCGAGAGCATCTGATCGGCGACTGATTTCCTCGAATTCTGCAGCGAACCCAACCCACTCCTATGTGCCCCGCATCTACCAGATTCTGTGTCTCCGCGGCAGATAACTCAATAATGGCATTTTGAGTACCGAAAATTGTTCTGCGCATGGCCTTAATAGCTGATAACTCTAAGCCACATAGATCTGGGATTTGCGAACGTATGGCTTCTACCACATTCTCAGGGGTAGTAACTTCATCCAGATCTCAGCATTCCACCGTTTTTTGTTGGCAGAGGGTTTTCTCGTTCGCTTTTTCCTCCAGGACCTTGGTTATGGCCTCTGCTGCATACTTCTTTGCATTGTTGCTGCTTCCACCTTTAAGCTCCAGTAAGAGTACACCTTTCAACGTTTTTCTAATTTTATTGACCTTTGAGCCAAATTCCTGTAGCTCTGGTCGCTGCTTGATCAGTCTTAGCATGTCAGCGTAGGATGCCTCACTCCTCTTAGCTATAACGATAGCATCCGGTGCATCGTTTCGCAGTGCTTTTCCCATCTCGTTTTTCCGTGGCCTCCTTCCCACTTCCCTCCAATTATTATCAAGTTTAGTGTTACCTGATGCAGGGGATTTTATAGGTGCGGATGACACAGGCAGCTCACGGCCTGGAATTGCCTTTGGTGGCTCTAATTTATCTATTGGTTTCTGCAGGACTGGTTTCGCCTGCTGTACTACTGTGGACCCATGTTTCTTAGGTGGGTTACCAGATTTATCTTCCTCATCCCCTGTTATAATTAGCTTCACTAGTTTACCATGAAGCCTCACCAAATAGGTAACAATCGCTTTCATGTGTGAGTTCACATTTCGCTTTGCCTCCATTAAGCTTGTCAGCTTTTTGAACTTTACGTCCATCTGCTCTAGGATATCTGCCTTGTTATCCTGTAAAACATTTCCCTCTGGACAACTATCCTGCGGAGGTTTGGCTGGCTTCTGCACTAGCGCCGCATCTTTATTCGCCTCCCTAGCACCCGTGACCCTTACAATAGGGCACACTGTTGATCCCGATTAAAACGGTGAGGGCGCTTCCTTGTCACACGTTTCCTCCCATGATATTGTTCGTGGGGTGAGTGACCGCCGTGGCGGTGAACGGCTCACCCTTCCACTTCTCCTAAACGCCATTTCGTCGCCATATCCTTGCTTCTTCATCGCGAAATGCAAAAAATTTTAAATTTTAAAAGAAATTCAAAATTTAACGATTTTGAATTCCAATGAAAACACAACTTTTCCCGCAACATGGCAGCACTGAAAAGTTATGCCTTTCCAGCCCTCGCAAATTATTGCGCTTACCTGGCCGCACTGATCGCCAGATCAGCTGTACGAATGGGACAGCTGCTTTGTACCAAAAAGCAACGAATACACAACTATGATAAAATAATAAAATAACACTAAAAAATATGTAAAATACCACCGGCCAACGAAAAAGAGCACCGGACGAACTGGCACAAGTCACTTCCGACCCGATGCACACAAGGTTTGCACGATTATAATTAAAATCTTGAATCACTATATTATTTCCTTTTTTTTCCGCAACACAAATTTGACTTCTGCACTTTCACCTTCACACTTCTGTCATCCGCAGCTTGGGTAGTGTACAGGAGCGTTGTGGGGATGGGCACTGGGTGCTCCATGGTAAGGAGCATTTGGTGTTCGCGCTGTCAGAGCAAAGAGCAGGAGAACAAGAACTTGCCCGGCGCTCATGGGACTTGGTGGTTAAAAAAATTAAGATTAATTTTTGTTTTTGAGGCAGGAAGAGACAAACGAGAAATATGCATTTCTTGTTGTCTTTGTTGTAGAAATGTTTTTTTTGATGTGCAAAGCTCATCTTAAGGATTTTGTTATTGGTTTCTATAGATTTATTTGTATATTTTAATTGCACTTAACTAACGCAATGATTCCCATAGTAAAGCAAAATAAAATTAAAACTAACAAGAAATTTTAATCAGAAGAAATAAAAAAAAAAAGTTTTCCCAAACTGAGCTTGGGAGCGGCAAAAAAAACACGACTTCACTGATCGAATGCCAGCAACGGAATGAAAGAAGGCAATAAACACAACTTCAAAGAAATTCTTTTGTCGTCTGGTTTAATGCAATAGGATTCAGTCACTATACGGGTCCACATTCCAATCGAGGACAAAACTGAGAGGAGTCAGCAAACAGTGGTCATTGAACTTCTAAAAAAAATCGATGATTTGCTTCAGTGCCGCAGATGTCAGGAATTCGGGCACACGCAAAGGTTCTGTAACAAACCATACAGATGCGTTAAGTGCGCAAGAGGTCATCGCACGTCTGACTGCACCAAAAGGATAGAGGAACAAGCTTGCTCTGCGGTGAAAACCATACGGCATTCTAGGATGTAAAATTTATAAATGAACGGCAATTTCAAGTTATAGTTAACGCCAACAGAATGGCAGAAGCTCGCCCATCCCCACACAATTCCCTTATCTCTGGCGCCAGTTATGCCAAACAACTGCTCATTTTTTCCACTAGCAATGCAAAATCTTATTGCTTTCCATCCCATTCTCCTCAACCCAGCACATCACCAGTTATAAATGAAGAATCGATTATGAAAAGGTCGAGATCCTAATTCAACAAATGACACTCCAACTCACACAGATGATGACTAACTTCTTTACATCCTTAAATCAAAGCAAATAAAGCTAAAAATAACCATTTGGAATTCTAACGGCCTATGCAAAAGTAGGCCAGAAATTCAACAATACATAAAAACGAAGAATAGCAATCAATGTTCCTACTTCAATATTTAAGGATATGATCTTATCAAAGCAAACCATCCTAGCGGTAACGCAAGATGTGGTTCTGCTATTTTAATTAAACCCTGCATTTCATATGCTGAACAAGACCCAATCCATCTTCCCTGGATACAGGCAGCAGTAGTCACACTGTCCTCATGGCAATCTGAAACTAGCGGCATTATACAATATTTTCATCCACGCCACAATATGTCGCAGGTAATGTATGAGCAAGTGGTTCATAGTCTTGGTAAAAAGTTTATTGTAGGAGGTGACTTCGATGCTAAGAGCACTACGTGAGCTTAAGGAATACTAACACCAAAGGAGCAGCTCTTTTAAACTGCGTCTGGACCAAAAAACTAACCTGTCAGTCTCCTGGAGTGCCAACCTACTGTCCTTACTGACCTCAGAAAAACTCCAGACGTGCTAGACTTTGCGATTGCCAAAGGGTTCCACCCCAGTCAGATTCACACTGCAATCAACATGGACCTTTAATCTGACCACAGTGCTGTAACGCTTGGAGTAAACACTCCCGGTCTCGCTGTTAAAAGGCCTAACCATATATTTGGCAAAAGAGCTAACCTGAGAAGATTTTGATCCTGGTTAGAGCAGAATATCGAGTTTTTTACGTGCGCTGCTGCATCTCAAAATCCATCATGAAACCCATCCAGGCAGGTATACCTCAAGGCAGTGTTCTGGGTCCTATACTGTACACCCTGTACACAGAAAATATACCGGTATTAAATATGGACTGCTCCCTATCTGCTGCGCGGCTACGAAAGTTGTACTGCCGTAATTGCATTCGCCGCCAGAACCATTGAAAACATTATTGGCTGGAGCCACAAATGAATCAAAATTGTGTTTGCGTAACAAAAATTGTTCAGAATGAGGATGGTCACAAGTTTCAATCAACGTTTAATGTTCAGGGCCAAGTGTATTATCAAATTGTTTCTTTAATGTTAATGGATGATGTCAAGCTAAAATTCTTGCAAATATACTTCACGTGTGATGAAGAGCAACAAATAAACACACGCTGCCAGTACAACCATATCGAGCAGATGGAGGAGCTGGAAATTGTGGCGGCTTTGGAACCGTTTTTGCGAAATCATAACCAGTTGCTCCAGTTGTTCAATACAGTCTCCAACAGACTGATTAACGACGATAACGATCGTTATCAAAGCAGACGAAGTACCATCTGGAGAGCACTTGGGCCGATACAATGCATCAAGAATTACTGAATTTGCAGTTCTTATGGTTGGCGACGCATATGAACGCCGAAATACACGGGTCCAACATAGAGATAACACGGCGACGCTTATTCAAGACCGTCAACGTTCTTACGACGCTTTGCAATATCCATTAATATTTCAGAAAGGAGAATATTGATATCATTTTAACATCAAACAAAGAAATCCAGTGACTGGTAGGTGCAATATACACAGACTTTATCTTTTCCTGTATGATTATTTTTACTTTGTAGGTATAGAAACCGACAAGAAAGTAAGTGTGATGAATTTCTATGCATATCGGTTAATGATTCGTGCCAATGAAGCCAACAACATTCTTCGATGCCGCCATCTCTTTTATCAATACATTGTTAATATGTATGCAAAAATTGAAAGCGAGCGATAACGGTACATCAAATATAATAAAGCGAAGCTGCGTTCTGAGGAGTACATACATTTGCGTAATGCTTTTGCCGGTAACGTAGATGAAGCAACTAAAATGAATGACATCGGTACCGCAGTTATTCTTCCATCATCTTATATTGGTAGTCCACGTCATATGCAGGAGTACATTCAAGACGCCATTACTTTCGTGCGCGAGATATGTTTCCGAATATGTGATTTAAAAAAATAAACTCTTCAGAGTAAATTACATCCACTTTATTCAAGAACGGCCTTAAGACTGACTTATGCTAAAATTCTTCTACCTAACCTACGATTCAATAAAGATAACGGTTTCATCTCTCTGATTTCTATTTTGTGACTTTGATTTACTTTTCATTACTGATAATGGATTTGGAAGTAGAAATAGCTGTTTGTATTTACTTTACTTCTTACTAACAGGGTTGGACTGAGGGTAGATACATAACTCCTCCCACCCTTGTTAAGGAATACTCCTGGATTCCATACTAATTCCATTTCCTTTTTCCAATTCCTTTATCAGTGTACAGTCATCACTTAATTTTAATTTCAATTACAATTATTACAATTTCCTACTACCTATTTATTTTAAAACTTTATTTATTTATAATTTAAATTATACTAAGATTCGTAACAATATAATTAATTGGAATGTAAAACAACAAAAATTAATGAGTCGTTTTGGAGTAATGTTGGTATTTTAATAAGTTTATTTTGTACTAGTCCACGTCATATTTATTTATTTCTTCCGGTGAATGAATGAAAATTGTAATAGGTTCACTAAAATTGATTGCTAATTTCTACTTGTTTGTTAATTGAATAAATCCGTACTAGTTATTGGGAGGTGTGAACTTTACTGTTGCTATTATTTTGATCAAATAGAGGATGTGGAATAGAATCACTCTGTGGATTATTTGAATATTTCAATTCATGTTTTATGTTAGGGGTGTGTACATTGTATAATTTAGCCCTTCTAAATTTTGACTGTCGGAGATTTTTATAATTTTTTATAAAACCTTCCTGCCTGTTTTCTATGTAATCTCCTCCGTTCTGATTCGCTTTATCAATATTAATCATCTTTTTCTTTTGCATCCTATCAAAAATTTTTTTGTGATCTACCTTATTGTGCTGCACCTCGAATGGTGTACATTTAATTGTACTATGACTATATATAATACTATTATATAACATAACAGCTTTGTTCATTTGCGCTATTATGGGTAACTTTTCCTTCAAATTTAGTGTTCTTATTATTTCCGTTAACGTATTATTTAATCTTTCGACGTGGCTATTCCCAGTGTGACTGTTTGGTTTAGTTGCATGAAAATCAATATTTTTCTTATTTAAAAGTTTCTTAACATTCGGGCTGTTGAACTCTTTGTCGAATACAAAGTTTTTAACTTTCCCTTTTATGGCTAGAAATTGTTGAATTTTGTCAACAACAGTTCAGTTATTTCTATCCGATAGCGGCAAACATGCATGTTTAGAAAACTTATCGATGAATACTATAAATGATTGTTTACTATTTACGGACGTATCTATATGCACTATTTCATTTATTGTTGTAGGTGCTTCAGTTAAAAAGAATTTGTCTTTTTTTAGGGTTTCCGTCATACTTACCTCTTGAGCAAATTCACAATTATTTACTATAACATTTATGCTTTCCCTCCAGTTTGGGTTATATAAAATTGACTTTAGTTTTTCATAAGTTGCTGTAATACCAAAATGGCCACTTTTGTTTTTATGAAAATGGGTCACCTGGATCCTTAATTCATCCTCAGATTCTATGTCCCTGGCTAACTTTGTGCATTTAAAAAATTTTATTTCGGATATCCCAGAATATTCTTTTTCCAACATCTTATAGAATTTATAGTACTTATGGTCTGTAACATGAGAGTATATTCTTTCTTTACCCTTAGTTAATTCTCTACGCAAAATATTAAGTGCTCGGACGTTGTGTATATCATCCATTTCTATGAATATTATAATATTTTATTACCAAATACTTTTGTTGTTGTCTCCTTTTTCTTCTCTAATAAAATTATCTCTATTTTGAATCTATTAACAACTGTCTCAAGTATAGGTACACTGTAACCTAAATCCTCTTCTTGAGAATGGATGGTTTGTAACTCTATTGAGGCGTTGTCAATATCGGTAACTTCTCTGATATCCCCCTTACATTGGCAATTAATTTCATCTTCTCTAATACGGCTTAAGAAGTGGGCAATACTGTTGCTTTTGCCCCTAATGTATTCGATTGGGGAGTATCCCCAAGCTAATGAGGCATCTCTGGAGTTTTGGGCTTATGTATTTGATCACTCTCTAGATCAAATTCTCTGCCAAATAAGTATGTCTAAAACACTTCACTGCCCATACTATCGCTAATAGTTCTTTTTCAACTATTGAATAGTTACATTCAAGCGTATTAAGGGTACGAGACGAAAGCATGTACCTGTCGTAAAGTTAGTTGCATCAGTTATTACCTTGAAGTTTTTACAAAACTTGGGGAATTTGTCAGCACATCTTTTAGCTTTTCGAACGATGCCAGGTATGCAGGATCGTTACGATTAATTTTTGCATCCTTTTTCAAATATTTAGACATAGGAAATGCAATTTTTGCATAATCCTTTATAAACTTTCTATAGACACCTGACATTCCCGAAAAAGATTTAATTTTCTTAGTATTAGTTGGAACTTTAAGATTTTGAATAATGGATACCTTTTCAAGATTTGGCTTAATCCCCCGTGTAGTTAGGACATGGCCCAAGAATTAGGTCTCCTTCTTCGAAAAGTTGCATTTGTCAACTTCTATTTTTAATTTTACTTCTCTAAGAAGTTGAAATATTTTCTTTAGTGTATCTATATGTTCCTGTAAAGATGTGCTGAATATCAGAATATCATCCATATGTACAGCACACGTTTTATTAATGTGGTCATTGAGGACTCTATTCATCAACCTTTGAAACGTAGACGGAGCAGTTTTGAACACAAATGGCAGACGAATGAACTCATAATGCCCTGAAGGCGTTGAAAAAGCAGTATTTTGTCTATCTTCTTCTCTAACCAGTATTTGATAAAAACCTTTGGCTAAGTCTACAGTAGTAAAATACTGAGACCTACCAAGTTTGTCAAGCAATGAATTCAGATTGGGGATAGAATATTTGTCGTCTACCGTAAATTCGTTTAATTTACGATAGTCAACTACAAGTCTGTACTTCTTTATCCCCGCATTGTCCAATTTCTTTTCCATGATCCACAATGGACTGTTCTAAGGAGAATTGCTTCCTCTTATTATATGTATTTTGTTAAAGCACTTCCTCAATTTGCCGGCTTATTTCCGCTTCATGCACCTGAGCATATCTATATGGTTTTGAATACAACAGTTGTGACTATTCATGAGAAACTTCGTTTGTTGCTGCAAGAATGTCTCCATCTTTAAAGAAGAGGTCTTCATATCTTGCAAGCAACATTAATGTTTTATTTTTCTCTTCTGAATTAAAATAGTCTATGTTGAAATTTTCAGTTATTTTACTATTTTTTATTGATTCAATAGCACAAACAACCCCGATTTCATTAGGATTATTAAATTCTTCAAAATGCAGCCTTGTGCCTAATATATCAATGTATTGTTGTTATTATTAATATTTGTTTTTAATGCTCTTAAAAATTTTTGCCGTATTATACCAGAAAAATTGTTTACAAAATCAATCAATTTTCATTGAAGTATTCCCTGGGCTCTAAATTCTTTAGGAAATGTATTTCACTTCATTAAGGCCATTAAGTGTTTTAAAATATCTAGTTTTTTTTAGTTTAGTTCTTAGGAATTGCTTTATTAGTATGCTAGTTTTAGAGCCAGTATCGATTAAGCACTTGATCTTTTGTTTGCCTAATGTTATGGTTACTATTGGGAGTCTTGATTTCGAGGCCACACTAAAAACTTTAATTCCTCTTCTTCACCACATTCAGTCTCCTGAATTGTATCTACCTCTATATGTGAAGGATGTTCCACCCTGTTTGAATATTGTGTATCTATACTTATACGTGCGACATTCGTTTGCGACGAATTATTATTCTTCTAATTGCTGTTTTGATTGTAGTACTGCTGTACTTGTTGTGTCTTAGCAGTATCAATATTTTGTTGTGGTTTGTTAGTATAATACTGTGGTTTATTAATATAATACTGTGGTTTATTAGTATAACTAGCGTTACTCGGCGTGCGTTGCTACACCACCTATCCAATAAATGGGTGTTTCTTCTAAAAAGCTTTGTTGTAAAATGTGTAATTAATAATTTACATGAATTGTTTGGATTTCTGATGATCACCCGTAAGAAGAGAGTGAAGTGGTTCAGGTGGAGGGAGAATTTCTTCTAATTTGACTTTTCCTTGTAAGCAACACATGCCTTTCGATTCGTCCTTGAATTTCAATGCCAAGCAACGTTCATACACTACTGACATAGTACCTATTGATACTATACGATCGTCCTTGTAAGAAATCGAAGGATCGTAATTCATGGCAGAATTTTCTTTATTTACCCATGAATTAGTAACTCGTGCTGATGGTTCTCTCTCTCTCTCAGAGCTATAACTATCCCGAGCCTGACTGAGGCGAGCCTCACGTTCTGTTGACGATTCTTCATCTCTTGCTGAACGTACTCTTTTGGCATTCACTGTACTACGACCTATGTTCGAACGACGACGTCTTCCAGACATGACTTTATAATTTCTTGATAGTAATAATCAGACTTAAATAAAAAAAATCTAAAATTACATTTGAAGAAACTTTGCTGTGTAAATAATGAGAAGCTGGAATATTGTAGTGACAGTTAATGCTTTTTCCATGAAGTATAACACTATGCCAACTACATTAATTTTAAAGATAGGCATATAGGTATATGTATAGTGAAAATAACAGTATTTCTGCACTATTTAATGGATGTTATTATAAATATTATAAATATAAACCTTCCTCTGCAATCACTCTATCTGTTAAAAAAAACTGCATCAAAATGCATTGCGTAGTTTTAAAGATTTAAGCGAATATAGGAAAAAAGCGACTTTGTTTTATAATATGTATAGATAGATAAAAATGGGCCAAGTGCGAGTGAGACTCGTATACGGAGGGTTCCGTACCAGATTGGGGTTCGATTTGTTTGTGAGATATGACCCAAGGACGAACGGACGGACGGACGGACAACAAAGTCTCTGCAATAGGATTCCTTTTGGTACCCTTTGGGTCCGGAACCCTAAAAAACAAGTCCAAGGTTGAGTTGCGAAAATCGAAACAAAATTTTAAATTAAAAAAGCACATTTTCGCCAACTGGTTTGTGACCGGTCCCTCATTTAAACACTACCCAAGACACGCGTTGATTAATTTCTGATCGACAAGAAAAGCGTTAACCAAAATTGCTTATGACGATTTCAAATTTCACCCTACCGAAACCAAAAATGTTTCACAACCAAACAAAAAAAAATCACCTTTTTTGTTTATATATTTTTTTTTGTAAAATAAAGCTAATCAAATTAAGAATCATTAGAAATTGTATAACAATATTTTTATCATTAATAAAAGTAACTCTCTTTTTGTTATACTCTTCACGGAAGTGAATAGTAGTTTAAGTTTGTCATGAAGTTTGTAACAGGCAGAAGGAGACAAACAAAAACCACATTAAGAATATATATTCTTGATCAGCTCGATTAGACGAATTGATTAAGCCATGTCCGTCTGTCCGTCTGTATGTATGCAAACTAGTCCTCAGGTTTTGAGCTAGAGAGGCACGAACCTCTCTTTTTACCATATGCAGTACATTTGTCGGAACCATCCCAATCGGACCACTAGGGAGGGCGCCTCCAATACAAACCACCCATTTGAATACTACAATGAAACAATCACTGCGTCCCGTGAAGAGTATTTCATCTTCGGCATAGTCGAAGATAACCTTCTTTCTAGTTTTATATTAATTGTATTTTTTTAGGAGCTTTGAAATGGGGAAGAGTAGATAAAAGTGGTAGTGAATGTGAAAATGAAGGAGAAAAGATCGGAAAGTTTGTGACTTATGCAGAGCCTAATTGCGTAGAAAATATAGCTGAGATTGAGAATGTTTGTGATAATGACAAATGGGTAGGACGAATTTCTGTGATGACTATAAGTCAAAAATTGGATATGCTAAAACGCTGCTAGGTACCTCCTAAAAATTACAACTTTGCTGAAGATGCTGAAACCGCTAATTTGAAACGAAAATTTAATCATAGTTGGTTTCAGAATTACGCACCTTGGCTAATATATTCTAAACACCTAAATGGTTCACTGTGCTTATATTTCGTACTATTTCCCCCAAAATAGTCTCTGGTGTTTTGGGTACATTTTTGACTCGATCTTTCTCTCGCTTTTAAAATATGCATGAATACTGCAAAATCAATCAATCATCAATCTGCAGTCAGCGATGCTAAGAATCTTTCTGAAAAAATGCCCGTGTATGTAGTGATGAATACGGCTCACCAGAAGGAAATCGAAGACAATCGACAAATTCTGTCATCTATAATATATTCAATTATTTTCTGTGGTCACATGACTTGCCTTTAAGAGGTAAAGAGCAACATCAAGGTATTCTTGAAGACCTTCTGAACCTGAAAATTGAATTGAATCTGGTGACTTAGTTTAGAAACATCATATTCCAAATTGTAAGAAAAATGCGATGTATACCTCTCGAATCATAGCAGCAACGCGGACGAGAAGCACCAAATTATTTTCAAGAATTCTACCAGCACTGCAGCTGCAATTGGGACTGATTTACAAGTCTCGTGCATTGTAACTCGCCAACAATATCGGCCCAATCACCATGCACACTGCGTTCTGTTTCTCCATTAATAAACGTTTTCGAAGTATAAATATTTTGCGTGTTTCCTGTCCTAATTTATTTTAAAAAAATGATATGAACAATAGCAACTAAGGCCTTCAGCTCAACTCATTTGAAAAATATTGTTTATATTCATTAAGATGCGATTCAAACAAGCAACTCTACCAATGGCTATGTCGAGATGGCTATGGCTATATTTTGTATATATGTATTATTGTAATTATTATCTATTTAAATACATATTTCGTTTTATAAAACTTATTTAAAAGATGCACCGCAATCACACGAAAGTCCTTCTTAAGGCAGCTAGCGCATATCAAACAACAGCTAGATTGCCAAATGATGAACTGACTTGTGATCCTAAAGAAATTTTATTGTAATTCATAAATTGTATACGCATGTACACTAAAGATATACATATAAAAAATTAACAAGAATATATGACATTTTATAAACCGAAAACGAGCAACATCTTATAAAGCACCGCGCACGTTAAAATTGAAAACTGAATGAATGAATAATTTGTTCGAGTGGCTTTTTAAATACATTATAAAACCATCCAAGAATAATGATGTATTGAAGAGAAAATAAACGAAACGAATATCTTGAAATTTTATGCATATAATATAAGGAAGTGTTGTATTGTATATATAAGAAAAAAAAAAAAAAAAAAAATGGAAATTATGATAAAAGAAACAATAACCAAAAGCAAATATGCTTAGCAACTTATAAAACGAAAGTCCGTTACTTGCAGGCCAAACGCTTATCAATTAAGAAACAAACAAATGCACTCCATGAATCATGAAATAAAATACCAAAGAGAAGGAAGGAAGGTTGAAGCAAATCCGAACGCTCAAATAAACACAAATCAATTCAACTTAACTGATATCCCATGAGCTGACATTAAACTTATATTTTTATGATATGTGTACGACTCCGATATATACAATACAATAATAATTATGTAAAATACTTAGCAGTACACAAGTATAGTACACAGTAGTTTTTTTTGTTGTTTATGATCAAATGTTTTTTATCAACTGTCGGTTAGCAGCCACCATTTTCCGTCTATTGTACTTATGGGCATTATCACATTTTCTACTATGTACTTATGTATTTTTATTTAAAACTAGCTGTGCCTCAACATGCGTTGTTGTGACTCAGGCTGGATAAAGATTATTAAATTCGGACTGAACAACTCGCTCACGATATTGTTGCTGGTATTCCGAGACCCCAAGTTGTTCAATCTACATATATGTTTAAAACACTTTCTCGAAATGGAAAAGAAAAGAGAATGCGGGTGTTTCTAATTCTAATGGAATTTAATAATAATCGTATCGTTCTATCTAGGTAAATTGTTTGGTTTGCCAACTCTAGACCACGCAACATATAATTGCCTTTGTGAGAAGCAAATCGTGTCTAATAGCCTATTGATCACGAGTTCTAAGCGAGATGCAGAGTGTCATTAAAATAGACCTTTCTAGATCCTAAACAGCTGTTTTTTGTTTTGGTTATACACATAAATGAAACGATGCGGTAAGTTTAAACCTAAAAAACTCTGGAAAATACATGCTTTGGAATAATTTGTAGTGATTGCAAATAGTTCTGGCAGTTCCCTTTTTTTATTCCTGTTGAGTTTTTAAAAATTTAGCAAAAGTTTTATAATTTTTTTTATTTTAGTTAAAATTGTTTTGTGTTATCATCAGCTATTTAACATGGCGCGCAACAAAAAAAAAAAAAAAAACCAGTCGAACATGACCACGGAATTGATCAAAAACTTGCCAACAATGCGCAAAAAGTTTCCCAACACTACGCAGACTACAACAACAACCCCAAATTAACGAAATTTTTCCTGCTGTTGTTGTTGTTGAATTGGATGAGCATCCTCAGGTGCAGCATCAGCTCTGTGTAGGCTATTACTACGTTTATGTATATGACAGCAAATACGAAATTTACTGAGTTCGATTTGACTTAGACCATTTTGTTTTAAAGTGTTTATACTTGCAGAGTTATTGGGTCATTATTGAGTGCGCATTTGTGTATGCAGAGTCGCCATAAGCACAAAATATAATGGGGTTACACCCCATTCACACCGGATCGCTATTGCTTATATTAAAATACTAGGTTATCATTTGTAATTATAATGCTAGTTCTAATAAATAAAAATAAATAAATTAATCACACCTTCTCTTGTAAAAATGTTTTACAATGATTTTCCAGCATATAGTTCACAAAAGCATTAAGAAGATGAAAATAAAGCAAACCAATTATACCAGAGTTCGCAAATAAATGGCAAAATTTTCATTCGGTTGTGAAGCAACCGGTTGTTAAGAAACCGAAATGTAAAGGGATGAAAAAGACTTTGTGATTTAACTTGGACACTATCAGTTTCCAAGACAGGCGCAGGACATTTCTTGGAACCAAATCGGACCACTAGGGAGGGTACCTCCCATACAAACCCCCCTTAAAATTCCAGTTCTTATTAGAAAAACTTGTTTGCTTTTTGTTCTATCGAACTGAAATTTAGAAACTACAAGTTTCTGATAAAAGCGTGGTACATCGTTGGAATTAAACAAATCGGCCACCTAGGAGGGGTACCTCACATACAAACCCACCATTAAAATTCAGGTTCGTATTCGAAAAGCTTTTTCGTTCTTTGGACTATTGAACAGAAATTTAAACACTATAAGTTTCTGATACAGGCGCGGTATATTTTTTGGAATCAGTCAAATCAAACCCCAATCTGGTACGGAACCCTCCGTGTACGAGTCTGACTCGCACTTGGCCCATTTTTAAATATTTGTGGCAGACCTTGCCAATTATTTTTGTTTTTTTTTTATGGCAAGGACCGCCACAAATCGATGTAAGGTAATATTTATTCTAAAGGTTATTCGTGTGTATGTATTAGTTTTTACATATGTGTATCTGCTTGTGCGTTGCAATCGATCATTTTTTTGCTACCTCGTATGTTTACAATTCGGTTTACATTGTTGTGCTTATATTCTATTATTCTTATTCTTTCCTACCTGAATTGTTTTCCATTCTTTCGCCCTTCCATTCCTTTCAATAACTCAGACAACTCACGTCACACAACAACAAAAAGAGTCATTTTTGCTTGCACCTTTTTTTTCGGACTCTAATTGCGAATTATTTTGTGTGAGATTGAGTAAAAGAATATTTTTTAAATATATCTTGCGACTTATATTTTTAAATCACAATCGTATCGGCCGGCCAATAACCGAAAAAATTGAAAAATAAATGAAAAGGTCTTTGAGAAACCGAAAAAAAGAAAACTAAGTGAAAAGGTGAAAGAAAACGAAAAAAAAAAAATTGAATTTTTTCCGTTTTTCATTGAACGTTCCATTTTGAAAATAAATGATAAGAGTTACCATACCATATCACAACTCTGCACGAAGTAACATTTTGCGAGCAAATTGCTGAGCGCTTATACCAGATTTTTATGTTACAGTTTCTGACGTATGATTTTTTCAAATACTTTTGAGAAGCTGATAGGTCGGTAGTTTTCAAGCGAGTCAGGTAGTTTCCCTGGTTTAGGAATGGCTATGATTTTTGCAGTTTTCCAAAATTTCGGGAAATAACCAATCTGAAGGCAATATTCAAAGATGGAAGCAAGAAAACGAATAACACTTAGTAGTAATTTTTTGATAGGAATATTGTCCAAGCCTGGAGATGGTGATTGTTAAGTTCTCTCACAGAAGCCTGTATAGTGCGCATGGTTATGTCGTCTGACAGAGACTCAGACAATTTGTGATTTTCTTGAAAAACATCTCCAAGTATATTGGCTATGTTTTGCCTCGTAGGTAAAAATCTATCATTGGTTTTTAGTTAATTTGGCTGTTTTCCTAAAACTTTTCGAGTGTCTACCTAGATTCATTATCTTATTGTCCCAAGTGATGTTATTTTGAACAGATATTTGTTTTTTTATTTGATGATTCAGATAGTTTAGTTGAGCCTTACAAATAGGTTGCTTGTTCTAAACCAGTGTCTTCTTACTACGTTTCTTTTTTTAATAAGCTCAGTGATGTTATTAGGCAATTTTTTACAAATAATTTTAAAAGGTCTCCTAGGCACTGTAATTCTGAGTGCTGAGGTTACTTCTGTTGTAAGTGAGTCAACCATTTTATCTATAAGCTCAATGGTGGGAAACGTAGTTTGGTATGAATGCATGTCACTAAAATGACAGTTTAAGGTTCGCTTAAAAGTCTCCAATTAGCTTTTGAGTAAATAAGAAAGATCTTTCCATCCATATTTGGCTTGGAAGCTACCTTAGCAATTACCGGAAGGTGATCTGATGCAAGGTCATTATCAAGTTAGGAGAGTTTGTGATGAATAGGTCTAGTGTTGATGGTTTTGCTTTGTAGATTGCTGGAATGTACGTCGGATCTTTTGGGTACAATATTGTAAATTTGTCAATGTAGGACAAATCATAAAGAATATTTCAACAAGAGTTTGCCTTATCGCAATTCCACAATCTATTTTTGCAGTTCAAGTTTCCACCTGGTATGTAGCGACCACGCAAAATTTAATTAAATCTGACTTGAAACCGCTTTTTAGGTGGTTTTGTCATTCGACAGAGTGCATGATCTATTTAAACATTTTGCCGACGACCCAGGAAAGTAGGCAGAAAATAGTTTAATTGTGTTATGTAAATCTATACTACCTGCTACTCCCATATTTTCAAACAAGTGTGTATTTACATTCGGAACTTCCTTATGCTTCAGTAAGTTATTAATAGCTATAGCAACACCACCTCCCCTACTTGAAGTGCGATCATTTCAATAAATAGTATAAGTAGGGATTACAAACCGATCCTTTTGAGTTAACCAGGTTTCGCTGATAAAACAGACATGAATTTTATTGAGAATAAGGAAGTTTGCAAGTTCATTTGTTTTTTTTTGCAACTAACGGCACGTGCATTCGATGCCATAATAATTAGATGACCTACATTATTTATTACTACTCTTTCTAGCAGGGTTAGTGCTGTTATTGTTGCGCTGGTAGAACCATTGCTTTGAGCTGGGTTGTACTGGTTTAAATAACGTTCGGAGTTTGGCGACCTTCTTTGGATCAACGCAATATAAGATGTCCGGCAAGGGCAGGCAGCGTCGGTAGAGGGGTGAGCACCTCTGCAATTTGCACAACAAAGCTTACTTGTGCCTGGGCACGATGAGCTCTTATGGCGGCCGGCGCAGAATGCACACGATGTGGCGACATTACAACTGTTTGACCCGTGTCCAAAAAGTTGACAGTTGTAGCATTGAGTTAGTTTACTAGGTGATTTCGTTTTATATTCCCAACGAACTTTAGTATGGTTAATGTACGAATGATCTTTCCGCAGTTTTTGAAGAGTAGTTGATTTATTTGCCAAATATACTACATATAAGAGAAGTTTAAAACCAGTTCTTGTTGTCTTTTTTATTTGTTTTTACATCAGTACATTTTAGTTTTGCGGTTTCTCTCTTTGCTAGTGCTTGGTACCTGCTTAAGAGTTTTTGTTGTTGGCGTGACTGTCGTCGAAGGGATAGAGGACGCAATCGATGACTGATTGGGCGAATTGTTCTTGATGCGATTTAAAATAGTGGTGTTTGTTGTTCTTGCAGTAACTGCTTGCGATGACGCGATCAGTTCCTGAGTACATTGTTGTTGGTGCTGATGCTGTGCCAGCTGTTGTTTTGCTTTGAGTATTGTTTGTTGAGGTTATTGATTCAGTTGTTTCTGAGTTTTTATCATAAGGAGTTTGCGGGGAAGGGCATTGGGCACTCCATAATAGTTAATGCCTATTACTTAAGCGCAGAGCGGGAGAGCAAGATCTTCCTTATCGCTCAGGCAAATTTGTATTTAGAACGGAAACTTTATTTTTTTCCTTTTGTTCTGTTGAGACAAACGAGAAATATGCGTTTCTGTTTGTCTTTGAGGTTGGATTTTGCCTATTTGGATGAGCAGAGCTCATCTTAGCACTTTTGTTTTACTTTTATTTTCAATACTTTTTAAATAGTAAAGACAAATGCATACAACAAACTTTTGAGCGGTAAACACGTCTTCACTGTCCGAATCCTCAAATGCGAACTTTTTTATTTTGGGCGGCGAGAATAGGCCATTTCCTCAGTCAGGTGGGTTCTTATGATATATTTCTAATACCACACATGACAAGCCGTCATTATTTTGGAAAAATGAATATTGGTATGTCACACCATGTTTGCTATTCACAATGCCTTTCAAGGCTTAGTAGTAATTCACATGCCTAACTTCTGTGAATGGCAAAGTGAATGACTTAGCAGCTTACCTGATAGTGAGTGGCAAAAACAGAATTGGATCTATAACATTTTTTGAACGACAGCAAGTATCTAGAGAGTATCTTGATAAATAGAAGTTATAACAAGAAAAGTGAAGTGAAAATGGGAAAAATTGTCATATTATAAATTAAATTTCATGTGCATTTTTTTATTTACAATTCTGGTTTATATTATATCGCCATCCGTAAACAACCAGTTCCAGTCAATTAGGCTTAGGCTAGACGATTCTTCTATCAGCAATTACCGGAAATCTGAATTCGAAGTAGATGTTTGAAGAAGCGATGAAGATATGTTTTCAAGGCCAAGCAAGTCCATGGTAGCTTAGCCGAAACTTTGTTCCAGCGATAGGGTTCATGGATATTGTGTAGTTATGAGAAACTAACACATCTTCGTATAGTAGACAGAACTCTAAATCCGCGTAGGTTGTTTACATATTCTTGCGAAATTTTCGTTTGTAAATTTATCATATCAAATTGTATAATGTAACAAAATTATAGGTTGTTTTGTTTTGATTTATTTGAAAAATTTAGTTTCTCCTTTTTAGAGCTTTTAAATAAAAAAAAGTGTGACTGTGCTTAACACTCACGGGCCTTTAATGTGAAACACATAGTCAACGTGTTACTAAATGAATTAAGGAAAGTTTGATTCAAAATTTCAGTATTAAAGTTTAATTTATTTAATACTAGCAACCCGCTCTGCTTTGTGCGAGTGTAGCTTAAAAAATATCGCTTTGGTATTAATAGCAAGAAATTTTATTAATTCTTTTTTTTTACAAAATTTTATTTACAATATGTTTTTGTATACAAAGTTTACAGCTTTCTTGTCATTACACAATACGGACAGATTTTGTCTTCAGGTGACGCGCGAAAGAGCTACATATAACTGTCCATGGGAAAAACACTCAATGTTCAGGTCTAATCCCACAACGCTGAATGTTTGACCTTGTGATTTGTTATTGTCATTGATTTATAGGATTGCAATTGCAATCTTCTAAAGCTTCTACTACTTTGTTTAATTCTAACAAAGCTTCGTTAAAAATATTGTCATCATATTGGACAGCTGACATTATCTATCTTCGTCGCTGAATCAGTATATCTTCAGCCATATTTTCTTGATACTTGTTCTAGAGAAATAGAGAGTTGGTCACTTGACAAGATGTTACAATAATGGCAAACAAATACCTCAATGACCTCGCTGAACAGCAAATAATAGATTTCGAAATTGTATTATCTTTGCACGCTGCTTGAGACGTATTATAAGTTACGCCTTGTATAATCCTGAGCTGTGCGAAAGATAATGGACATTTTACTATATGAAGTAACATTCTGAAATAAAAACATTCGCTGTTCTTAGGATGAACTATTGTATATAAACCTTCCCCAGCGCATTTGATTTTTTTACTTCCGGAAACCCTTCGACTGGGGCCCTAGTTTTCTACGTTGGAAGGCCGTAGCAATCTTATTCAATGTATAAATGTCAGATGTTAAGGTTTTTGCAAAATTGTCTTGAGCACATAGTTCAAAAATGTTGTTAACGTTGTATCTCGCGGATTTGTAACAACAACGGTTATGTTGTCTTCAGTAAAAAAAAACTCTCTGGCCATTTTCTAAATGAACGGCGCGATGGGTAATTGTGGGCGCTCGGTTATGTATGTTGAATGATAAAATCCTCCAATCTTCTTCCGAGCTACAGATGTAACGAACAGATTGATATTTCTCTACCTCATTTGGCGATTGTATGCTGAATGTAGCTTGATCGGTACCTTTATTAATATATTTTGTAACATATTGTATTGAATTAATAGAACTGCACAACCCCACATTGATATGAGCGTCAAAAATTTTTAAAAGCTATGAGTTATAGGGTTATCAATTTCGTGGTTTCGCAAATTGGCAGTATGCTCACCCTCTTCTGCACACGTCGACGATATTTAGGATATCCGTCGTCATTGGTATTTATTTAGCATTGGAATGATTTCGGAACTTTTTTGGTACACTTGCCTTCACGCATACATTAAGGGCCATGGATCATTTTTTTTTACAATTTCGTTTAGGATTGGATTAATTTCTCTATTTGGTAACTCCGCCAAAATGACGATATCAATTTAATCCGGTCTAATTTTATTCATTAACCATACCATCAAATCGACATATGGCAAACCACGTTTCTGCCATTCTAAAGTGTACATGTGGCATCGAACTGGACCAAATATGTGAGCATCGTTTATGAGAAATACCTAGGAGTTTCGTCACTTTTAAATGGAATACTCTGCACACTATGTCATATCCGTCTTGAGGATTTATATTGAAGTAATTATTTTCTTTGATATCTGCCCAGTTCGGGTTACGTGTTGCAGTTATAAATAGATCATGTTTACCGTAAGGTCTCACATAAGTCATGGCATCCTTTGATTTTTCTTGTAAATATCGAGGCCCACCAGTCAATGATGAAGGCAGTATCAATATCTGTCCAATTTCGTTGCTGTGCTCCTTCGACTGTAAAGCATCCTGAAGATGAACGTAGTTTTCTGCTTTCAATTTCACTAACATTCCATACCTCAGTAAGAGGTTAAAATTTGCATTATTTGATAATACAATAATAATAGTTCGAACTCTTTTACGTAGAGGTGTTCCACTAACTTGATCAACTTGAGTAATATTTCTAGTATATCCGTCTTCTCCCTAACATAGCATCAAAGGATATTCTGTGCAATATTCGCAGATAACCGACATTGCACTTATTGAAACGACAGGATCATTCTTGTATTCAATGCAGAATTTAACTTATTTGACCACAAATTAGAAGTCCTCATCGACCTGCGTTCCGACAATTCTAGGGCTCTCTGAGATCTGCGTCTATCTTTGCCATAACGTAGATGAATTTCATGTTCGACAGAGGATTCTCTATTTCTACGCAAAGAACTCATTGATCTTGCATAGGACAGTATGGTTCCCTTTCGTTGATAGTTTCATTATTCCGAAGTAAATGACATCTGTGTGCGTTTGGCGTGCTACGATCTATATTTAAATGACTTGGCATAATTGATGTTTTGGTAAGAAAAGATGTACACTAAACAAAAGTTTCGTTTACCTTATAGTATGGCTTAAATGATAATAACGATTAGACTTAAATGATAATAATTATTACTTTAATTTAATTCTAAAATCACATTTGAAGAAACTTTGTTGTGTATACAATGAGAAGCTGCAATATTGTGGTAGCAGAAATGCTTTTTCCATAAATTATAACACTATGTCAACTACATTAATTTTAAGGGCGAACATAACGGGTCAATTCGCTCACGAAACTAGGCGTTCCCATTTTTTTTCGTTTGGAATTTTGAGTCAGCCTTTGATCAATAAGTTTGTACGGTTTGCAGTTTATAGAATTTATACACACAGCGTCAAAAGAAAGTGAACACATGAGATTTTTGCATTAAAAGTTTTATAATTATATATTAATGAATACAAAATAAAAAGTTAGTATGCAGAATTCAAGGCTTATATTTTAGGAGTCGATTTCAATTTAAAGTGTAATCAAAATTAATACATAAACAAAAATAATTCACATTAATTAAAAAAAGTCCAAATTTTACGCGTCAAAAAAAAGTGAACAGTATATACAAAGTGGCAAATATTAAGTTAAAATATTACACTTTTTTAAATTTTAATATTTTGTATTTTTCTCTTTAGATTGTACAACCGCCTTAAGTCTCCTTGGCATCGATTGGACAAGGTTTTTTGTCACATCAGGAGAGATTTTGACCCATTCTTCCATTAGACACTACTTTAGGTCTTCCTTGCTCAAACTCGTCCTCTGCCTGATCTTCCTGCCCAGGTGTTCCCACAAATGCTCAATGGGATTGAGGTCTGGAGATTGTGGCGGATGATCAAATGTCTTAGGGGTCCTATACAGCAGCCATTCCTTCACAATTCACGCTGTATGTTTTGGATCGTTATCTTGTTGGAAGATCCAATTGCCCGTCAGGCCTAATTTGTCGACACGGGAGGCGACATTGTTTTGTATAATATTTAAGTAATCCATCTTGTTCATTGTTGATTCAATGAAAACCAGATTTGCCACTAGATGTTTGCTTTCCCATAGTAAGAATTTTTTTTTTTTAATTTTATACACTTTTATTTTAGGAATTCACTCAAAATAACATTTACCATAACAAAGCACATGAATAATAATCGTTTTCCTTAAAAAATTTGGTTATTCCCCGAATTATAGAACGAAATGAAAAATAAAAGTAAAAAGTGTTCACTTTTTTTTGACGCGTAAAATTTGGACTTTTTTTAATTAATGTGAATTATTTTTTTTTGTGTATTGATTTTGATTACACTTTAAATTGAAATCGACTCCTAAAATATAAGCCTTGAATTCTGCATACTAACTTTTTATTTTGTATTCATTAATATATAATTATAAAACTTTTAATGCAAAAATCTCATGTGTTCACTTTCTTTTGACGCTGTGTGTATATTCTTGTGCACATTTAGTTAATAAAAAATGAGATGAAATAATGCAATTATAACAACAACACTCTCTCCCTTTTACTACGAATAATAATTCAGAAAGAAAGAAGCAAATAGCGCATTACGCTATCAAAAAATGATAGGAGTAAATTATTACAACAACACACAAAGTTCAAGAAGTTAGTGAAATAAGTATGTGTGCTTGGCATGAACTAAGCATGACGAAATATCTAATCGATTTAAGTGCCCCCGACATGATCATGCAAATATCATGAATTTTATCATAGTGTTAGTGAAATAAGTTTGTGTGCGTGGTATGACGAGTTAGATATTTCATCATGGTATTTATTCCATCACCGCTCTGTTTACGCCATCACGAAGAAAGTACGTGTGAAAGAGGCGAATATAGGCAAGGGCTCACTTTTATGAAATATGTGGACAAAGCAGATGTGAGCGCGTTAGCGGATGGCATGCGAAATATGTGCAAAGTGATGACGGCGTCTTCATCGGCAGCGGATGGCATACGAAATATTTGCAAAGTGTGGCGGCGTCGTCATCGGCATTGTTGTCCGCACATCTGCTCACTTCGAAAAGTAACAAGAAATGAACTATCATCATGTTTCCTTGCAGCATCATGATCACACGTATACGAAATGGCTGATGCTAAATGCATGATCATTTCGGGGCACTTTATTATATGACTTCATCTTACAGTTATTGTACATACAAGTTAATTAATTAAAAATTACGAGGTTCATATATCGACACATGCCGAAATGCAGAAGCATAGTAAGCATTTCCTGTTGATGAGTTTAAACGAAGAACTAGAGGTTCAAATGCAGACGTATAGTAAGCATTTCCTGTTGGCAAAGTATTGCACTGCACAAGCAAGTAAAATTTGGACTTTTTTTAATTAATGTGAATTATTTTTGTTTGTGTATTAATTTTGATTACACTTTGAATTGAAATCGACTCCTAAAATATAAGCCTTGAATTCTGCATACTAACTTTTTATATTGTATTCATTAATATATAATTATAAAACTTTTAATGCAAAAATCTCATGTGTTCACTTTCTTTTGACGCTGGGTGTATATTTGGATTCTTGATTAATAATCATTTTATTGTATTAAAATTAAGTTTCTTTATTAAGTTCAAAAC
>JBAMAW010002789.1:0-145977 GCA_037043295.1 Amiota minor
GTAAAACCTTTCCAATGGAATAGGTATCGCTTCCAAAATCGGCCCCAACTTGCAGGTGGAGCCATCTTTTGAAAACGGACCGAACTAATTTGTACTCCCGATAGATTCTGTGTCCCTAGTCATATATCTAGAAAAAAATAATAATGAATACCTCCAACGAGTGGATTTCTAATATTTTATCTAACGTTTAATTTTAATTTTTACTTGTTTGCCATTAATTAAATAAAATTGTTTTAAGACTAACTTTAACTTATTATTGTTATTAATTATGTTTTGTTTTTTTTTTTTTTTTTTTTTTTGACAGCATATTGTCATACTAAGTAGCTAAATAAATAAATAAATATGTATACATAAATTAGAGATCACAAAAAAGTAAAATGAGTTCGAATATAACAAGTGAAAATTTAAGTATATAAAAAATTTATGTTTGTAAATTGTTATTTATGTGGTTGTTTGTAAAAAGTGTTTTGCTTGTTTGTCTATATTGTAAGGTTTGTAGTTCTTGTGATCTGTGAGTGCATCCGTCAATGTTTCATGCACAGTGGGAAACATTTCCTATAAACTTTAATTCAATTTTCCAAAATGCAGATTTCATCTTCACATTCATGGAAAACTAGACATGTACAAAACAATTCTTTGAAAACAAGGCTTATTAGTGGCGAATGTCCATTTAGTTTGAAAAGGGGTCATAACAAAGATGTTAGTGGACAGAAGATTAAGTTTACTGTCGCCTGCAAAACCTGTTACACTATTTGCAAGTTTACAGGTAGCACGTCAAACTTGACGAAGCATAAATGCTACGCCAGTATGACTCGGGAATCTACAAATATTGCAGAAATAGACGTCGATATCGGCACGAAGCAAGATGGCACCAAATTGGTGACAGAGTTCCACTTAAAAATTTAAAAAAATTGTCGTTTCTTCAAAATAGTTGAACATTTAGGTCTCAGAAATCTTGCAAAATTTCTGATAAAAGTGTGTGCTAAGTTTGGGCCGAATGTCAACGTTGAGAAGTTACGTATGAAAACCACTGTTTAGCCAAGCACTATTTTGTGCTAGCACTTTATTAAATCAACTTACAATTTATTTTTATTATAACTTTATTTGTTTGTTTGTCAAGCACTATTTTACATTTCATTTTACAATTCAAGTCATTTATATAAGTCAATTACATTAATTATTACCGAATTATATTATATTAATTATTACCGAGTTATATTATATTAATTATTACCGAGTTATATTTTATTAATTATTACCGAGTTATATTATATTAATTCAAGTCAAGCATTATTTTGTGTTATTCATTGTCCCTTGTCTTTTTATATACTAAAAGATTTACAATATAATACCGCAAATTATTAGACGAAAAATGAAAACCACATAACATTATTCAAACAGAAAGAGAGAGCATAAGACAGGAGAGCTTTCTTCTGTTCCCTCTTCAACAATCATCCTGCTTGGGAAGCAAACACAATTTACGCACTGCCCTTCGTATCCATCGAAAATAAAAATTGTTTCTTTTTTGTTTTCTGTTTTACATTTGCCTTATGCTTTTGTTGCATTTCTGTATTATTAAGCCTTTTGTTCTTTGTTTTTAGATCCGTTTAATTATTTTATTATTTTATTCTTGTATTGTTTATATATTTTATTATTTCGTTAAAACAACTACTTAATTTTTCTGTTTTATATTATATCACGTCGGGGTCACCAAATGTTTAGCCAAGCACTTTATTAAATCAACTTACAATTTATTTTTATTATAACTTTATTTGTTTGTTTGTCAAGCACTATTTTACATTTCATTTTACAATTCAAGTCATTTATATTTATAAGTCAATTACATTAATTATTACCGAATTATATTATATTAATTAATACCGAGTTATATTATATTAATTCAAGTCAAGCATTATTTTGTGTTATTCATTGTCCCTTGTCTTTTTATATACTAAAAGATTTACAATATAATACCGCAAATTATTAGACGAAAAATGAAAACCACATAACATTATTCAAACAGAAAGAGAGAGCATAAGACAGGAGAGCTTTCTTCTGTTCCCTCTTCCAACAATCATCCTGCTTGGGAAGCAAACACAATTTACGCACTGCCCTTCGTATCCATCCAGTAGCAGTTTGCAACAACGCTACTCGGGCAACACCGTCTGAACCAGAAATTAACTCAGCAACCCTAGCCAACGGCCACTTCAAAGGTGGCAGATTCTCATGCTTCACAAGAACAACATCATTAACTTCAAGCGTTGGTTGAGGGGTGCGCCATTTAGAACGTTGTTGAAAAAGTGTCAAGTACTCCTCACGCCAATGCGCCCAGATAACTTATTGAAGATGAGTAACTCGCTGCCAACGGTCCAATCGATCAAAATTAAGATTGATTAGATCAGGTTCAGCATAGGATGATATAGGCACAGTACCTGAGAGGTGAGCAGGAGTTAATACTTCAAGATCACCTGGATGCTGCAAAGCATCGAAGTCCAATATAGTTGAGCCGGCAGCACGATAAAAATTATGTTTCGCAGTTCTTACAGCCGCTTCCGATAAGCCTCCGAAATGTGGGGATTGAGGGGGAATAAAACACCACTCAATCGAATTGACTAGACAAAACTCAAGGACAGCGTGCACATGGTCATCACTCAGGAACAGCCGCCTCAGCTCTGCTAACTCATTTTTTGCTTCAACGAAATTCGTAGCATTATCAGACCAGATTCTTGCTGGTCGACAACGAGTTGAAATGAATCTTTTAAGTGCATGAAGAAATGCTGTAGATAAATCTGTTACAAGTTCTAGATGCACAGCCTTTGTAGCAAAACAGATGAAAAGAGTAATGTAGCACTTAATTGGCGGCTTGTTGCGCCCTTCACCTTTGTAGAAAAATGGCCCACAATAGTCAATGCCAGTGACCACGTGACGACGTGTTGATATGATTTGCAGGTAAATCTGCCATAATATGCTCTGCCATTTTAGGCTTAGCCCGGAAACATTTGCGACAGTTTTCCGACCACCGATGGGCCAATACTGAAGACGAATTGCAGCCAAAATTGCACATGGTCCGGCATGTAAATTACGCCAATGAAAATTAATAATGATTGCTTGAGTTACAGGATGGCGTTGAGGTAATATTATTGGATGTTGAGCTTCAAAATCCAGTGTAGAGTTTTTCAGTCGCCCGCCAATGCGAAGTAATCCGAACTTGTCAAGAAATGGCACCAATGATGACATCGAACTGGATGATTTGACATGATTTTCACCCTTTACACTCCCGTAGTCATCCCAAAAGTTGGACATTTGAACTGCGCGCAGCAGCAAGTATGTTCCATTCCGCACATCTTGAACCGTTAAGCTAGAAAACCGGATTCCATGTATAAACTTGTAAACGTAAGCGAAAACTCGCTGCAACTTGGGAAAACTGTTGACGAACTTGCAGCCTAACGAAATGTCAGTGGTTTTGGAAATTCCCACCAAAATTCTATGCCGAAGTTCTGAAAATGGTTGGCAAGGAGAACCTGGGCCACTCTTTCCTGTCACCTGTGAGAAATCTTGGGCCATGAGCCTGTAATGATGAATGAACAAGTTCAGTAGGCTTTACTCCTCGCGATAAAATATCAGCCGGATTTAACTCAATCGGAATATGGGGCCACTCCATGTCAACTGAAAGATCTTGGATAACTGCAACCCGATTAGAGACGAAAATTTTGAACCTTGAAGCCTCACAATCACGATCATCTCTACTGTGTATAGCTTGAACTGCAGAACAATTTTCCAGCTCCCAGAAGCGGCGAATGAGCTCATCGATACGTTCGTCTTCATTCTCATCTGATCCAATAATTGATCGAGTGGCCACAAGAGTTGATTGACTTGAACATAAGCCTCCACCAGATGCGACCCAACCAAAACGTGTTTTCTGAAGCAGTGGTAATCCTGCAGCAAGCTTTATCTGTCCAACGCAAAGCAGCTCGAAAAACAAACTGGCTCCAATTAATATGTCAATCTGTTGGGACTTAAAGAAATCAGGATCAGCCAACTCAACATTCGATGGTATGTTCCAAGACGCAGTGTCAATGGTAAATGATGGATGATTCTCCGAAATGGTTGGTGCCACCAATGCTGAAATGCATGTGGAGTACTCCGATGTACGAGAATGAATGTTCAGATTTACAGAGTTACCATCAGAAATGAACGATGCATTACCAATGCCAGATACTGTTACAGGTGATTTAAATTTCCGTAGCTGTAACTGATGAGCGAGGCGAGATGTTATTATATGCATTTGGGATCCGGAATCAAGCAAGGCACGGCAAGGAACAAATGATCCAGCATGGGTTTCAACATAGATGACGGCCGTGGCCAACAACACTATGTCAGATCTGAGATTCTGGTTAGCGAGGGGTGGTGAAGGCATAGATGCGGCCAAAGCAATATGTGATGAAGAGGGCTGAGGCAACGACGAAATAAATTTGCCATCTTGTGCACCAGTTGCACCAACCTGCAGGGCTCTGCCAAAATGCAATAAAGTATGATGCTTTCTACCACATATTCCACAAGCACCAACATTACAAAATCTCGCCAGATGGCCCCTTTGCAAACAGCGCAGGCAAAGACGCAGTCTTCTCGCTTCCTCGATTCGAAACATGGGTGACAAATTTGCAAATGAAGCACATTTGTACATAGTATGACTACTTGCGTCGCAAAATCCACAACGATTTAAAACATGGTTAGTTACAACTAATGCCTTCCTTGTAACAACATTCTTGCTAGGAGCATATATTTCCATGGCGTTATCTGCAACCTCTAACCTTTGACAACGCTTTTGAAGGAATGTTGTAAACTAGGTCACAAGATGGTATCAAGTCTAAAGGGGAAGCATCCTCCCAGCTAGCTTGTGTCACCCTGTCTAGCTTTTGCAGCAGCGTGTGAAGAATGATGCAGCCAGCTATCTGCTCTTCGCTGCCTATCGACCGAAGAGCACGTAGATGAACGTTGACCTTGTCTGAGAATTCACGTAAATCAGCAGTTGCACCCTTCTCCACACTTTTTATACTCAGAATCTCAGCGAAATGTGCCTGAAATATAAGACGTTTGTTATTAAAGCGTCTATCAAGTAAACTCAAAGCTGCTTCATAGTTATCAGAAGTCACTTCCAATGATTGAACTGTGTCCAGTGCTGATCCCTGAAGGCATGATAGTAGGTGTTGCAGCTTCTCTATGTTAGTCAAGTCAGGATCACTGTCTATAATTGTGCTGAACCTGGCAGAAAAGGACGCCCACTCAGTGTATCCACCGCTAAACTCTGGAAGCTTAAGCTGCGGCAGGCGCGAACGATTAACTAAAACGGCGAATGTGTGTGAGTCATCAC
Source organism: Amiota minor (assembly GCA_037043295.1). Taxonomy (NCBI): domain Eukaryota; kingdom Metazoa; phylum Arthropoda; class Insecta; order Diptera; family Drosophilidae; genus Amiota; species Amiota minor. Next base: position 5,372 of record JBAMAW010002789.1, read on the forward strand.
TGGAACCCAGCTTGATTGTAGAATGATGGGGCTGCTGGCCCTTGCCGCGTTTTCCAAGCTCACGCTGAATGACCACCTTTGTTGACCAAAATGATTTTTCAAATTTTACCTGCATGTCATCCCAGCTTGTAATCAAGCAAGCTGTCATATATAATGCCTAACTTGGTTTGAAGATCAGCTAGCCTGTCACTTAACCGTTGAAGCTCATACTCATCGAGCTCACAAAGTAGATCAGGAGTTGCTTCAGATGCGATTTGGTCTAACCGCTCAAACATAGCCGCAATCTTCTTCTTACAGGAGGAAACCTGCTTTTCCATGGCCGCAGACTCCGATGAGTTCACCTTACTAGCATTGGTTTCCATTTAGGGTGATAAAAAGTATACCTAGCCGAACTAATAAAATGACAAATAACCGCGAATAACACCGATAAAACTGTTCTTATTTGATAAAGTTCCCGAAACCAATTTACCGCTTTTTGTTGTAATAAGTATTTCTTTTTCTCATTAAATTGATTTCTTATTTTATTTATTATTTCGAAAATAAAAATTGTTTTCTTTTTTTGTTTTCTGTTTTACACTTGCCTTATGCTTTTGTTGCCAATTTCTGTATTATTAAGTTTTTGTTCTTTGTTTTTAGATCCGTTTCACTATTTTATTATTTTATTCTTGTATTATTTATATTTATTATTATTTCGTTAAAACAACTTTAACTTTATTTTTCTGTTTTTATATCACGTCGGGGTCACCAAATGTTTAGCCAAGCACTATTTTGTGCTAGCACTTTATTAAATCAACTACAATTTATTTTTATTACAATTTATTTGTTTGTTTGTCAAGCACTATTTTATTTATTTTACAATTCACAATTAAGTCAGTTAATATAAGTATTTATATTAATTATTACCGAATTATATTATATTAATTATTACCGAATTTAATTTATTTATACAAGTCAAGCACTATTTCATATTATTCATTGTCCCTTGTCTTTTATATACTAAAAGCTTTACATATAACACCGCAAATTATTAGACGAAAAAAAGACCACATAACATTGTTCAAACAGAGAGAGCATAAAACAGACTAAGTAGGAGAGCTTTCTTCTGTTCCCTCCTTCATATCATTTCTCATGCGCTGATAACCAAACACCCACTTTGGTCCCATTAAGGATGAAATTCAAAAATATAAAGGTTTCGGATACGCTATACGCCAGTGACATATGGACTGATAACTTCCTAAAATCATCGTATGTGTCTTGTACTAAGCATTACGTTGTGGGAGGTGTTCTTAGGACTCGTCTTCTATTAATAAAATCCATGTAGAACGAAAAATGCACTGGTAATTATTATTTTAAATAGTTTTCACTTCACTTTACGGACTCAAAACTATTTTTTTTTTTTTCAAAGGTTCCAATATTAGGGAAAAAGTTGCCCAAATTTTACTTCAATTTGGATGCGATCTGCAACTTGACAAACCAATTGTAGTCACGGGTAGAGGAGTTCACATCAACTGCTTCGACCATTTGCTCAACAATGTTATTGAAAAGGCCATCAAACCTGTGCCGGAAATTAGCGAATTGGTAATGAAATGCAGCAAACCTGTGAAATATTTCAAGAAGTGTGGTGAAAACAGCAAATTGTCTATCAGTTTGAAAAGTCATTGCCCTACACGTTGGAATACGGTTTATTACCTTTTTAAATTCATTGAAGACAATTGGGTCGATATCTCGAACATTCTGACGGAAAGGAATGAAAATGACAGAATAGAGGATATAAATATAAACCAAGTAGGTTCCCTTCTAAAGGTTTTGGCGGAATTTGAAGACGCTTCAAAAATTCTTGAATGTAGTATTTATAAAACCAACCATTCATCTCACAATTCCCTATGTCAATAATCTTAAAAAAGATTGCATTTCCGCTTCAACGATTCTGATACGAAAACGACAATAGATTTTAAATTAGTGCTAGGAAACCTTGTAGAAACCATCCTTATGGAAAATTTAACCTTTTAACACGAACTTGCCCTCTTTCTTTTCCCACCTACTAATAAACTCCTACAAATATCTGAAGTAGATGAAAAACAAATTTTTGAAAAATGTAAAGAAATGATGGGTAAGTGTTTAAGTAGCTATAATTTTTGTTTATTACGACTTCAGCAAAGAGCTTCTACAACAGGAGGTTTTCTAAATATACCAACTGAAATTAATACATTAAATAATGTTGAAACAGAAATGTAAATATATTCAAACATTAATGTGGAATGTAGCGATGACTTCGATTGCATCGAATGGCGGGAATTGCATGAGACCCAATTTCCCCTACTTTTTGAAACGAGCTGCAAAATGTTTGTCAATACCTGCAAGCAGCGCTGCTTCTGAAAGGGTATTTTCGTGTCTTTTGGAAACAAATCTTGAAAATGTAAGTAAAATCATATTTCTACAATACATGCAAACATAGAAAATAATCTTTAGTACGAGTATAGTGTATAAATATATACTCTAGTTCATAAGTATATATATATAGTCTAGTTTTTAATATATATTGGAATAGTTTATACATAAGTATAAGTATATATAGTAGTGTATAAGTATAGTACCGTAGTATGTATGTATGAAAATTCAGAAAATAAAATAAATAATAGAAAGTAATAAATTCGTTTTGTCTTATTTCTTATTTTAAGCGTTTAGGAAGCGTATTTAAAAATCCCATAACACTAAAACATTTTGATTTCATTGTATTCCGCGTCATCGCCTCGATGCATGAAAGTTATGGTTGCACATACAAATGTATGGTGCAGGTTCATTGTCCTTTGCAACGGCACTTGCATGTGCCTTCGAATTATGTAATGATCTTGTTAGTGCAGGTTCATTGCCCTTTGATACATAGCTAGATAAAAGCTTTTACAGATAAGAGAAATACTGTAAAAGCTATTATCTAAGCTTTGCAAAGGCACTTGCATGTGCCTTAGAATTATTTAAATAATCTTGTTAGTTCATTTTTGTGACAGTCTTTTAGTGAGATCACTGGAGCAAGCACAAGTGCTACTCCAGTTGAACTAAGTAATAAATAAAATAATTTACATAATAAATATTTACTTGTTTAACTATTTATTAAATTATTCGGCTTCAACAAAATTGTATTGTAAATAAAATAATTGGCGCCCAACGTGGGGCTCGAAGAACGGTGAACAACAGTACCCAACAACAGTTAACAACAGTCCAGAACAACGGTCAACAACATATATCAACAATTAACAACAGTCAACAGCGGCCAACAACAGTTAACAACGGTCAACAACATACAGCAACATACAACAACAGTTAACAACGGTTAACACAATCAACAAACGGCCAACAGCAGTTAACAACGGTCAACAACATACAACAACAGTTAACAACGGTTAACACAATCAACAACGGTCCACAACAGTTTACAAATGGTCAACATCATTTAACACAATCAACAATACCCAACAACAGTTAACAACAGTCAACAGCGGCCAACAACGGTTCACAACATACAGCAACATACAACAACAGTAAACAACGGTTAACACAATCAACAAACGGCCAACAACAGTTAACAAATGCAGTCAACAATAATGAACAACAGACATCAACAGTTAACAACAGTCAACAGCGGCCAACAACAGTTAACAACGGTTAACGACATACAACAACAGTTAACAACGGTTAACACAATCAACAATACCCAACAACAGTTAACAACAGTCAACAGCGTGCCAACAACAATTAACAACGGTTAACAACATACAACAACAGTTCACCAGCGAACAGCACCACAGCAGTCAACAGTAACAGCAAGATTAGGCCATACAATTCATGTAAGTCAAAAATTTATATTTTTGTGACTAGTTATTCTAATATAGTGTTCTAACAAATCAACTTAAACAAACAAAATCTGTGCTAAAGGGCGAATTTATAAGTGACAACGAAATAGAGTTAGACTTTAGTAGGCTATCATTAGCGGTGGAACCCTTACCAAACACTATGTTGTCTGTAGCACAGGTTAAAGAGCTGATCCAACTTGAATTGAAAAACCAAAAGGCGGAATTTGATAGGGAACTTGAAAATATTAGAGAAGAATTAACTAAGGCATCGGGGAGTGCAACTGTAAAAAAAATTCGAGAGGGTAAAGATAGTGCCTGGGGTAAAGTGTGAAGAAACGCTAGATGTGGTCAAGACTTTACCAGAATTTCATGGGCAATTGGAGACATTTGTTTCATGGCGGGAAGCCGCACATAATGCCCATGAAATTTTCAAAGCTTTTGATGGAAGTTCTAAACACTTCCAAGCTGTAGGCATTATCCGTAATAAAGTTCGTGGCGGAGCTAGTACAGTTTTATCCTCTTTTTAACACTGTTTTGAACTTTGAGGCAATCATAGCAAGATTCGATTTTACTTATGCCGACAAGCGTTCTGTTTACTTAGTGGAACAAGAGCTCTCTACTTTGAGACAGGGTTCCCTATCAGTGATAGAGTTTTACGATGAGGTAAAAAGGAAGTTGACTTTGCTCACTTACAAAACAATAGTGTCTTACAATGCGGATTTAGCAGAATCAATGAATGAGAAGTATAGGGCGGATGCTCTTAGGGTATTTATATCCGGGCTTAAGAAACTCTTATGCGATATTCTATTCGCGGCTCGTTCGGATGATTTGCCATCAGCATTAGCACTGGCACAAGAGGGTGACGCGAACCATGAGAGATATGTGTTCGCTAAGAACTTTGCCAATCGAAACTTTGAGGGAAACAATAGAAAAAGAGCAATAATAATGGCAATAGAATAAATGGAAATCATGAAAATGATGGAATTAACAACGGTAATACTAAAAGGTGTAATTACATGCAAAATGGTTCTGGCGGAAATAATTCAGTAAGACAAAAGAACCCTCATTTTTTAATTAATAATCAAAGTAGAGGCAACCAAGGTCAACAGCAAAGAGATTTTCAGCAATCTGAGCCAATGGATATTGATCCTTCCACATCAAGATTTAGGTTGCAACCCTCCCTTAATTATGGTCAAAATCAGGGGCAACAAAAATGACAAGCAAAGTCTGATCGCGCCACTGGCCCAAAAATTCAAAGGGTCATTCATATGGATCAGGACGTACTCGAATTACCGACTCCATCTGAGCCGTACTACGAATCATTGACAGAAGAAACTGAGGAAGTTAATTTTTTAGGGGAAAGTCACTCCTCTCCTGGATTCCCAGGACTATAGGGGGCCAACAGATTAGATTACTTAACGGCATCTAAGAATTATCTCAAGCCTTTGTCTGCCTCGAAAGGTATCAAACTGGTCGATAAGGTCTTTGTGGTTAAGTCCATTCATGGCTTAACAACAATTAAGGAGAAATGTAAGGTAAATATTTTTGGTAGGATAGCAAATTTTTACATATTGCCAATATTATCAACGTTTGATGGCATAGTGGGATTGGATTTAATGAAAGAGAATGGAGTGAAAATTGACCTTGCAAATGACACACTCATATGGGAAGCAGGGTGTGAGAAGTTGCATTATGCTGAAAGTCATGATGTTGGCCATCTTCAGGATTGGTCAGAAACAGTACCAAATGTTATAAAGCAAGCATTCCGGGAGTCTTTGCTGACCCTAATGTGGCGCTTCCAATAACACCAATATCATAGCTTCTATTCGTACTAGGGACGAAGAGCCGTGTTATTCAAAGTATTGTCCTTATCCGATAGCTTTCAATGATTTTGTTAAAACGGAAATTCAATCCCTCCTTAGTGATGGTACAATTAGACCCTCACGGTCTCCATATAATAACCCTATTTGGGTAGTCAATAAAAAAGCCTGGATAAGAGCGGGGTAGGAAAAAAACGCCTTGTAATAGACTTCAGGAAATTAAATGAAAAAACAATTGCTGATGCGTACCCTATACCAGATATTGGGGTAATCCTCTGAAATTTAGGTAGGGCTCGATTCTTTACTATTTACACTATTTGGGATTTACGGTGTCCGCAAAGGGTATTAAGTCGTGTACAGAGAAGGTAGAGGCAATAGTGAATTTCCCACAACCAACGAATTTGCACGGTCTGAGGTCCTTCCTTGGAATGGCCGGTTATTATAGGTGCTTTATAAAGGATTACGCAAAGATAGCGGGTCCTTTGACTAATGTCCTTAGAGGTGAAAATGGTAGGATACCGGCATCGCAATTAAAGAAGATACAATTATCTTTTGATGCAAAGCAGAGTGAGGCGTTTGAAAAATTGAAGCGAATACTAGTCTCAGATGATGTTATGTTAGCTTATCCGGATTTTCGTAAAAAGTTTGATCTCACGGCAGATGCATCGTCTCATGCCCTAGGTGCAGTGTTGTCACAGGAGGGTAGGCCTATTACCATGATATCAAGGACACTAGAAAAGAGGGAAGAAAATTTCGCTACCAACGAACGGGAATTATTGGCCATAGTTTGGGCCCTGAAAAAATTAAGGCATTATTTGTATGGGGCAAAATCTATAATTATTTTTACCGATCACCAACCACTTACATTCGCGGTTTCTGATCGAAATCCCAATGCAAAAATAAAAAGGTGGAAGGCTTTTATTGAGGAGTATAACGCAAAATTTCATTACAAGCCAGGAAAAGAAAATTTCGTTGTTGATGCTCTATACCGACAATGTATCAATGCTGTAGAGCAGATATCAAACTCAGAAGTGGCAACTATACATAGTAAGGAATCCCTCACTTACACGATTGAGTCAGTGGATAAGCCAGTTAACTGTTATGCAAATCAGTTGATACTGGAACAGGGGCAATTTCCATTGAAAAAAACCAATATTCTTTTTGGAAGTAAATTGAGGCATTTTATTACTTTTTCAACATTTGACGATTTGATGGGAACGCTCCAGGAGGCAATCAAACCAGGGGTGGTTAATGTCAGTCAGTTCTAGCTCAAATTCAGCATAGATTGGTAGAAATGTTTCCAGCGACAAGATTCAGGTATGCGAAGACTTTCGTAACGGATATATTTGATGCCAGTGATCTGCTAGAAATAATAAATCAAGAACATTGCAGGGCTCACCGGGCAAGAGAGGTCGCATTGAATTGTAGGATATGCTCCAGGTCAAAGTATGATAGGCACCCAAAAAATACCCGATTGGGAGAACTCCTGTCCCCAGATATGTTGGAGAGATATTGCATATTTATTTTATTTATATTGATATTTATTCAACAAACTCAATTCACTTCCTTACTTGTGTCGACAAATTTTCGAAGTTTGCGGTCGTTCAAGTTATAGAGTCTAGAACCCTTGTTGATGTTTAACCAAAAATTCTGTCTTTAATAAACTTGTTCTTGAGATTGTGAATTTGCCTCCTCTCCACAGTACTTCAAATGGGCAAGGGGAAAGACTCCATAGTACTTTGGCAGAGATTGCTAGTTGTTTAAAACTTGAGAGGGGTATTGAGAATACCGCCGACCTAATTCTTTTGGCCACTTTTGAGTACAATAGAACTATACATTCGGTAACGCGCAGAAAACGATCAGAAATTTTTGACTCGGGTGCATCACAGCAATGTAGTGAGGTGGTATCTGCTAATGTGGAAAGAGCTCAGGAGAATGAACTTGTAACGCATAATCGTAATCGTGTTGCCCGTGCCATTATACGTGGAGGGTATAGTAGAGGAGGATTTGGGTTCCACCGTTAAAGTTAATGGCAGGGTAATACATAAAAATAATCTGAGGTAGTTTTAATTTTGTTGAGAGAATAATTTCTTTTCGGATTTGCTTATTTTGGCACAGTTTGGAGTTATTTCAATTGTCACAAAGATTAAATTTTTGGCGATGAATTTTTGTCTTTTTTTTACGTATTATGGTAGCTTATTCAATTTATTATTATTGTATATTTTTTTTTGTTTTTTTTTTGTTTTTTTTTTTTTTTTTTTGAAATTAATGTATTTATGTTAATGTTAATATGTAAAAAAGGGAAAGCAAGCACAAGTGCTACTCCAGTTGAACTAAGTAATAAATAAAATAATTTACATAATATATATTTACTTGTTTAACTATTTATTAAATTATTCGGCTTCAACAAAATTATATTGTAAATAAAATAATTTGTACACATACATATGTGTATTTGCATAATTATTGGCAAAGTCAAAAAAATTATTTGTTTGTTATCAATGTACATATATTAAAAATGATTAAAATAAGACAACTACATTAAAATTTTTTTTAAACAAATAGTTTCATACAGTTTAAATTTGTTACTCAAATGTAAGTTTTACTACAACTCTTGACATTGCAAACATTTATAAGAATATGAGTACCTGCTCATTCGTCGTTTCTTCGTCTGGTTACATGATTGTTTGCTTTTGGTTTTTACTATGTGAGTTCCTTGCACAACTGGTTACAAAACTCACTCATTCATTTTTGGCATGAGTAACTCAAACGCCGTTTTTTTTTTCATTCAATGAAGCTGTCCAGTATATATTTGTTATTGAAAAAATAAGTTAAATTTGTGTATACTCTTATTGCTATGTAAAATGAATATTATTGTGTGGTGTTTGTTCGCGGAAAATTTAGAAGAAAATGTAAATTGAAATTTATTTGTCCTATATGTATATAAAACAATTTGTAAATATTTTTTTTAATAAATAAATAATAATTACAAACACATACTACTTTCAGCATGTTTTTGTTTTCCATTTTAGCACAGTAAGAAGAAGCATTTGTAAATACGGTATGATAAACAAACAATAATTTAGGCTTGCCAACTTAGCGGAAAAATTAGATTCAGAAGAAAAATTATAAATACATAGTCAGAATTACTCGAAGAACCCCCTGAGAAACACCAATTTTAATTTTTAGTAATATTCATTATATTTAAAATATTTAATATTTCACACAAAAATTGCGTTTTTGTTCTAAGTTGGCAGCCATGAATAAAGAAACTTTTACAGACTGAAAGCTTTTTTAACAGCAGAGCTTTCAATGTCAATGGGCATGCAGAAAATGAAACAGGCTTATTTTTATTTTTTTAGCAGAGACTGGACCGTGTCTAGGTGCTTTAGACTAAGTAATGCATCAAGAAAGAAATATTCTGAGTCCTTACGAGTTTGCATAAACAGCCGCAATTTATGAAAACTCGTGAAGGTACCGAAACGGGTGGCAGTGCATAGATTGATGCACTCAGTTGTTCTCGCAAATACAACTGCAAATTTAACAAAAAAAAAAAATGCCAAAACGAGCGAAAAAGACAAATTAGTTCATTAACTACAGTAATGGCAATAAATGACTTGTTATGATTGCAAATTTTTGGTAATTACGGTGGTAAGAAGTTACATAAAATAAATGTGAACCTCCATTCAGACCAGTGTGGCAACGCTAATATTTTATGAAATTTACTCAACTCAATCGTCACACAATTTTCCGCAAATGTTCAAATTTTTGTTATATGGACTAACTGTCACTTAGTTTATGCAGCGGTTGTTTATGCAGTTTATGTAATCTCGTCCACAACCCCAAATGACTTTTCGTTCGCACGCATGAAACTAAGTATATGCACACAATCCTTATTTACATGCGCAGAGTGAAAGCATAAAAAAAGAAAAATTTAGATATGGGTATGGGCGAGGTGGAGCTACAGATTGGTATGGTTGGCCCTGATAGTTGAAATTCTGTCTTGGTGTGATAAATGGTCTGTGTCCATAATCGGAGTATTGACTGGTTGTTGTTGTCCAAAGGTCATATTGTTTTGTCGGAATAAAGTGGCAGGTGGTTGGCGATAGTTGTAATGGTTACTAAACTGAAAAGTACGAGGTGCTGGTGTGGGCTCTGTATTTGGGTTTCTGAAGTGGGTCTGTGGATTTTTATTCATGGCAACATTCGTTCGAAAGTCCTGATTTTCTAGCTTCAAGCACAAGTGTAGTGCTGACGGGAGATCTACTGGTTCTTTCATACCTAGTAGACGTGATAAGTCACCTCTTAACCCTCGTACGAAGGTGTCCAATGCTTTGTCGCGGTCTAATTTCGTCATGAGTTGGTGACTACCTCTAGATAACTCCATGTAACCTACCTTATTCAAAATCAGAGATAAGTTTTTGTAAACAGCTTGATGAAAATCTTCCACCGACTGATTATTTCCCTGTACTAACATGGTCGTTTGGTACTCTAGCGTGCTTAAGTCACGTTTGTCTACGTAGTGTAGTGTAAGGCAATTTTAGATAGCACTCCAATTAAGAAGCATTACCGACTCTTTTATCTCTGATTGTATGTAGGATGCTAAAATATTTTGGTGTACCGACTGTTGATGCTTAAGAAGAATCCGATCTACATTCTTCTTCCAGGAGCTAAATTCGGATGGTTTTTCAGAAAATTCCCTTATGCTTTTCACAACATTTGGTATTCGGTCAAAGTCAGCTAAATTATTGCGGTGCTCTTCATTTATAACCTTAGGGTTTATAATATTGCGAACTAAGTTGGGCAGTTGCTGTGCCAACAATTGGTTCACAACGGTTGCTATGTCTTGTGAATCATTCATGTTTCTATTTTGTTGATAGCCTGCCAATGTGTAATGTGAGATAATTTGTTTTTGTTTCTTTTTATTTTTTTTTGTTTTAAATTGTGTAGTGTGAGGGAAAAGCTTATATTTATCTTAATTTACTTACAATATATTAATTTTTATTTTGTTTTAAATCAGTGGATGGCTCTCTCCTTCTACCCTTAGGATTCGCAGAGTTGGTGTTTTAATTTGAGTTAAAATTTTTTTTTTTATGTTTTTGTTATGTTCAATTTCTTTAAAATATTTGCTTTTTAACCTTTTTTGAGTTCTACTGGGGATCCTGCGACCAAACTCTGTGAGGGTATTCTACGGACGGACCTTTTAGGATCGTAGTTCACCGATGGGTAGTTAAGAAATTAATCTTGAGCTACCTGAAGCTGATTTAACGTATAATAAATTTAATTATCATGAGTTGCCACGGTTTGTATCGCTTTAACCGAACACTTTAATCGCAAGAAAGCTTAGGAGCTATTTGTCCTGTGACTTCTCTTGTACCGAACGCGAACTTAGGAATCGTATTGTCCTTTCAGCCGCTTCTTTATTCAAAATCAAATTTGCAACTGACTTACTTAGATTAATTCTATCCCTAATTTACTCTGAGCTTGTTGGATACGACAGCAGCGAAGTCGTTAGCGAGTGGTAGCGATGGTTACGTTGCGCAAGAGATAGAATTTCATCGGGCTTCTTGGAATATTATTGCTCGTGCAGGAAATAATGCAGACGCTTGATCAGCATTTTGAGGTTTTGCTACTTTGTGATATTTGAAAATAAATTGTTGTTAACTGATATAAGTCTATACATACGGGCGATCCTTAATTCGAGTAAAACGATATCAACGGATGAGTGATCGGATTATATCATAATGAGTAATTGCTGATATAAGGTTTCTAGTTATATTTTTTATGACACCAAAGTCGATGATATCGGGAGTATTTTTCTTAGATGTAGGCCTACCCGGAGAAACGAAGTCTAGCTTGTTTTTACAATTTACAAGACCTTCTGGATTACGAACCCCCGATGACGATTTAGTAGAGTTCTGCAGAATCGTTATCTGCCCAGGAGTCTGATAATGAAGAAAAACTACAACATCCTGAAGATTCGTTATCTTCGTTATCTGTCCAAGAGTCTGACGGGGAAAGCTGTGAAGAAAAACCACCGAGTTCTGATGAACCATCTGAACAGAGTATGGCTGACTACAACGAAAGCGATGGGGTTCAAGTACGACGTTCGGAAAGAATTGCTAACAATAATGTTGTAAGCCATTTGTTATACATGATGTCTAATGAAGCTCTGAACTCTAACTCAGCCGAAGCTTGGAAAAACGCCATGAAGACGGAAATGAATGCACATGAGGTGAACAAAATCTGGAAGTTGACTAAATTGCCTAAAGGAAAGGTTGCGATTAAATCAAAATGGGTTTTTAAAACAAAACGTAATGATAGGCATGAAATTGTACGACATAAGGCCAGACTTGTTGCAAAGGGGTTTTCTCAAAAACAATGTTTCGACTACGCTGAGACATTCGCACCTGTAGTTCGATATACGTCAATTCGGCTTCTGTTTGCGATGGCTGCAAAATACAATTTATTTATTCATCAACTGGATGCCGTGACGGCGTTTCTGAATGGCGAATTAGAAGAAGAAGTTTACATGATGCAACCAGAAAGTTTCACCGACCAGTCTGGAAGAGTTTGCCGGATGAAAAAATCACTGTACGGGTTGAAGCAAGCAAGCAGGATTTGGAACCAAAAATGAAATCAAGTGTTAATGAATTTTGGGCTCGATCGTAACCATATTGATCAGTGTGTATATTGGCATGTTGATGAAGCTACTATGTTGTATTTTGCCATATACGTTGATGACATACTGATTTTTGCAAATGATAAAACGCAAGCTTTCCAATAACTTTGACATAAAAGATATGGGTGAAGTATCATTCATTTTGGGAATCAACATTCAGCGAGATAAGGTAACGGTAACATCTCAATTAATCAGTCTGATTACATTACATTACAGCTTTTCTAAAACAATTCGATATGGGGGATTGTAATGCAGTGGCGATACCTCTCGACATTAATCAGAAGCTTACTACTGAGATGTGCCCAACAGTTGATAAAGATATAGAAAAAATGCGAAAGGTTCCTTACATGGAGGCAATTGGTATCTTACTTTATGCTGCCCAGAATACACGTCCCAACATAATTTTTGCGGTTAACTTGTTAAGGTGTTTTTCTTCAAATCCAGGGCAGGCATATTGGGTTGCTGTAAAGCGGTACTTAAAAGGATCTGTTTGCAGAGGTATCACATATTTTGCAAAAAATGATTACCTTGTTGGATTTTGCGATGCTGATTGGGCGGGAGATTTGGATGGCTGGCGATCAACATCTGGTTATGTGTTTGTTGCACAAGGTTGCGCAATTTCATGGTGCTTGTGATGCCAACAAACAGTCGTCAACAGAAGTGGAGTTCATGTCCGTAGTCTGTGCCTTACCAGAATGCATATGGTTAATGCGTCTTCACGAAGAATTTCAATTGGGCTTTCCAAATCCAGTTATAATACACTGCTATAACAAGAGTGCCATGCATATCGTAAACAATAACTCATACTCACCCAGAACCAAACATGTTGATATATAAATGAAGTTTATACCACTGACGAATGGAGCTTTTGAATTAAAGTATATATGTACATACAAACGACATGGTCGCAGATGGGCTCACTAAGGCAATTTCAGCTTGCAAAATAAAAACGATGAACTTGAAATTAGTTTTAGAATAATCTTAATAATTAATTAATTGGAATTTAATCACATATTTAATTTGTTGTGTGCCAGTCCATTTTTTGTCATTGTTTCGGTTATCGGTGCGGATTTCGAGTCGATAATGGACTGAAACTGAGGCTGACCGTCTATAAGGGCCTTTATTTGCCAATCAATTTCGATGACATATCGATAAAAGTAATATGCAACAGGTGCAACAAGCGTCGTAGACTTCTCAAAATTCATGCATATATAGCGAAACACGATTTAACTGTGGAACTCATTGATATACTCTGGCTCCATCGAATAATCGGACAAGGGTTGTGATTATAATTTTTATAATAAAATGGGTAAATTTCTTATAAAAAAAATTTTTTTTATTGTATATTTATTGTCCAACATCTCATCTTTAATAACAAAAACAAAAAGGCAAGAATAACGGGGAAATTCATGATAATAACAAGAAAGTCAGATGTCACATATGTTGGCGGTCGACCGGACTTTGGTTTTAACCTTTGGCACACAAAAACACTGACTGCTATAAATCAGCATAATCGGCATTCTTAATATTTACCGAGAGAAAATTTTTGCGACTTTTAATTAATTTGTTTTTTTTTTTCATAATTTTAACATTGCTTTATTTAAATATGCCTTCCCGCTCTACTTTAACAACATACACGCCAAAAAAATTACATGAGATCAGTTTGAAATGTTATCGCAAGTACTTCAAACGAACTAAATATTGATTTATTGAATGGAACGTATAAAATTGCATTGAATTTTATTTCCCGTAATTTTGAGTCTTTTCGCTGTGGGTCTTTAATATTACGTTGTGATTTCTGTTTAGCAAAACATTTTCAATCTGAAATTACTTAACGTAACACTAGCACTTTTACTTTGTGTTGTCATAAGGGAATAGTTGCATTTCCACCCCTTATTCAGAATGTTCTTTTTATGAACTTAAAGGTTTGCACTTTAATGACAATGTCTTTACACAACGCTTCAAGAATTACTTTGATAATATCCGCTCGTATAATGCTTCATTTGCAATGATAAGTTTTTTATTAGATGCCAGAGTTTAGAATGGAATATATCATTTTAAGATTCATGACGCATTTTGCCACCGATCTGCTTCAATTACTCCGGGTTATGGTAGTGATCCGGCATATGCACAGCTTATTTTTACGACGTTGAAATTGCTGGACGTCATAGACTGAATGCTAGAGCAAATAATGGATGTAATGTGTCTATTATGTATGAATTAGCTAATGAGTTAGATCGTGTAAATGTGTTCGTACGTTCTTTTAGTCAATGGCTGAATATTGTCAGCATCCTGAAAATACAACTGCTAATGTTTTTATGATGATTAAGGTGAGTAAAGAATGTGATCTTCGTTGAGACTGATGTTGCAGCTATTTTTAGAAACGATGACGTTGAACCGACTTTTGAGAGAGGTATGTTTGTTTTTCCAAAATTTTCACGAGAACTTCATAATGCTTCTGTTTTGGACTCTTCATTAGATCCGTTGGCATATCCTTTGTTGTTTTCTAATGGTGATACCGGTTGGCATGTAAATATGTCACATAACATTGCTTCTACTACTAATTCTCATGATCCTCGGGACAAAGTTACTATGTTACAGTATACATTTTATCGTCTTGCTATTCGTCATGATTTTAGTCTTCTGCATTCTTCCCAAAAATTATTTCTTCAATGGATCGTTGATATGTACGTTCGAATTGAAAGTACCAAATTACATTTCACTACACAAAATCAGGCTGCTCTACGTGGTGACCTTTATAATAACTTAAGTGATTTTATAAATCAAAATCCAAACGGTAATGATTCTAGAGTTGCTCACAAAGTAATTTTGCCTTCCACATTCAGATCAGTTCTCCACGAAATATGTTTCAGAATTACTTAGATGATATGTGTATTGTACAGCGAAAGGGAAAACCTTTTTTATTTATAACAATGACATGTAATTCAAATTGGCTCGAAATTATCGAAACCTTAAGTGGGGCTAAGGCATACTTTCGACCTTGTATAGTTGTTTGCGTTTTCATAATTCAATTGAATGAACTGATCAACTTGATAGTTAAAAACCAGATATTTGGTAAAGTTAATGCTATTATTAACACAATTGAATTTCAAAAACGTGGTCTCCCTCATACACATATTTTGTTGACTTTGGAATATGATGATAGAGTTGATAGTCCCTGCGGTGTTCTTAAACTTAATTCAGTGTGCATGCGACAAGGAAAATGTTCTAAAAACTTTCCTAAAGATTTCTCAGAACGTACTCATGATAGTGTGAATGGTTGTTATCCAGTATATAGACGTCGTGATAATGGTGTTTCTGTTGGGGTCCCATACAATCCGTACATTTTAGCTAAGTTCAATTGTTGTTTGAATGGTGAAGTTTCCACGACTACAAAGGGTATGATAGTGCGGCCTTAGAATTTGGTATTGAGAATGTTGGGCCGAATGAAATCGTGATAAATGAGATCCGAAATTTATTAAATGGTAGATTTGTTGGTTCCACTGATGCTGCTTGGAGGATATTTGAATTCCCAATGCATTATCAGTCTCATACAATTGTTCGGCTTGATTGCCACATAGAGAAGGAAATGAACAGGCTGTAGCTAATCCTTTAAGAACCAAATTATTAGTATTCTTTGAATTAAATACCAACGTTGCTTCTGAAAATGAATTTCTGTATATTGAAATTCCAGAACAATTCATGTGGGATCGTAAAGCAAAAAAGTGGACAGTTAGACAACGTGGGGCAGAGAAAGTTATTTCTCGAATGTATAATGTATCTCCTAAAGATGTCGAGTTATTTCATTTACGGTTACTTCTATTATATGCTCGTGGTGTCTTTTAACGATTACGACTCTACAATAGGGTTGTATATCCTACTTTTGTGGAAGCATGCCACGCGAGGGGGATTGCATCGAATGAGAACAAATGGCGTGAATGTTTAAATGAAGTAAAACAAACTAATTCTCCAAAAAAATTGCGAGAGTTATTTGGGTTTATTTATGGTTTGAATGTTCCAGCGAATATGTTAGTTTTATGGAATGAATTCAAAGATTGAAGATGATTGAAAATTTTCTTATAGACTACAGTCTGGAAATTTCTTATAATCGAACTCTTCTAATAATCAATGACATTCTTCATACTCATAATGCTTCATGTTAAGAACTTGGTCTTCCAATCCCTGTTTATATCCCTGTTGATTCTGTTTTCAGTGACCGCGTTGAAGAAGAAAATATTTTTGAAGATATGTTTAATAGCGCTAATGATAAACAACGTAATTTTATAGATAGTGTTTTACGAGAAGTCTTGAATCATGATACTGGTAGTTATGTATTTTGTTAACGCCTCACGCAGGTTGGGGGATTATGTCCAAACAGCAATCATTCGAAAATTAAATTCATTAAATCTTCGTCTGCAGCCATGCGCTCCATTGGCTAATTGCAGCGTGCTTAAAACTAATTCAAATGAGATAAGAGCAGCAATTCATAATTTAATCCCAAAGAAAGCGCCTGGACATGATCTCATCACTCCCAAGATGATTATTGAGCTACCAAACTGTGCAATATCATTCATTGCAATGCTCTTTAACGCAATACTCAAAGTGGGCTACTTCCCAGCACTTTGGAAGAAGTCTGTAATAATTATGATCCCTAAAGTTGGTAAAGACAAATCAATGGTGTCCTCTTATCGGCCTATAAGTTTGCTGCCGGTGCTATCTAAATTATTTGAAAAAATTTTTATTAAGAAGCTCATACCGTATATAAACGCAAACAACATAATCCCCACACATCAATTCGGGTTTAGATCAAAACACAGTACAATCGAGCAAGTAAACCGTGTCACTATGGGTATCAGAACGGCTTTTGAGCACCGAGAATACTGTTCAGCTATATTCATTGATGTTGCTCAAGCTTTTGACCGTGTATGGCATGTTGGTCTCATTCACAAAATAAAAAGCGTGCTTCCACAGAGCTCACACCAACTACTAGAGTCATACCTTACTAAAAGGTTATTCGTGGTGAGATGCAAAAATTTCACTTCAAACGAGTACCACATCAATGCTGGCGTCCCACAAGGCAGTGTTCTCGGTCCGCTCTTATACGTCATTTTCACTGCTGACATACCTACAAATCCCCGCCTTATGACATCAACCTTTGCGGATGACACATTAGTCACTCACGCTGCCCCAAAAAACGACGAAAGAGCTAAGTGATCATTTACAACTGGTATCGAACTGGCTAGACAATTGGCGTATAAAAGTCAATCCGGATAAATGCAAGCACGTAACTTTCACCTTAAACAAGAGAGACTGTCCGTCCATTACTTTTAACAACACCACCGTACCACACTGTACTGAAGTCACCTACCTAGGAGTACATTTGGACAGACGACTCACCTGGCGGAAGCATATAGAAGCCAAAAAAATTTCTATGAAATTAAAAGCCCAGTCTCTTCACTGGCTCTTAAACCCAAGATCTGGGCTAAGCCTCGATCTAAAGGTGCTGTTATATAACAGCTTAATAAAGCCTATCTGGACATACGGTTCCCAGCTTTGGGGGAATGCAAGCCCAAGTAACGTTGAAGTCATCCAAAGAGCCCAATCAAAAATACTTCGTTTCTTAACAGGTGCTCCCTGGTACATTTCGAACGCGAATATCCACAGAGACCTTAACGTCCCACTAATTAAAACCGAATTGGACAAAATGAAACAAAAATATTTTGTTAAGCTCTCGGAACATCCTAATCCACTAGCTCGATCACTATCTTATATGAGTTGTCGCACGCGCCTTCGTCGGAATGACTTTCCTGCCCCATAAACCTGGGAGGACCACGCAACACTGGAAAGTTTCTTTAGCTCACCACTATAGAAACTTTTAAAACATCATTAGCTTTTAAGATTTCTCAATTATTGTTAGGCTTTGTGTTGTATGCAAAGTGATGCAATAAATAATAAAGAACGCAAAAAAAAAAAAAAAAAATTAAATCTTCGTTGTATACCTACAGCTTTCAGCGGCATCGCTTCTACTCTTTTGATCGGTAGAAGTGTGTTCAAATTACCAATTCCATTATTAGAAAATTCAGTTTCAAATATCAGTCCTAACAGTAGTCACAGACTATAATCAATCGACGAAATTTCAATACGTCCTTTTTATGCTATAAAATTAATTGATATATTGCTGAGAGACTTGATTTTGGGAGAGAATAGAGACAAATTATTTGGGGGAAAAACAATTTTGTTATGCGGTGATTTTAGACAAAACCTGTCAGTTGTTCCTCATAGTTTACGTGTTACCCTCATAGAAAATTGTATTACATCGTGGTCTGAATTTCGAAATATTCATCATGTCATTTTAATTCGAAATATGAGGGCCCTTCCTCATGAAATTCAATTTGTTCAGATTTTTATATCACTTGGTAACGGTGTAATGGAATCTTTTCTCAGTTCGGTTCGGATATCGTTGAAATACCGAATAATTTAATTTGTAAACCTGTAAGCGTCATCAATGATATATTTGGAAATATTCCAGAAACTATTTTATCTACTGACATTTTGAATGCAGTTATTTTGGTTCTAAAAAAATGATAATTGTTCATTTATAAATTTAGAAGTATTAAAACAAATGCCTGGAGATGCATTGAGTTTTTGAATACTTTATCAGTTAGGGGTCTGCCTCCCCATAAATTGATTTTAAAAGAAAACTGTATTGTATTATTAATACGGAATTTAAATACAGGAAAAGCATTAGTTAACGGAACTCGCATGCGCGTAAAACGAATGAACGGAAACTCAATTGATTGCGAGGTGTTAACAGGTGTAGCGCGTAATATTCGAATTTTAATTCCCCGTATTCATTAGACTTATTCGGGAATCCTTTTACCGTTCCAATTTCAAAGAACTCAATTTCCATTTTCCAGCTTTTGCGATGACTACAAATAAATCCCAAAGTTAAACGTTTCAAAAAATTGGAATTTTGTTGAGACACCCTGTGTTTAGTCACGGACAATTGTATGTTGCCGCCAGTAGAGTTCGATCATTCAATGGATTGCGATCTTAAATTTCTGAGACATCAGATCAGGGCCATTTATCATTATTGTTTACAGAGAAGTTATTAGCACTTAAAAAACAAATGTTTTTGATGTGTAAACATCTTTCGCCTCAGGGAGTAAGAATCTCGTTTCACAATACAGATGTAAAACAGAGTAAGACGAAATCGTTGTGTGGTATATGAGAGTGCATTGGTGCAAAAACCGAAAAATTTTTATAAACACTGAAAAAAAAATGTAGGAATGATTTTGATATAAAGCAGCACACTATTTATGCTAAATCAAATAACTAAGATCTTATATGTGCAAAATCCTCTCTTTCATTATAATTATAATAAGATTTGCAATGTAAAACAAACCACGATTTCTATAAGTGCTTCTCAATGAGTATTAAATCGTACGGCAAACAACAACAAAATCTACCTTATCGCGAAAGTGTATAAGACAAAATGCAGAAAAGAAACGAAATAGAAAAAAAAATGTTTACTTGTGTGTGTGTATTATAGCTGCGTGCAATGTACGTACATAGAATGCTTATGCTATGCCTAAGAGTTTTACAAAAACAAATGAGCATGATGAATATAGGGCTCTGGTCTATATATTGTTCAAATATTTGCATAGTAACTGCATACTGGTTAATTCTGATTGAATACTCATACTTTATGCGAAGCATTGGCAATATAGTGTGTTCTCATGAACATTGCAGGCATGAAATATATAATCTGTAATGAGCGAGATTTACGGCCGTCTCACTTACTGAAATTGACTTTCTGTCATTAAACTGCTTATTAATGTATTATCAATTGCAACAGCGTTGACAGCATATAAGCAAAATAAAGCAAAATGCAGGTAATATTAATTCTATTACAAACTCAAAATTCAATAATATTACAACATAAATTAAAACTAATGTTATAAAGAACATTAGAAGAAAGAAGGGCCAGAAACGCTACATATCATCCGGCCTATAGAGCGAGAAGGCGCCAAAATTTATTGGATGAAATGGTTGCACAACAACAACAACAACAGTCACAACGAAACGAGCAACAACAACAACAGGGGCAACTACCACAACAGGGTGGAGATTTTAATACAAACTTTTCAAACCCACAGTCGCCCTATCGAAATTTTTATTTGACATTTTCCATTTAAATATGAGCAATTCTCCACAAACCCCATTTTTTTATAGTAGAGTCGAAAATTTATATTTCTTATTTTAGTTACCATAAGTCAATACCATTGTTAATTAATACATTTACAAATACAACTTAAATAAAATAAAACAAACAAAACCCGCATATTCCATTCCATTTATCCAATACTGAAAGTTTAGACACTTTAAATTCACAAAAAATATACTGAACGCACATAGGTTTACACATCTCCCGACTCACATTGGTTTTTTTTTTTCTAGAATGCGGTCGATTATGTCGGCCGCGGGTTCCCCTAGCAATAAGTAAAGGAACAAAAAATCAAGTGTGTCTTTAATTCTTAAAAAAATATCAAGTATTTCTTTAATTCTGAACAAAAAATCAAGTATTTCTTTAAGTCGTAACAAAAAATCAAGTATTTTTTAACTCTGAATTCTATTATAATAAGTAAATGAACAAAAATCAAGTATTTCTTTAATTCTATTTTAATAAGTAAGGGAACAAAAAATCAATTATTTCTTTAAATCGTAACAAAAACTCAAGTATTTCTTTAATTCTTAATTCTATTATACTAATTATAGGAACAAAAAATCAAGTATTTCTTTAATTCTTAACAAATAATCAAGTATTTCTTTAATTATTTTTTCTATTATAATAAGTAAAGGAACAAAAATCCAAGTATTTCTTTAACTCTTAATTTTATTATAATAAGTAAAAGCAAAAAAAAAAGTATTTCTTTATTACAATTGTTTGGCTTATGATAATTATAGGAATAAAAATCAAGTATTTCTTTAATTCTTAATTCTATAATAATAAGTAAAGGAGCAAGAAATCAAGCCCATATATAAACATAAACCCATAAACATACTAATATATTATGCACTTACTAATGTTTACAATCTAATATTATTAACATTTTAGTTAAAATTGAAGCAATCTTATGGAATGTCGGATGTGGTTATATAAGCAGATCAGGAAATTAAATATTATCTCTAATGATGGACAAGAGAGGGCAAAAAGGGGGTCCCCTGTGAGGAAGTGATGTTTTATGTGAGCGGAAAAATGCGTTGAATTTGGTAGCAATATAGAAACGTCACGGCGAGACAATAAAGTGTGATAAGGAGGGGGTAATCTTATCCAAGACATCTTGTTTAAGGTTTTTTCAATAGCTTTCAAATTAACATTACGATTGACAATCAGGGGATAATTAGTGACTGGCAGAGATGTCGGCCATTTCATTACCAAGAATACCACAATGAATAATCTTTATATTATATATAAAAATGAATATCGAGACCTGTACGAACGCTCATCAATTGAAAACGGCTGAGCTATTCTTGATCATTTTGTTTTATGGGGTACCAGGATGGTTTATGCTTCAGTTGGTCCCGGAAGGTAGCGCTGTTGTCGAGATACTGTCGCAACCCATTTCGGCGCTACCTGACGTGAGTTTTTGGCTCACTCGTATACTAAGAATATGATCAACTCTGGGTGACGCGTGGCTTTGGCTCTAGAATGTTTTGATAAAGATCGACAAAATTGACGCGCTAATAAATTACAAGAAAAGAAAACAATTAATTAATTGAATGGTAAAACTACCATTTTGGTGACCCCGACGTGATTTTAAACTACGAGTTTTAATGTATTGTATTATACATAATTGTATTATTATTTTAACAAGTCATCGAAGTGACGACAACACACACACGCGCACAATCGCCTAAAAATTTTTGCGAAGCTACGCACGCACGAGTTTCTGGTGAAAATTAATTGGCGTCATACAACCGTTTTTTCGTGAATAGATGAGCCTCGTTACAATTTGCGTTCTTTGAAAGGGAAAAAATTGTGTTTTCTGATTACCAATATAACAATATGCTTGGCGAATAGCAGAACTTGATGGACCGGGTGAGGAAGCTCCAACGCCAAATGAAGTATTTGCAGACCAGGGCGTCGATGGCTCAATCTGACACGACTACTGCATCATCAACAGTTTCCACCAGCCGCGCTGCAATCCATTTGCCGAAATTCACATATGACAACTCCGATTTGTGGTTTGCTCAAGTTTGGCATCAACGACGATGATGACAAATTTGATCATGTCATTGTCAACTTGAGTCCTGACGTGGTATTGGCTGTAGAGGATTTGGTGACTCGCCCTCCACCTGTAGGCAAGTATCGAAGTTTAAGAAGTCAATTGCTCGAAAAATATGCAGAGTCTCCAGATTCAAAAATTCGGCGGTTGTTGCAAGGTGGCACGTCTGAAACATTTCGAGATATTAACCCATATGCGAAGACTCGCTCTAAATCCGAGCAGTGAACGTGTCATTCGTTCTATCTTTCTTGCAGAGATGCCCCAGAATATCCGACCATTTCTCACAGTCTGGGAGGAAAATGGCCTGAGCAAACTCGCCCAAATAGCGCACAAAATGATTGACACTATCTATGTAAACGCTACCTTTGCTATGAATACAGCTGTGCAACCGCATGTTGAGTCGATAAACACACTCAACGAAATTGCTGATTCCTTATGTGTATTGTCGCAGAAGTTAGACACCCTTCAGAAAGATCTTAAACGACTCCAGTCAGCTGAACGGTCCCGCATGGTCAACATGGGGTCTGTCATTACATTGAAACCGTCGGCAGCCCTATTTGCGATCGACCTCGACGACTCGTTGTCGCTAAAGCTGAGGTCAACTTGATTAGTGAAGGTATATGTCGTCCATCGAAGAGCCCAAGGGCCAGCCCATTGCATATGGTTACGAAGTAAGACGGTGGTTGGCGTTCATGTGGCGATTATCGGAAGCTTAACGCAGCTACTGTTCCTGATCGATATCCGATTGCTCATATCCACGATATCACGGAACAGTTGCATGGGAAAAAGATTTTTTCTGCATTAGACTTGAGAAAAGCATATTACCAGATTTTGATGGCAAAGTGTGATATTCCGAAGACAGCAGTATGTACTCCATTCGGTTTGATTGAATTTCTATATTGTTTTTTGGATTGAAAAACGCCCCGCAGACATTTCAGAGGTTCATGAATGATATTTTTCGAGGCATAGATTTTGTTTATTGTTACATTGACAATATATTAATCATGTCTAATTCAATCGAAGAACATGAGCAACATTTGCGCGGTATCTTGAAAATCCTGAGTGCTCTCGGCCTTTGCATCAATTTGAGTAAGTGTCAAATTGCACAATTAGAAGTGGAATTTCTTAGTTACGACGTTAGCGAACACGGCATTAAGCTACCCACGAAGCGTGTCAAAGCTATTCTCAACTATGTTCGTACTGATACAGTCAGCCAGTAGGTCGATTTCTTGGTATTCTCAATTACTAGCGTAGATGCATACCACATTCATCGCGTATACAGGCGCCTTTACCTGAACTGCTGAGAAATGTTAAGAAAAATTCACTCCACAAGGAAATAAAATTTCCACCTCCTACTCGATCTTAAAAGGGAAAAAAGTCCGCAGACAGACCTATCTCAACTATTTCAAAGTATCCAAGACTTGTGCAACTACTCAGGTGCCGTTCTTTCTACAGATAAAACAAAACATATTCATATCTGCCGCAAATTAAACTGCTACCACAATATACGCATCGACAACCTTATCATCCCGTCTGTAAACTCTTTGAAAATTTTAGGCCTTACTCTTAACAGCAAATATAGATGGAACACTCACATCGCTAACTTAGCAGTTGAACTAACAAAACCACTTAATATTATCAAGCACCTCTCCAGCCAGAAATACAACTGTTACATCTCAACTCTAAGTAGTGAAAGCTATCCTTATTTCAAAAATAGACTACTGTCTCCCAATTTTTGGACACTCCCCTAAATCGTATCTTAACAAACTTATATCTATTCAAAACGCAGCAATTAGAACCTCTCTAGGTGCTTTTCGGACCACACCCATTTTCATCTTAGAATCTAATATTTACTCAATAGAAAATAGATGTAACTTCCTGACAGGCAAACTTTCTAAAATACTAATCCTATCCTCCAACACAGCTCTATACAACCTTATTAAAACTCCAAAAATAAAACCAAAATACCTAAGCACAGTGGATAGAGCGATAAATATCTGCAAACAACTTGATCTTCCCTTCTCTCCCATCAAAACCATCAACAGCAAAAAATACAACTTGCAAAACATTTATGACTCGATAGATTTATCTCTTACTGCTTTTAATAAAAACAACACTCCTTCACTAGTCTTCCAACAATACTTCCTTTCCCTCAAAAACGAACATTCTAAATACAACTTTATATACACTGACGGCTCCAAATCATCCGAAATTATAGGCTTTGGCATCT
The DNA here is from genome assembly GCA_037043295.1 of Amiota minor. Classification (NCBI taxonomy): domain Eukaryota; kingdom Metazoa; phylum Arthropoda; class Insecta; order Diptera; family Drosophilidae; genus Amiota; species Amiota minor. Next base: position 30,241 of record JBAMAW010002789.1, read on the forward strand.
CTACCGAAACAAACCCAATGACATCAGGTCTCCTACCCACTATTCAACAGTATTTGCAGCTGAAATCATTGCAATCCATGATGCTATAAACATTTTTATACGTAAGCCAGGTAGACATGCTATTTGTTCTGACTCACTTTCTGCTTTATCCGCTATAGCCAATTTTAATAACCACAACTACTACGCCTCAACAATAAGATTCCTACTTAATACAAAATTCCCCAAAATAAAACTCATCTAGGTTCCCAGCCACACCAACATCATAGACAATGAAAAGGCAGATTTAACAGCAAAGCTCGTTACTAAGTTACCACTTATATACACACCCAACTACAACATAAGCGACATTGTTAATACTCTCAAAAAACACATAAATCTTGAACACATCACCATGCTACAACACACCTCCAGCTGGTATAAGCTAATACACTCTCCAAATACCACTTCCACCACACTTTATAATTCCCCAACTTTTAAACTTTTATCTAGACTTGATCAGATAAAGTTGACTAGAATCCGACTTGGTCACACAAACCTAACAAACATGCACCTCATCGATAAAAACCTAAATAACATCTGTCCCTTATGTAATAACGCTCCTAATAACATTCACCACATTATCACATCCTGCTCCTCATTGCACCCCCTCAGATCATCCACATTCGCTAATATAGACCCCATCTCAATCATTTCCGATCCGTTCTCTAACATTAATCTTATTCTTAACTTCTTTAAAAAAGCAAATCTGTACAGTAAACTTTAAACTTAAACTTAAGTACTTATTTAGTCACTATTATTATTATTATTATTATTATCATCATTGTTATTTACATATATATCTTTATTAGCTGAAGGCCCTGGCAGCCATGGCTATTTTTCTGTTAACTTCTAGTTTTAACTTTAGGTTAGCATTATATAAATAAATAAATAAAAACTACAACAAACACAACACAACATAACAAACAGCTTTTACTTCAACAGCTACTGCAGTTTCAGGAACAACAACAGTGTTCTCTGCTACTGCATCGATTGCGTCATTACATACAGTTACTGTAACAACAACAAACACTCAAACATTTAATAGCGACATCAACAACCCAATGCCAGAACATGCAAGCGATAGAAAAAATTCTGTTACGTAAGCTAAAGCAATCAAAAGACAACTCTATCACCACCAGGTATTTAAAAACAGCGCATGCAAAACGGGACCCTGGGAAATAAAGCGGCAGTGCAGACAGACATTGACCGCTGCATACAAATCGATCATAAACGTAAACTAAGCCCGCAAAAAAATTATAATGCAAAGAAAGCGTACTTGGAAAGTAATATGTTCCAACTACTTGCTGAAAAGGATGAACATACTAAAAACGATGACAAAAACTCATCAAAACGTAAACCCGCAAAACCTCCTCCAATATATGATCGTGAAGAAAGCTTAAATGGGCTTGTAGATACTATCCAAAGAATAGTCGGCAATAATAACTTTCATATTGTCCCTATTACCAAAGGTAATATTAAAGAAACTAAAGTCCAAATTTATAAGGAAGCAAACTACAGTTCTGTAACCAATTACCTTAGGGAGACTAAGAGAAACTATTATACCTATCAGCTCAACAATAGTAAAGGACTGGTTGTTGTAATTAAGGGCATTGAACCCTCTGTTGATTGTAGCGATATTAACAGCGCCCTGGAAGAAAAAGGGTTTGAGGTCAAAGTAGTGATCAATATTTTTAATAAAAATAAAATTCCACAGCCATTGTACAACATTGAGTTGCCCCCAAAGTTGCAGCATTTAAAGAAAAGTAAAGTGCATTCCATATAAAATCTTAAATATTTACTTCATCGTAGGGTAACTGTGGAGGAGCCTCACAAACGAGTAAATCCTGTGCAATGCACAAATTGCCAGGAATTTGGCCACACGAAATCTTATTGCAGCCTTCGTCCTGTATGCGTAGCTTGTGAAGACTTGCATAAATCCACAACCTTTAAACTTAGTCGCGATAATCTAGATCTTAAAAAATGCAGTAACTGTGATGGCAATCATACAGCCAATTATAGAGGTTGTCCTATATGTAACGAGTTAAAGAACCGTTTGCAGTCACAAGAACAGTCCGCCCGTTTTAGCCGTTAGGCTATCCGTACAGAATCAATGACAGTTATGTGTCCACCACCTAACATTCCTTTAAACCAAATGTGTCATATGCGGATGCACTGCGCTTTGGCGTTCAACAACAAACTGCTCTAATGTCTCAACATAATGATCCAATTTCAGAAACTACCCCAACTCAAAATATTTGTAATGAACCAGTGTTGCAACCACAAAGTTCTAGTGAAACTATGATGGTGTATTTATTACAGACCCTGAATGAAACAATCTTAGTATTATTATTATTTATGACGTATTTACAATTTAAAGAAATTATAAACATAGTTTATTCACAAAGTTGATTAACAAAGGATTTCCATCTGTCAGTTAACACGATCACATAGTCAAGCGACCCAACTTGTGAGATGTGCCTCGTTCCCACGATATTGCTGACGCAGCTTTGTCTGGACGTCATCCGGTCGTTTCTGCAATGCGCTATCCGACGGATCGGATGTATTGCACGAGGCGCAAACCAAGCAGTTTTGGTCTTTGCTGCAATGAACTGACCGACCGGATCGGATTAACTGCACGAGGCGCAAGCTAAGCAGTTTTTAGGGCTAAGTTTTATAATATAAATAAACTCAATGTGTAGGTTTAGTTTAGTTTTAAGTTGGGATTCAGAAATAAAAGCTATAAAAACTTAATTGGCGCCCAACTCGGGAGAAAACTCAAAATAAAAAAAAACAACACCGTTTTTTTTTTAATAAAACCAAAATAAAAAAAACAACACCGTTTTTTTTAATATTTAATAAACTCAAAAGTAAAAAAAAACACACCGTTTTTTTTAATAAAACCAAAATAAAAAAACAACACCGTTTTTTTTTTAATAAAACCAAAAAAAAAAAAAAACAACACCGTTTTTTTTAATAAACTCAAAAGTAAAAAAAAAAACACACCGTTTTTTAAATAAAACCAAAATAAAAAAACAACACCGTTTTTTTAATATTTAATAAACTCAAAAGAAAAAAAAAACACACCGTTTTTTTTAATAAAACCAAAATAAAAAAACACACCGTTTTTTTTTAATAATATAAAACAACACACAGTTGTTAAAACAAAAAAAAGAAAGAAGAGAAAAAAAAAATCTTTTTGCCCAAAGGCAAAATAGAAAACAATAAAAAAGTGGACTTAATATAACATGATAAATCTAATATTGTGTTTATAAACGTGATTTGAAAAACAGAACTGAGTTTTTAATATTGTTTGTGATTTAAAGCAAAGTGAAACAAGAAGCAAACTATTTTGTGAAGAAACAGCTTGAACCTTTTTCAACAAAAAGAATTATCCAAAACTAAGTTTTGATTTAATAATAGAACGAATATTTTAAAGTGAAAAGTGAAGAAACAGCTTGAAATTTTTCAACAAAAGAGAAGAATTATCAAGTACAAAGATAAAAACTTAAACAAAGATAAAAACAGCATCAAAAAACAACAGAAACAGAAAACCAACAAAAGGATCTCGAACTCTACTAAGAAGCCACAGGAAGGAACCGGCGGACCACAACCCACAAACAAAAGAATAGGAACGCAGCCTGCTCATCACCATTATTAAAATGAAAATGTAAGTAGAACGCTTATTTTAATTTACGTTGTGTAAGGAAATAAAATAAATGAAATTCAGACTTTGAGAGAGTTTTGTATGAGTGATAGTGAAATAAACCAGTTATCTCAGCAATTGAGATATTTAGAAATTAACATAGGAAATAACGATAGGAGGCAAGAAAGCCAAGTGACAGATACAGACCAAACACAAAAAATGGACGCCGAGACGTTAAAAGCTGTAATACAGACTGCTGTCAACACAGCTCTTGCGAAACAGAATGATATGTTTGAGGAGAAATTAAAGACTATCACCAAACGAATGGACAGTTTTGTAATGGCTACACCTGAAGTAGAGGTTTACCAGGAAATAGAAATCTTACCACACAAACGCTGTGATGAATCGTTAGATGTAGTAAAATCGTTACCAGAGTTTGATGGTAAACAGGAAGTGTATGTTTCATGGCGTCAAGCTGCACACACCGCATACAAGATTTTTGAACCATATGAAGGTAGTTCCAAACATTATCAGGCCGTTGCAATTATTAGAAATAAAATAAGAGGTCCAGCTGACATGGTATTGGCATCATTCAATACCGTGTTAAACTTCAAAGCAATCATTAGTAGACTCGACTTTACATATTCGGACAAACGTCCAATATACCTTATAGAACAGGAAATGTCAACCCTGCGTCAGGGAAATATGACATTACTTCAATATTATGACGAGGTTGAGAAGAAACTAACTCTTCTCACTAATAAAACAATTATGTCGTACGATAATGTTCTTGCGGCATCAATAAATCAAAAATATAGAATGGACGCATTACGTGTATTTATATCAGGAACAAGAAAGGCTCTGAGCGACGTACTTTTTGCGGCAAAACCCAATGACCTGCCTTCTGCTCTAGCACTTGCTCAAGAGGTTGAATCTAACCATGAACGGTATACGTTCGCTACCAATTATGCTAGAAGCCTAGAAGACAGAGCTCAAAGGAATGAACAGAGACAGCAGACTCAGAACAGGAGCGAAGTAGGGGATAGACAGGGAAACACAAATCAAAACAGGAAAAACCCATACTTCAGCGGACAACAGGGACAAAAAAACAAAGGCCCGCAAAAACCGGATTTGGGCGAACCAATGGAAATCGACCACTCATTGCGTAGTAAACAGGTTACAACGCCAAACGGCCAGCCTCAGGAATATTTTAATAACCAGTACACAACTCGGTATCAGGTCAACCACGGGCAGAATTACAGTCAACCGATTAAGAGAGGCAATAGCGGCTCCGCAAGATATACGGGACCGAAGCATCAAAGAATTAACCACACGACTCACGACAATGCTACAACCGATCAAGAGGAGAATGAATACCAAGCCATTGCGGACTCAATGGCGACAGATATAAACGATGAGCTCAGCGATTTTGATCAAATAAATTTTTTAAAACAAAGCTCCCCGCTACCGTTCATAGAGAGAATAGTTGCAGGGAGGAGATTAAAACTATTAATAGACACAGGGGCGTCTAAGAATTATATAAAACCTTTAAAAGAATTAAAACACATAAAGTCAGTAAATAGCCCCTTCTTAGTAAAATCAATTCATGGTTTTAACACCATAAAGGAAAAATGTTTCATAAACATTTTTAATATAAATACCCAATTTTTCATACTTCCCGACTTATCTACATTTGACGGAATAATTGGCCTCGATCTGTTAACACAGACGGACGCTACGTTAGATTTTAAGAATAAACAGTTGAAGACCAACTCAGGGTCAGAACAAATAAAATATTTTAAGTGTGCAAATGTGAATTTCACACGAATTGAAGACATAAAAGTACCTCCAACAGTTGCTGACAAATTTGAGAAAATGATAGGAAAGTGGATGGGAGTCTTTGCACACCCTAATGAAGCACTTCCATTTAATACAAATATTGTGGCCACTATTCGCACCGAAAGTGAAGACCCAGTATATTCTAAACTGTACCCCTACCCTATGGGTGTGGCAGATTTTGTAAAAAACGAGGTAAATAATTTACTAAAAGATGGTATCATCAGACCATCAAAATCTCCCTATAACAACCCGGTTTGGGTTGTTGATAAGAAGGGTACAGACGAGCAAGGCAACGTGAAGAAACGCCTTGTAATAGATTTTAGAAAATTAAATATGAAAACAATAGAGTACAATCAATCTATTCACTCGGTTACAAATAAAAAGCTGAGCGATCTGATTAATAATGATTCACTTGAGGTTAGAGAGCAAGTCACTAACTTGCTCAAAAAAGCACAACAGGCACAATTGGAACGAAAAACTCTTCCAGACAGAATAGAGTATTTGACGTAGGGGAACGTGTGATGGTCAAGTCTAACAAAAGATTAGGTGACAAATTGACCCCCCTTTGTGTAGAAGGAAGAATTCAAGCCGATCTGGGAACTACAGTTCTCATTAAAGGGAGGGTGGTCCATAAGGACAATATAAAATAATCATATTTCCCTTAAATAAGAAATACAATTTATATTGCAGGACTATGGTATTGCTACTTTTCATCCAGACATCCATCTCAAAACTTACAAATTACACTAACTCGGACTACATCCCCATTCATGACGGAGACGTAGTAATTTGGCAGGACTCTTTTTATCTCCAACACACTGTAAATCTAACAAAGTATTCGGAAATCGTAGAGGAAACAATAGCTTTATCTGACCATTTTCCACAGTCACATATGCGGAAAATCCTGGACTCAGACACAACGCATATGAGAACCTTACTAACGACTTTAAGTATCCATCATAGACATGCTAGAAGTCTTAATTTCCTGGGCACCGCTCTGAAGGTAGTAGCTGGAACACCGGACTTCGACGACTTCGAACAGATAAGTTTCAACCAAAAGCAGCTTATTAATTCTGAAAATAGGCAAATCATAATAAATACAAAAGCACAGGAACAAATCAATAGGCTTACAGAGACGGTAAATGCAATTATTAGTAATGCAAAACTTGACACAGGACGATTATACGAAACATTGTTAGGCAGAAATAGAATCATTATCAACGAAATACAAAACTTAATGCTCTCCATAACCCTAGCAAAGATCGGGATCGTAAATCCCACCATTTTAGACAAAGATGATCTTCACAACATAATTAATGAGCATTCTACAAATATAACTATAACCGATTTAATGGAAGTAGCATCTATAAAAGTCTTTTTAGATAATAGTGTCATATATTTTTTAATAAAATATCCTAAGCCTAGATTAGTCTGTAAGAAAATCACCGTATTTCCTGTTCAGCATAATGAGAAGATCATCAGTCTCACGGACAACAACGTGGCAGAATGTGGTAATCAGGTGCTAGCAATCGGAAACTGCAGAGTTACACTTATGTCGACCTTCTGCAAAGAGATATCATGGCCGACATGCGCGCAACAGCTCCACTCAGGAGGGATCGCACATTGCAACACTCAACCAAGCCACCTGGAACATTTAATGGTAGTCGATGAAGGCGTTATTATCATCAATGACGACACCGTCCAAGTAAAGACAACAGACGGGGTCGAAAGGTGTGTCGTCGGAACGTACCTTCTTACCTTCGATGATGAAGTTTGGATAAATGGTTCCCTTTATAAAAACAAGAAGGGTACCCTAAAGAAAGCGCCAGGTTCAGCTACGGCAGCACTTCTTAATATCACGGGTCACCAGGATATTTTGAGCTTGCCCCATTTAAAAAAATTAAGCATCGAGAACCTGAGATATATCGAGGAAATTAAAGAAGGTATGATAACAAGACCGGCTATGTCCGGTATCGCCACCGCCGTCATTCTGACTCTCTGCTATGGTATCATTACTCTATGCCGGAGGCAAAAGAGAGCTCGCCGCCAACGCTCGCTTCAAGCTGCCCTAGATAACATCAGGAAGACCGAGGACGGCCTTCATTTAAGCGAGGGAGGAGTTAACACGATCACATAGTCAAGCGACCCAACTTGTGAGATGTGCCTCGTTCCCACGATATTGCTGACGCAGCTTTGTCTGGACGTCATCCGGTCGTTTCTGCAATGCGCTATCCGACGGATCGGATGTATTGCACGAGGCGCAAACCAAGCAGTTTTGGTCTTTGCTGCAATGAACTGACCGACCGGATCGGATTAACTGCACGAGGCGCAAGCTAAGCAGTTTTTAGGGCTAAGTTTTATAATATAAATAAACTCAATGTGTAGGTTTAGTTTAGTTTTAAGTTGGGATTCAGAAATAAAAGCTATAAAAACTTAATTTGTCTCTAATGCGTGCTAATGCGCGAAGTTCGCTCATAGATTTTCTTGTTTCAGCCGCAACAGTTCGTCTCCACGTCAATTTTGGGCATCCTCCATTCCAATATAGCATGGGGCATTTCGTCGTATCACAATTTCAATTTGGTCTTGCTCGCAGATTTGCCAGACTCGCTGATTGCTAATAGTTGTTGGCCACCAGATTCGCAGAATAGTACGTAGACTTCGGTTGATGAACGTTTGTAGTTTCCTAATGTTTGTATTTGTAGTATGCCAAGTCTCACAGCCATATAGCAAGACAGATTTTACACAAGCGTTTCATATTTTTATTTTCGTCTTCTGGTGGACATGCTCAGCTCTCCAGAAGTTCCCCGTTTGTTGTTATTTGACGACCAAGATATTCAAAACACTCAACCTCCTCGATGTTGTTACTTTCGATTATAAGATGGGTGCTAGTAGTGGTATTTAATCGCATGCTCTTGGTCTTCATGCAGTTAATACTCAATCCCACTTTTTTAGACTCCACAGTGAGTTTGTCTAGTTGGGTTTGCATATCCGAACAGTGATTCGTTAGCAGTGCTACATCATCGGCGTATTCCAGGGTGCTTAATTTTCTGTGCAACTGCCAGTTGAGTCCTATGCGGAGATAGCGCACACACGAATCTATGAGTTTTCAGACGCAATGGAAGATAAAACCAGAGCGTCCTAGTTCGGTGGCAGGATTGCTGCCTTGTACCGAAGGTAATTTAATGCAAGCAGGTCTCCGTACTTGCCAGCTTTGCTAAGTGTACCGTAATATTTCCTCTACAGTACTGCTAAAAGGGTACAGATATACCGCTGAACACTCGGTCGCTGTTGCCTCATTTGTGAAAAACGGGGGACACCACGAGAAGGTAGAGGTTGGCAGTTGTGTAGAGAGGTTAAAAGAGACACATCATGCATCATGACCACCCATGAAACAATCTTAAAGATGCCAAACTCTTTGCAGGAGGTGATGAAAATCCAAATGAAAATTTTGGATAAGTTAAATTCCCGATAATGGCTCATATAAGAATAACTCACTGGAATGCAAATGGCATTTCACAGCACAAACTAGAGTTGATGAAGTATCTAGAGGACAACAATGTAGATGTGATGTTAGTCTGTGAGACTCATTTGACTAGCAGAAACAACTTCTTTATACCAGACTACTTAGTTTATGTAACTAATCATCCGGATGGAAAGGCTCATGATGGTACATGCATTATTATAAGAAAGCGTATTAAACACCAAACTCTAGAGCCATGCTCATTTAATTATCTACAAGCAACTTCGGTTCGGATGCAAAGTTGTCCTCCACGATTTTCAATATCTGCAGATGTATTTATAAATTTCTTTGATAGCCTCGGAGAATGATTTTTAGCGGCCGATGACTACATTGCTAAACACACATATTGGGGTTCTTGTTTAGTAAGTCCAAAAAGTCGGCAAGTTAACAACACTCTTGTAAATTCTAAAAACAAGCTAGACTTTGTTTCTCCGGGTAGGCCTATATACTGGCCGGCGGATCTAAGAAAAACTCCCGATTTTAGCGACTTTGGTATCCAAAAAATATACAAAGAAACCTCATATCAGCAGTTGCTCAATATAAACTTTTATCGGATCACTCACCCGTTGATATCGTTTTACTCGGTTTTCCAATAGTTGACTTATATCTAATAGAACTGATTGGTTGCAATTTAAAAAAATATATTAGTTCTCACAAAAAAATTTCACCTGCGATCAACTCTGAAAGTGATATCGACAAATCTGTTAATATGTTAAGTAGCATATTGGTAGCTGCAGCTGAGGTATCAACGCCTGTGATTGTTGCTCACTTGTTCAGCAGAAAATAGGGCAATCGAAGAACTGGTTGCTTCTAAACGACGATTGACAAGAGAATGGTAACAGCACAGATCTGCTAAACAAAGGCTAAAAACTGCAAAAAAAAAAAAACCAATCAAAGCACTTTTAAGCGACCAGCTCGAGGCACAAAGGCGCTATATCTATAACATATTACCCACAAACACTAGATTTTCACTTTGGAAAGCGCAAAAATCGCTAAAAACTCCTGTGGAGCTGGATTCACCTATTAGAGACAGAAAAGGAAGTTGGGCTCGGTCTGATGAAGAGAAGGCTAATGTATTTGCCAAACATCTGGAGCACGTGTTCCAGCCTACTCTACCTACTAACAAATTTGTGCTTCCTCACCAGACAATCACAAATTCAGTAAATATGTCTCCATTAAAGATAAGCTCAAGTGAAATTGAATCTATTATAAGGACTCAAATGAATCTCAAAAAATCTGCTGGTTATGATAGGATCGTGTCAAAAATGATAACTGAACTTCCAAACGCAACAATGCTATCCTTCGAATTGGATACTTTCCAAAGTAACGGAAGAAATCGGTTATCATAATGGTTCTAAAAGGTCTGCTTCTATGTCTTTCTAAGCTATTTGAGAAGGTTCTTAAAGCCAAACTCAATCAACATTTACAAACAAATAGTACAATCCCAGATCATCAATTTGGTTTTCGAGCAAAATATGAAACGATTGAGCAAGTCCACAGAGTAACTTCGGAATAAAGAACTGCCTTTGAACAACGAGAATATTGCTCTGCAGTATTTCTTGATGTGGCACAAGCGTTTGATCAAGTATGGCATGAGGTTTTAATTTACAAAATGAAATGTTTGCTACCCCAAAATATGCATAGAGTCCTGCAATCGTACATATTAAATCGAGTGTTTGTAGTAAGGCAGAAAAATTTCATAACAAATGAATTTATGATAAAAGCAGGCGTTCCCCAAGGCAGTGTATTGGGACCAACTCTATACATGTTATTCACTACCGACCTTCCAACAAGTAGTCAAATTGTTACTTCGGCATTTGCTGATAGCACTGCCGTAATCAGCCGTTTCCATTGCCCAGTTAAAGCTGCTGTACGCTTCTATGCTCATCTTAAAAGCCTTCAGAAGTGGTTATCCAACTGGAGAATTAAAGTCAATGAGGGGAAATGTAAGCCCATTACATTTCCACTGGTTAACACTGGTTAACACAATAGTTCATTCACATGATACGCCCCTCTACAGAACAATATCTCAAATCTTAAAACAAGTAATAAATATGAATCGTCAGCTGTTTATAGAGAAACCACACTTTGCAAAGAATTACAGATTCCTGTCTCCTCCATAAAACCGAATGTTAAAGTAAAACTCCCCTGGCATGACACAATAGACAAAAGTCTCAGCTATGTTAACAAAACCTCCTATAATAAGGTAGCCTTCATCCAAAAATTTTTGGCAAAGATATAAGAACTAAAAGACTACACATTCATTTATGGATGGATCTCAAAAACAAAATGTATTAAGTTATATGATACAATCCTCAAAGTAGCTATGTACGGACGTTATCGAGATCCTTTCAAAATTTACGGTTTAACGTGTGGACAGATACCTTTTTTCAACTAAATCTTCGAGGCTACTCGTTGGAATAATTGGCGCCATATTCTGGATAGTGAAAAGAGAAAAACTACTCCCATAACGTGAAATGGTTTATAGAAAAGATAATAAATTCAAGTGCCAAAAAAAATATATTAAATACATAAAGCAAACACATAAATAAAACAATAGATATAACAACAAAACCAATAAACTACAATACATCAAAAACAAAAGGAACCACCACTAACTAACATAATTTTAAGATGAATAAACTTTTTTTTATAACAACCAATCAACTCAACTTATTTTATCTTCTTTTGTTGGCAACGTTTGAAACAAAGAGAAACTGGAAGGAAGAACCCCAGAGCAGCTAACTGCTCAACGTTGACGGATTCGTCACAGCATATTTGGCGCCTAACGTGGGGCCCTTCATCCAGTCTACTGCGAACAGATCGGACCTAATTCAACATAGCGCGTGCGAGCAACGGGTAAGTGTTTGCGATATTTTTGTGTGTTTGAGAGTAGTAATAATACTTATTTTATTTCAAAATGTCTTCTGTGAACAAAGACTCCGGTGCTAGTGAAAACGTGGGAGGATTGTGTGCCATGCAATATGACCTTATTGCCAATTCAATGCTTTCGATTCTTGTAAACGTAGTGTGGCGGATGTAGTACTCTTATCACACCCATCTCCACACGCAGAGCTGGCTTTAGTGTGCGATGCTTCTGATGTGGCTTTTGGAAAAAAACTACAGTGCCTATGATCGGGAGCTATTGGCAATATTTGAAGCTATTAACTACTTTAAGCACTGCATTGAGGCACGGTTGTTCATTATTAAAACCGACCATAAACCGCTGGTGTACGCTTTCAAGCAACGGCCTGAAAAGCCATCACCCCGTCAACTTCGCCAGTTAAACTAGGTATATTTCACAATTTCCTACTACGATTCTGCATATTAAAGATGCACATAACATTGTCGCAGACGCTTTTTCTAAACTCTGCGCGATCGCCATGCCAACGGCTATGAAATTAGAATATATTGAGGAGGCGCAAGCAATTGATGATGAATTAGAAGACCTGCTAAAAGATTCGACGTCTCTGAAGTTACAGAGGATTCGATATTACAATAACGTTTCAATCTATTGTGATTTTTCGACTGGATGTGTACGACCGTATGTACCCAATGCTTTGCGAAATCAACTCTTTTCTTTCTTTCACAGCTTATCGCACCCGAGTGTTAGATCGACGTTACGTCAATTGCGGCAAAAGTTTGTTTGGCCTTTATTTGAACAAGGACGTGGTTAGCTGGTGCCGTAATTGCCTGCCATGTAAACGCGCCAAAATCAGCAGACATATCCATCTGGTACCGGATCATTCCCAACGGTGGATTCGATTATGTGAACAAAACTTTCGGTATTGTTTAACCATGATTGATCTATTTTCACGATGCCCAGAAGCTATTCCGATTACCAACATAACTGCTGAAACTATTGCACAGGTCTTTTGGACACAGTGGATTTCACAGGCACTCAATTCGAGTCTGCTTTGTTCAAGGTAGCAAATTTTGTTGGCAGTAAGCACAACCTCAACTTCTTCCAGATGTGCGGTTAGGACTTCGAACTTGCTTTAAGCAAGATGTACACCCATCTTCTGCTTAAATACTGTATGGTGCACCTATTCGCTTACCAAATGAATTTTTCGATGACATGGATGCCGTACCATCCTCCGCAAATTTTATAATATGTTTTCTTGAGCATATGAGAAGAATTCGACCAACTCCAACTGATCATCATACTAACCAAAAACTATTTGTGCTGAAAGGTATTGACACTTGCTCACATGTATTCATCCGCACAGATGCAGTCAAGTGTCCCCTCGAACCACCTCACACTGGTCCTTACAAGATTCAAGTCGGCAGACCGACCGAGTGTATGAATTAGAGGTATGCGGAAAGTTGCAGTATCGGTGGATCGACTCAAACCAGCCTGATTTGCAAATGATGACAAGGTCCAAAACGAATCGCAGTGCAACAAACCACGTACGTACGAAAAGAAGTTCCGACTTTGATTTTCAAATTCACTTTAGGGGGAGTATTATGGCAACCCATTTCGCTGCTACCTAACGTGAATTTTTGGCTCACCGATCTCACTCGCACACTATGTGTGTAAGTAACTCTGGGTGACGCGTGGCTTTGGTTCTAGAATGTTTTGATAAAAGAAAACAATTAATTAATTAAATGGTAAAACTACCATAATACAGACACTTTTTTACCAAACTTCTAACATTTTTATCTAGCCGTACACTATACTAAGCCGATTTTAATCATTTATATTTTCAGTTTTAAGTTTTTTTTAAAACTGCGGCCACACCAAGCATAAAAAGTTTTGTAGGTTTTTTTCGTTTTTAATGCTTTGGTTGTTGTACTTGTTGTATTTTTCCTCTCTGAGTACTCTCTGTTTGCGCTCTTAGTTTCTGTATTTTATGTGCATTAAAAGTGCGACAAGAAAGAGGCAGTGTTTCGTTGTTTGCGCATTGCTTTGTTTGTGTTTCTTGCTTGAGGCTACTGATCAATTTTGGTTTGTCGATAATCGAAGTGGGAGGGTCGCGGGTAAGTAGTTAGGAGGGAGTGAGTAATTTGAAAATATTAGAAATGTGAAATATATGTATGCAATTTTTGTTATTGTTATAGCAAACTTTTTTGCTTCTTCATTGCATATGCTTTGCTCCTGCTTGAATTGTGTGTTGTTGTTATTTTTTTCCCATTCAATGACAATCAATCAAACCTGCAAACCTTTTTGTATCGTATTTCTATAAAACATACATCTATTCTGCCGACTTCTTTCTTATTCTTTCACGTAATTTAAAATTGTTGGAAACGAGCATTAGAGGCACTCTAACGAACGAGATTGCGCAGCAATCAGAAATATTTCGGAGGTGCGATAATTCTACTGGCAGGAGATTTCCGCCAAACGCTGCCGACCATTCCCAGATCAACTGCTGCTGATGAAATAAATGCTTGCTTGAAAACATCAAATTTATGGAGATACATATGTGAAAAATATCAAGTTAACAACGAATATGCGAGTGGCCCTACAAAATAACATGTCGGCAGAAGTTTTCTCACATTATTAGACATGGGAAATGGAAAAATTCCTGTGGACACTTCTACTAGTTTCATTACTTTTCCACTGAATTCCTAAATTCATTGGATTTGCCAGGATTACCGCCACACAATTTACAACTCAAGGTGGGCTCGGTGATAATAATGCTGCGAAATCTAAATCAGCAGAAATTGTGCAACGGAACAAAACTCGCTGTTAAAAAAATCATGCAAAATTTGATTGAAGCTACTATATTCATAGCAAAGTTCAAAGGCGAAGATGTGCTTTTTCCAAGAATACCACTATGCTAATTGACTTTCCTTTTGATTTTAAGCGTATCCAGTTTCCGGTACGCATTGTATTCGCAATGGCAATTATTAAATTTCAAGGTCAGTCGTTAGCAGTGTGTGGAATAAACCTAGAATTGCCATGCTTTTCGCACGGACAGTTGTACGTAGCGTGTTCGAGAGACGGTAAGCCCTCGGCGCTATTTGTCTTTTCTCCGGATGGAAAATCTAGAAATATTGCACACTATAAGGCATTACAATACAGTAACTAACTATTTTGCACGCTGCAATACTTTAGTTAAATATTTTCATTGTGATAAACGAAGGTCAATCAACAAGTACTTAGCCTCATAGCCCGATGGCGCTGCTATTACAAAAGAGTGTCACCATCGTGCAGTACATTCTTTTAGTAGCCTGCTGTCAAAGTTTCAGTCAATTCTCTTCATTAGTTTTGTTTTGATATCCTTTGGAAGCGAGCATGTCGGTAAATTTTACAAAAATGGAAAAAGAGCAATATCGTTCGGTGATTCGTCTCTGGTGTGTACCAGTGAATCCATGTTTCGTTGACGGTCATTAAACGACGCAAGAACTCCGCCGGATTGGGCTTAAACAGCGCCAAACACCAACATGAGAGACAGGATATTCCATCGATGAAGTTTGATTCAAATGTCGAATATGGCTGCAAGAGAGGACAACATTTTTTTTTTTTCTGTGTTTTGTGGTACGTTGAAGTTTTGTTCAGTTTCGTGAATTATTTTTTGTTCTGTGATTTCGTTGTCCCCGCCTGCCGGCGCTGTGTCATCATCGAAGCTGCAAGTTCCCGTTAGATCACCACGCTGCGACTCGCCTCCGTTGGGCGCCACATACGCCGCACAACCGATACCCTACGATACTTGATTGCACGCCGTACCGACGATGTACATTAGTTTAGGATATGGTGAATGGACCTACGCATGTTTAGATTGCAGAACGTACATTGATTGCTAGTGTTAGGTAAAAAAACAAGAAAAAGAAAATTAATTTTGGATATTCCGAAGTTGTCATACTCTTCACGCAGCATTAGAACACGTTTTTGACTACGCTAATGTGATTGTGCATACAGAGTGGGTACACAGACAGTAGTTCAACAGCAATATCGATATATTTTTTTGCAGCTATACGATCCAGTAATCCTAGGGTCTTGATTTCAGGCAAATTTCAGTTTGATAATACAAAAACCAAAAAAAGTTTTTCTAACCCGAATTTGAATTTGGAATTATATGCGAGCTATATGATCCAATAATCTTAATGTTTTGAAATTTACATGGTTGGTGGAGATGGGTCAGAAAAATTTAAAATAGTGTCCAGAGCAGAAAGGGAGTCAGAGCACTGTGCCTTTTACTTTTTTTTAGATGTCAATTTTATAGCTTCCATGATAACTATAATTTCGCATGAAAATATTGAAGATTAGTCTACTAAAATAGCTTGCTGTGACGAATCCGTCAAAGTTGAGCAGTTAGCTGCTCTGGGGTTCTTCCTTCCAGTTTCTCTTTGTTTCAAACGTTGCCAACAAAAGAAGATAAAATAAGTTGAGTTGATTGATTGGTTGTTATAAAAGAAATTTATTGATCTTAACATTATGTTAGTTGGTGTATTATGTAAGTTAGTGTTGGTGGTGGTTTTTTGCTTTTTGAGTAGTTTATTGGTTTTGTTGTTATTTCTATTGTTTTATTTATGTGTTTGCTTTATGTATTTAATATATTTTTTTGGCACTTGAATTTATCATCTTTTCTATAAACCATTTAGACGTCATGGGTGTGGTTTTTCTCTTTTCACTATTCAGAATATGGCGCCAATTATTCCAATAGCGAAGACCCTCGAAAAAGAAGCGAGTAACGAGTAGCCTCGAAGATTTAGTTGGAAAAAGGTATCTATCCACACGTCTCGTGTTGGCCTTGCCTCGCCAACTAAGAAATGAGCATTCGTGAGCACATTGAGGTCGTCTGGATCCGCAGTTAATGGGCATAATGGTTTGGAATTCAAACAGGCTTCAATCTGCACTAGAATAGTTGACAAATGCTCATAGGTCAAAGATATATCATTAAATGTGCGATACAAATGCATCTTAACCGACTTCACGTTAGTTACCACCGAAATTGGGACTGTGTGGTGGATTAAAATGCCATTGAATACTCCGAGATGCCAGCTCTGGAACTATCTTACATGCCTCTTTCTGTTTGAAAGACTGCTGCCACAACCTTAAAGATTTGTCCGCGGCTATAAAGTTCGTTTTACCCGTAATTTTGTGGTAACACTGTCTGCTTTTAGGACGGCATGAAGTGGCAAGGTACATGAAGTGTATGCTGTCCTTACTCCATCGGTGGTACGAAGTCGTTCTTCTGCGCGTGTGATATTTTCAAGCTAACCAAGCTCAAAGTAATCATCTATGACATCTGTGTAACGCTGCTGAAAATCACGGTTGGTTTGAAACTTTCGATCCAACTAATGAAAACGATTTAGTGCAAACTGACGTGAACTACCAAGAATTTGGGATGAGTCGAATAAGGTCTTAAGTGGTAGTCTGACCATATACTTCCCGTTGGCTTGCCTCATGCGAGTGTTTTGAAAATAGTCCTCACCCCATTGTTCTTCAGGATTGAGATTTCTCGAGGAACTGAGGCTTTCCTGTGTAAAAATTTCTGGACCAAATCGTCCAGGTAGATGTCTGTCCGATAGCATAGCATTGAAGGTGACTTACATGAGAGTGTGTACTGTCGAGTTGACCAAAGATTATCCATCCCAACTGCGTATTTTGTGTAATCGGATGGTCTGGACGCCCACGCCCTCTTTGGATTTCTGGAAGCATAAGTTGCGGAATTACGTCTATGCCAATCAGCTAAAGTCAGATCTTCTGTGCGAGGTGTTAGGTTCGACACAACTGCGGTAGTAAATCGGGTTGTGTTAGTATTTACGGCGGAGCCGTTTGATGTGGATGGCGCATTTCTACCAGAGGGAGTGAATACGGCTGCCGTTGGAAGCAACGATTGTGATCCAGAATTTGCCTGTTGTTGAGGAAAATGCAAAGGGTATGATGTCGTTGATCGCATTGTCGACAGTCATAGTACTAGTGCACTGCGCTATGGGATGAACTAGGCTGAGGCAATTCAGACATGCCTTTGTGCGATCAACTATAAAGTGCATTCATATGATACATGAACTGCACGCGTGGGTTATCATACCGTTTGACAATGAGTTTCCAGTCAGTTGAGTAGTTTGATTCAGTCAAACTCATTTATCGTACGTCTAGATCCCGTTCTACAAATAGCGTTTGTTTCAAAAATTGAAATTTTTGTATGTTCGAAAGAGCGCTATTCTCGTGTAAGTTGCATGAATGCATCATAAAACTCTGGCCAATCAATAAATTTGCCTGAGTACGTCGGCACTGGTAGCTTAGGCAATTGAATTGACGACACAGGTGCTGTAGAACCCTGATTTGTGGTTGTGTGAATCGAAGTTGCTTGAAACATTGATTCAGAAGCCTCAGAAATAGGGTAGAACACTTCCATGTGCTCCTCTTCAAATTCGTTCACAGCATTATTTACTAGGTGTGGGTAGTAGGCGGACATTTTAATAAAATCAAAGCTCTGTGGTTTTGTTCGAATTGTTGAGACAGTTCCTTTAATTTCTGCTACCACCGCTGAAAATACGGTTTATTTTTTCTAGCGGCACTAACTTTCTTAAAATTAGTATGCAGTTGTCGTAGCCTTGCAATAAGCTCATATTGCATGGCACACAATCCTCCCACGTTTTCACTAGCACCGGAGTCTTTGTTAACAGAAGACATTTTGAAATAAAATAAGTATTATTACTACTCTCACACACACAAAAATACCACAAACACTTACCCGTTGCTCGCACGCGCTATGTTGAATTAGGTCCGATCTGTTCGCAGTAGACTGGATGAAGGGCCACACGTTAGGCGCCAAATATGCTGTGACGAATCCGTCAACGTTGAGCAGTTAGTTGCTCTGGGGTTCTTCCTTCCAGTTTCTCTTTGTTTCAAACGTTGCCAACAAAAGAAGATAAAATAAGTTGAGTTGATTGGTTGTTATAAAACAAAGTTTATTCATCTTAAAATTATGTTAGTTAGTGGTGGTTCCTTTTGTTTTTGATGTATTGTAGTTTATTGGTTTTGTTGTTATATCTATTGTTTTATTTATGTGTTTGCTTTATGTATTTAATATATTTTTTTTGGCACTTGAATTTATTATCTTTTCTATAAACCATTTCACGTTATGGGAGTAGTTTTTCTCTTTTCACTATCCAGAATATGGCGCCAATTATTCCAACGAGTAGCCTCGAAGATTTAGTTGAAAAAAGGTATCTGTCCACACGTTAAACCGTAAATTTTGAAAGGATCTCGATAACGTCCGTACATAGCTACTTTGAGGATTGTATCATATAACTTAATACATTTTGTTTTTGAGATCCATCCATAAATGAATGTGTAGTCTTTTAGTTCTTATATCTTTGCCAAAAATTTTTGGATGAAGGCTACCTTATTATAGGAGGTTTTGTTAACATAGCTGAGACTTTTGTCTATTGTGTCATGCCAGGGGAGTTTTACTTTAACATTCGGTTTTATGGAGGAGACAGGAATCTGTAATTCTTTGCAAAGTGTGGTTTCTCTATATACAGCTGACGATTCATATTTATTACTTGTTTTAAGATTTGAGATATTGTTCTGTAGAGGGGCGTATCATGTGAATGAACTATTGTGTTAACCAGTGTTAACCAGTGGAAATGTAATGGGCTTACATTTCCCCTCATTGACTTTAATTCTCCAGTTGGATAACCACTTCTGAAGGATTTTAAGATAAGCATACAAGCGTACAGCAGCTTTAACTGGGCAATGGAAACGGCTGATTACGGCAGTGCTATCAGCAAATGCCGAAGTAACAATTTGACTACTTGTTGGAAGGTCGGTAGTGAATAACATGTATAGAGTTGGTCCCAATACACTGCCTTGGGGAACGCCTGCTTTTATCATAAATTCATTTGTTATGAAATTTTTCTGCCTTACTACAAACACTCGATTTAATATGTACGATTGCAGGACTCTATGCATATTTTGGGGTAGCAAACATTTCATTTTGTAAATTAAAACCTCATGCCATACTTGATCAAACGCTTGTGCCACATCAAGAAATACTGCAGAGCAATATTCTCGTTGTTCAAAGGCAGTTCTTTATTCCGAAGTTACTCTGTGGACTTGCTCAATCGTTTCATATTTTGCTCGAAAACCAAATTGATGATCTGGGATTGTACTATTTGTTTGTAAATTTTGATTGAGTTTGGCTTTAAGAACCTTCTCAAATAGCTTAGAAAGACATAGAAGCAGACCTTTTAGAACCATTATGATAACCGATTTCTTCCGTTACTTTGGAAAGTATCCAATTCGAAGGATAGCATTGTTGCGTTTGGAAGTTCAGTTATCATTTTTGACACGATCCTATCATAACCAGCAGATTTTTTGAGATTCATTTGAGTCCTTATAATAGATTCAATTTCACTTGAGCTTATCTTTAATGGAGACATATTTACTGAATTTGTGATTGTCTGGTGAGGAAGCACAAATTTGTTAGTAGGTAGAGTAGGCTGGAACACGTGCTCCAGATGTTTGGCAAATACATTAGCCTTCTCTTCATCAGACCGAGCCCAACTTCCTTTTCTGTCTCTAATAGGTGAATCCAGCTCCACAGGAGTTTTTAGCGATTTTTGCGCTTTCCAAAGTGAAAATCTAGTGTTTGTGGGTAATATGTTATAGATATAGCGCCTTTGTGCCTCGAGCTGGTCGCTTAAAAGTGCTTTGATTGGTTTTTTTTTTTTTGCAGTTTTTAGCCTTTGTTTAGCAGATCTGTGCTGTTACCATTCTCTTGTCAATCGTCGTTTAGAAGCAACCAGTTCTTCGATTGCCCTATTTTCTGCTGAACAAGTGAGCAACAATCACAGGCGTTGATACCTCAGCTGCAGCTACCAATATGCTACTTAACATATTAACAGATTTGTCGATATCACTTTCAGAGTTGATCGCAGGTGAAATTTTTTTGTGAGAACTAATATATTTTTTTAAATTGCAACCAATCAGTTCTATTAGATATAAGTCAACTATTGGAAAACCGAGTAAAACGATATCAACGGGTGAGTGATCCGATAAAAGTTTATATTGAGCAACTGCTGATATGAGGTTTCTTTGTATATTTTTTGGATACCAAAGTCGCTAAAATCGGGAGTTTTTCTTAGATCCGCCGGCCAGTATATAGGCCTACCCGGAGAAACAAAGTCTAGCTTGTTTTTAGAATTTACAAGAGTGTTGTTAACTTGCCGACTTTTTGGACTTACTAAACAAGAACCCCAATATGTGTGTTTAGCAATGTAGTCATCGGCCGCTAAAAATCATTCTCCGAGGCTATCAAAGAAATTTTTAAATACATCTGCAGATATTGAAAATCGTGGAGGACAACTTACAGTAGATAACGTCAGATTACCATGACGTATTCGCATCCGAACCGAAGTTACTTGTAGATAATTAAATGAGCATGGCTCTAGAAATTGGTGTTTAATACGCTTTCTTATAATAATGCATGTACCATCATGAGCCTTTCCATCCGGATGATTAGTTACATAAACTAAGTAGTCTGGTAAAAAGAAGTTATTTCTGCTAGTCAAATGAGTCTCACAGACTAACATCACATCTACATTGTTGTCCTCTAGATACTTTATCAACTCTAGTTTGTGCTGTGAAATGCCATTTGCATTCCAGTGAGTTATTCTTATTCTGAGCCATTATCGGGAATCTTACCACTTATCCAGGACATTTTCATTTGGATCTTTCATCGCCTCCTGCAAACTGATCGATTCGGCATCTTTAAGATTGTTTCATGGCTGTGGTCATGATGCATGATGTTGATCACTCTTCCTTAACCTCTCCTACACCAGGGCACTGCCAATCCTCTACCTTCTACGTGGGTGTCACGCCCGTTTTTCACAAATGAGGCAACAGCGACCGAGTGTTCAGCGGTATATCTGTACCCTGTTTAGCAGTACTGTAGAGGAAATATTACGGTACACTTAGCAAAGCTGGCAAGTACGTTGAGATCCTGCTTGCTATTAATATTACCTTCGGTACATAGTGCAGCAATCCTGCCACCGAACTAGGCACGCTCTGGTTTTATCTTCCATTGCGTGCTGAGAACTCATAGATTCGTGTGTGCGCTATCTCCGCATAGGACTCAACTGGCAGTTGCACAGAATACATTAAGCACCGCTGTGTAATACGCCGATGATGTAGCACTGCTAACGAATCACTGTTCGGATATGCAAATCCCAACTAGACAAACTGCACTGTGGAGTCTAATAAAAGTTTGAGTGTATTGAGTATGTAACTGCATGAATGACCAAGAGCATGCGTATCAAATACCACTACTAGCACCGCATCTTATAATCGAAAGTAACAACATCGAGGAGGTTGAGTGTTTTGAATATCTTGTGTCGTCAAATAACTAACATAATGGGGAACTTCTGGAGAGCTGAGCATGTCCACCAGAAGACTGAAAATAAAAATATGAAACGCTTGTGTAAAATCTGTCTTGCGATTTTAATATGGATTGATTTACATCATTCAAAGTACTGTCCGTCGCTAGCCACAACCTTTTTCCATCTTTCTTTCAATTTCCGGATTCCGTTTCTCCAAAATTCCGGCTTCTGGGCGGCTATGAATGAATCGATCCATTTTTTGGTCTCTTCATATGAAGAGAAGCGGTGTCCAGCCAGCTTACGCTGCATCTCCCGGAACAAGTGGTAATCCGAAGGAGCAATGTCTGGGCTGTACGGCGGGTGGGGTAGCACTTCCCAGTTGAGCGTTCCAAGGTATGTTTTGACGACCTGTGCAACATGCGGCCGAGCGTTGTCATGCTGCAAAATAACCTTGTCGTGTCTTTCGACCGTTTCCGGCCGTTTTTCAAGCAATGCTCGGCTCAAACGCATCAATTTGTAGCAATGGCCTCTTGGTGTGAAATATTTTGTAAGCGCAATCTACTATGAATAAATAATGAAATATGCGCTGTCAACATTTTGAATTTATTGTGATTGGCAACTCTACCAATAGGAAATGTTTTATCAATTTAATTTAAATTTTTTAATATATTAAAAAAAAAATACCCCCGCTCACAATAAACCACATCCTGAAAGAGTGGAATAAATTTGACGCGGAAAGACGACAAATTTTTGGCTCATCTAACCCTATTACACTTATCAGTAACCCTTCCCTCAGCAACATAAAACTAATCATTTCTTATTAAACAAAAAAAAAAACTAAATTTATTTTATTTATTTATTTATATAATGCTAACCTAAAGTTAAAACTATTGGGACTATGCATTAATTTTAAAGGTATTTTCACCAAAAATGGGGCTTTATTTCGATTTCAAAATGGATTGATACATCATTCAAAGTACTGTCCGTCGCTAGCCACAACCTT
The DNA here is from genome assembly GCA_037043295.1 of Amiota minor. Classification (NCBI taxonomy): domain Eukaryota; kingdom Metazoa; phylum Arthropoda; class Insecta; order Diptera; family Drosophilidae; genus Amiota; species Amiota minor. The sequence goes on from JBAMAW010002789.1 coordinate 53,560, forward strand.
TTCCCATTTTTCTTTCAATTTCCGGATTCCGTTTCTCCAAAATTCCGGCTTCTGGGCGGCTATGAATGAATCGATCCATTTTTTGGTCTCTTCATATGAAGAGAAGCGGTGTCCAGCCAGCTTACGCTGCATCTCCCGGAACAAGTGGTAATCCGAAGGAGCAATGTCTGGGCTGTACGGCGGGTGGGGTAGCACATCCCAGTTGAGCGTTCCAAGGTTTGTTTTGACGACCTGTGCAACATGCGGCCGAGCGTTGTCATGCTGCAAAATAACCTTGTCGTGTCTTTCGACCGTTTCCGGCCGTTTTTCAAGCAATGCTCGGCTCAAACGCATCAATTGACGTCGGTAGACTTCCCCAGAGATGGTTTCGTTGGGTTGGAGCAGCTCATAGTACACCACACCCTTCTGATCCCACCAAATACAGAGCATGAGCTTCGAACCATGAATATTCGGCTTGGACGTCGATGGCGCCGGTTGGCCGGGCTTGACATATGTTTTTTTACGCTTTGGGTTATCGTAATGGATCCACTTTTCGTCGCCAGTCACAATACGATGCAAAAAACCCTTCCGGCCAAGTCGTTCAAGCAGCAATTCGCACGTGAAAAATCGGCGTTCGACGTCTCTCGGCTTCAACTCGTATGGCACCCAATTACCTTGCTTTTGGATCATTCCCATCGCTTTGAGACGTCTGGAAATGGTTGCTTGGTCAACGTCCAACGTTTCGGCGAGCTCTTCTTGCGTTTGGCACGGGTCTTGGTCCAGCAATGCCTCCAATTCTGCGTCTTCGAACCTTTTGGGCTGGCCAGGTCGCTCCTTGTCCTCGGTATCAAAAACACCACTTTTGAAGCGTCGAAACCAGTACTCACAGGTTGAAATCGATGGAGTATGGTTCGGGTAGGCATCCAACAGCAATTGACGGGCTTGGGTGGTATTTTTCTTCAAATTGAAGCAAAAAAGCAAGGCTTCCCGCAAATTGCGTTTTGACGGCACGAAAGTTGACATACTCGGAGCACAAAAAAACTATGTTGTGTACACTTCAGCGAAATGACAGATACTGGTAAACAAAGCCTAATGATGAGGCTTTGACATGAATATAGTTACAGTATTGCCAGATGCGATACTGTTGTAAATAACGCCATCTGTGTGCAACCTTTAAAATTAATGCATAGTCCCAATAGAAGTTAACAGAAAAATAGCCATGGCTGCCAGGGCCTTCAGCTAATAAAGATATATATGTAAATAACAATGATGATAATAATAATAATAATAATAGTGACTAAATAAGTACTTAAGTTTAAGTTTAAAGTTTACTGTACAGATTTGCTTTTTTAAAGAAGTTAAGAATAAGATTAATGTTAGAGGACGGATCGGAAATGATTGAGATGGGGTCTATATTAGCGAATGTGGATGATCTGAGGGGGTGCAATGAGGAGCAGGATGCGATAATGTGGTGAATGTTATGAGGAGCGTTATTACATAAGGGACAGATGTTATTTAGGTTTTTATCGATGAGGTGCATGTTTGTTAGGTTTGTGTGACCAAGTCGGATTCTAGTAAACTTTATCTGATCAAGTCTAGATAAAAGTTTAAAAGTTGGGGAATTATAAAGTGTGGTGGAAGTGGTATTTGGTGAGTGTATTAGCTTATACCAGCTGGAGGTGTGTTGTAGCATGGTGATGTGTTCAAGATTTATGTGTTTTTTGAGAGTATTAACAATGTCGCTTATGTTGTAGTTGGGTGTGTATATAAGTGGTAACTTAGTAACGAGCTTTGCTGTTAAATCTGCCTTTTCATTGTCTATGATGTTGGTGTGGCTGGGAACCCAGATGAGTTTTATTTTGGGGAATTTTGTATTAAGTAGGGATCTTATTGTTGAGGCGTAGTAGTTGTGGTTATTAAAATTGGCTATAGCGGATAAAGCAGAAAGTGAGTCAGAACAAATAGCATGTCTACCTGGCTTACGTATAAAAATGTTTATAGCATCATGTATTGCAATGATTTCAGCTGCAAATACTGTTGAATAGTGGGTAGGAGACCTGATGTCATTGGGTTTGTTTCGGTAGAGATGCCAAAGCCTATAATTTCGGATGATTTGGAGCCGTCAGTGTATATAAAGTTGTATTTAGAATGTTCGTTTTTGAGGGAAAGGAAGTATTGTTGGAAGACTAGTGAAGGAGTGTTGTTTTTATTAAAAGCAGTAAGAGATAAATCTATCGAGTCATAAATGTTTTGCAAGTTGTATTTTTTGCTGTTGATGGTTTTGATGGGAGAGAAGGGAAGATCAAGTTGTTTGCAGATATTTATCGCTCTATCCACTGTGCTTAGGTATTTTGGTTTTATTTTTGGAGTTTTAGTAAGGTTGTATAGAGCTGTGTTGGAGGATAGGATTAGTATTTTAGAAAGTTTGCCTGTCAGGAAGTTACATCTATTTTCTATTGAGTAAATATTAGATTCTAAGATGAAAATGGGTGTGGTCCGAAAAGCACCTAGAGAGGTTCTAATTGCTGCGTTTTGAATAGATATAAGTTTGTTAAGATACGATTTAGGGGAGTGTCCAAAAATTGGGAGACAGTAGTCTATTTTTGAAATAAGGATAGCTTTCACTACTTAGAGTTGAGATGTAACAGTTGTATTTCTGGCTGGAGAGGTGCTTGATAATATTAAGTGGTTTTGTTAGTTCAACTGCTAAGTTAGCGATGTGAGTGTTCCATCTATATTTGCTGTTAAGAGTAAGGCCTAAAATTTTCAAAGAGTTTACAGACGGGATGATAAGGTTGTCGATGCGTATATTGTGGTAGCAGTTTAATTTGCGGCAGATATGAATATGATTTGTTTTATCTGTAAAAAGAACGGCACCTGAGTAGTTGCACCAGTCTTGGATACTTTGAAATAGTTGAGATAGGTCTGTCTGCGGACTTTTTTCCCTTTTAAGATCGAGTAGGAGGTGGAAATCATCTGCATATGCGCAAAATTTTATTTCCTTGTGGAGTGCTTAAGTTTTTGTAAGGGCGTTGTAGGATATGAGGAAGAGGATTACTGAAATAGGTGAACCTTGGGGTATGCCATTATTAAGGGGAAAGCTATTGGATAGAGTTTTACCTGTTTTTACAATTATTTTTCCTGTTTAACATAAAATTTTTAACATAGGCGATTATTTTGGGCCCTAATTTCCATTCTTGTAGTTGGTTTACAATGGTGTGTATGCCAATCTTGTCGAAGGGCTTGGAGAAGTCAAGAGAAATTATGGACAAGTGACGCTTGGATGAGATAGCTCGTGTTGCTAGAAGATCTATATAAAGTAGATTATCTAGAACAGATTTGCCTCTCTTGAAACCATATTGGTTGTTGTGACTGAGTTTGTTTGTTGAAACGAACCACCACAACCTTTTGGAAATTATTTTGTCCAAGACCTTAGCAAGGCAAGGGGTTAATGATATTGGGCTGTACGATTTGATTTCAGTTTTGATCTTATTAGGTTTGAGTATAGGTATGACTAGGCTAGTTTTATATGATTGGGGGATATAGTTATTGAGGATGTTATTGAAGTGTTTGAGGATACGGATTTTTTTTTTCATGGGGTGAGTTTTGGATCATCGAGTATGAGATGCGGTCAGGACCTGGTGTGGTCCCTTTAAGTGAGTTTAGTGATGATACGAATTTCACAAAGGAAATATCTTTTTCTATTTCGTTAGCTGTTTTGGTCGGAGTGTAGTTAGAAGAAAGTGTAATAGCATTGTGCTTGTTGAGCCGAAATAGAGGAGAGAAGTTGGAATCATCAGCTTCTTTGGACCACTGGTCCGCAAAGCAGTTGACTATGATATTTGGTTCTGTTGTGAGTGTATTGGTATCGGGGTCGAGGATACTTTGGATATTTTTTGTGGGGTAAAGACCACAAAATCTTTTGATGTTGGGCCATATTTTGGATGAGTTGGAGTTAGGAGATATATCTGAAGTGAAGTCAGTAATAGATTGTCTTTTGGCAATTTTAATTGCCCTTCTGTATGGAAAAATGTGCGCTACGGATTAGAGTTTTCTTAATTAGTGCCGCTTCTCTGTTGATATTTTTGATTGGTTGGGAAGTGGAGTTTGATTGTTTCAATAATTCTTGGAAAAGGGTCCAGTCGGCTGATTTTAAGTTAAATGTAGGTTTGGCAACGTGATTTGGTGTAGAGGTTGGAAAGAGATAGAGAAAAATTGAAAAGTGATCGCCTCCGCAAAGGTTGTCAGATATTTCCCATTTAGTGTAAGGTGTCAGTTGAGAAGAGCAGAGGGATAGGTCTATATGGGTGAGTGTGTTGTGGGTTGAGTAGTGAGTTGGCGACATATCGTTTAGAAGGGTAAGGCTAGAATGTTGAATGTAACTTGCTAAGGTTTTTTGCTGTTATGCCAGCTGTTGAAGTCTCCTGTAATAACTGAAGGGTGGTTTAGGTTGGAAAACATATTATGAAGGTTATTATTGTTAAATGATTTGTTTGGGGGTATGTATACAGATAGAACGGCGAGTTTGATTTTTGGTGCACCAAGACAGCAGATGCAACAAAGTCATTATTAAGTGGTATTGTATTGTGGTGTATTGAATTGTGAATTAATAGGGCGACACCGCCATACGAATTGTTAGAGGAGTTTTGATGGTGCATGATATAGTTTATTGGGATAGGTACATTTTTGAGGGAATGTGGATGGGTTTCTTGTAAAGAGATTATTTTGCGGTTATGGTGTTTAATTAGTATCTGCAACTGGCTGTAATTGTTTAGATAACCATTAATATTCCACTGTAAAATATTTAAACAAGTAGTTAAAATTCTTATGTTAGAAATTATTTTAGAAAACCTTGGCTTATAGCCAGTTGTGATAAAAGTGAGATGTGGAACCCCTTCTGTTAGTCATAAGATCAACAGAAAGGAGCTCCAGGTGTTAAGGAAGATGCCTGTGAGGACGACGGTCCCCGAGGAGCCGCAAAAGAAGCCAATAAAACTTGTGCGTCTTCCCGAGGACCACCGACCCCACAGGCATTCAATGGGTAAGAAAGAACAACTAGATTAGGTCTTAACTGTCGCTAAGGGATGGATCCAATTTTCGTCTTTTTTCTTTTTGCTTGTTCTTACTATTTATATTATATTTGTTAATAGGTTGTTGAGTTACTTTAAGTTTGAGATTAGATGTAAGCTTGGATTTAAATCTTTTGTCACCTTCAATGGGGGAGGATTCCCCATCTACGTGCATTAGGTCGATGCTGTTGGAGTCCTTGGGTCTAGATGAATGGATGGTGAATTACGGTGTACAGCTGATGTTGATGGTTTGGAGGAGGTTGTCGTCGTTGCTATGGAGATGTTATTAGAGGTGACAGTTGCGTTTTGAGTATTGTTGTTATTGTTGTTGGCACTACTGTGGAGAATTGTGCATTGCGTTGTAGGTTGCGGATATTGTAAATATTGAGTGCGGATTTGTGGTCTACGTTTTCTTTGATTTTAATAGCTGTTAACTCCTGTTGTTTAATAAATACTGGGCACTTCTTATCGACTGGAGTGTGATTATTTTCAACTTCCGGATTATGTTTGCAGTTAATGCATGACTTTACCTTAGAGCAAATTTCGTTCTCACTTGTGTGGTATTCCTCTGAGAAATTGGGACATGTTTTATTGCTTTTACAGATAGAAGTGGGCTGTCCAAAACGTAGGCAGTTCTTACATCTTAGTGGGAGAGGGATATACGGTCGTACGTGTACCATTTCGTAACCAATCCTTAATTTTTCGGGTAAAGTGTGAGAAGCAAAGGTAATAATGATGAGTCCAGTTTCTATTAAAGAGTTATCTTGTTTCTTTTTGATTTTGTAGATATCTGTAACTTTTTGTGTTTTCAGTTCCTCTTTTATTTCAATCTCTGGTATATTTATAAGGTCGTTAGAGTATATAACGCCTTTAGTATTATTTGATAGATTTGTGCTCTGTAGCAGTTACTGTGTATTCTCCAATTTTATTTAGTTTTAAAAGTTTTGTAGCTTGAGCGTCAGTTTTGGTTTTAACGAGGAGAGTACCTGCTCTTTTTTTTTACAAATATCAACCTCACCTACGCACGTGTAGTCGATGACTTTTTTTATTAGAAAAGGTGATGTATTTTCGAAGCTTTTATTATCCGTTCTGCTTATGACAATATATTTGCCTGCAGAGAAGCTTTTTTTGATTGTTGTTGTTGAAAACAACTTGTTCACATCTGGCGGTATATTCATGTTGGTTGATTAGCTTAAGTTCTGTAGCTGCTGCTGTTGTTAATTCTTTTTGTTTTGTTTGTCAGAAACGGTAGTTAACGCTTTCTGTTTTTAAAACGGTGAATTATTTGGAAGCTTTAGTTTATAACAATTGTAGCCTGGCGCCTTTTGAAAACACAACCGATCGCAAAGAGATTCAGATTACAACTAGTTTGTTGTAGTATTAAACACAGTTGCTTCTGGGTTTGAATAAAAAGGTGGTTGAGGAGAAGGGCACTGGGCACTCCATGGAAGTGAGTGACTAGTGCTTACTGTACTAGAAGACAGAACAGGAGAGCAAGATTGTGCTCTATCTCCGGGCGGCTGTGCGGTTAATAACGAACCTTTGTTGTTGTTTCTGGTACCATTAGCGACAAACGAGAAGTAAGCATTTCTCGCTGTCATTATTGGGGCTGTTTGGCTTTGATAAAAAAATAAAATTATTAGTTGCGAGGTAAACATCTGATCAGCAAGACTCCTCGAAGATGAATGAATGTTACTAAATGAATTAATGAAAGTTTGATGCAAAAATTCAGTACTAATTTTCAATTTATTTAATATAGGCGATTATTGGTTGATGATAGCTAAAATATGATCTATACATTATTGATTGTAAATCCAGAAACCTCTAGAAGACGGCATATAACATTTTATTCATCACAAGCAGGCGATGCTTGGCAATACACAATACTCACACATTCACCTTAACTTATTTTGCTTTGATTATTTCATTCTTCTCTCTTCATCCCCTTGCACTTTTGCGATTTATTAATCTTTGTTATTAAACTTTAATAGTTTTATATTCGCCCAATATGAGTTTTGTTGTATTGCCTTTTTATAATTTGCTGTAGTTACAAAATTTAAGAAATAAAAGAAAAATAAAAATAAAAGAAATTATTATCCTGAAGGAGGGGCCGAACCTACTTTCTGTTGTTTTGAGTCATCCGATCCGGCTCTTTATCTACTAGGCTATTCATGTATTTATGTTTGTAGCAGGAAAGTGCATATTTAAAGGGATTCGCTCTCATTTTATTTAATTCGATTCTCCAGTTTAATAATTTTTATTTATTTATTGTTATTAAACTTAAGTTTTGTTGTATTGCCACTTATTTGTTGTAGTTACAAAGCGTTTATACAAATATAAAAACTAAAAAACTTAAAAATAAAACAAAATTTTAAATTTGAAAGTCACATTTTCGCCAACTGGTTTGTGACCGGTCCCTTATCTAAACACTACCCAAGCCACGCGTTGCTTAATTTCTGATGGACAAGAAAAGCCTTAACCAAAATTGCCTATGACGATTTCAAATTTCACTCTACTGAAACTAAAAATTGTACACATCAAAAAAAAAAACACACAAATGACAATTATACGCTATCAAGTAAATGCAAAGAGCAAGTGTTGCGTGGGAGGCATTGGCCCAAATTTTAAAAGAAGACAATTCAATCGTGGATGGATTTGTATACTGTCGCACTTGCAGTACGGTGTTAAAGTACAATAGCGTCCAAACTTCAAATTTGTATAGGCATAGCTGCGCAAAGTCATCAAGCCAACAAAAATTTTGAAATCAGTATCATCGGTCGACAAAAGTGAAGCTGTGTGCAGAAAGAAACATAAAGACGAGATACGAGTAAGTAATGTTGTGGGCAGCGGCGGTGCATAGGCTACAATAGACATGTGGACGGAGAACTACGTGAAACGAAACTTTTTAGGCATGACGTTCCACTATCAGAAGGATTTAAAATTTTAGGACAATGTATGAGGATGAAATCTATGGGTTTCGAAAGGTTTATGAGTGAGAATATTGTGAAGAAGCTGAAGAGTGTATTCAATGAATTTGATGTTGAAAATATTGATAAAATTAAGTTATTTACCGGCAGGGGAAAACATATTTAAGGCTTTAGAACAGAATATACACATAAATTGTAGTAGCCACCTTTTTTCCAATGTATTGCGCAAATCGTTCGATACCACCACAGTGCGCACCGATGTTTTAGAGTCGTGCAAAAAATTGGTAAAATATTTTAAAAAGGCAAATGTACAGCATCTCCTCCTACTTCATTGAAAAGTCCAGGTCCAACACGGTGGAACCCAAATTATAAAATGCTGAAGTCTGTAATTGACAATTGGGGCAAAATTAACAATGTTTTGGCAAGGAGACGAATCACCGAACGATACTGCTCTTTTTCCATTTTTGTAAAACTGACCGACACGCTCGCTTCCAAAAGCTATCAAAGCAAAACTAATGAAGAGTATTGACTGTAACTTTGACAGCAGGCTACTAAAAGAATGTACTGCACGATGGTAATACTCTTTTGTAATAGCAGCACCATCGGGCGGTGAAGCTAAGTCCATGTAGATTGACCCTCGTAGTATTTTTAAAATAATATGCAACTTTCTTCATTACCATTCATTTTTTGTTTCAAAAAAATATTAATTAAAAACGGTTCTGTATATATTTATATAGATGGATAGATATGTAGATAGAAAATATATAGATAGAAGATATATACACCACGAAGTGAAATAACAACGAAAAACACTAAAGAAGACAAAGAGAAACGATACAGATGCATTCGCCACGCGTCCCTTATCAACACGCAGAACTGCGTATATGTCGCGCTATTGTTTCTTTTATTTATTTTATCGATTCACTATGTTTTGTTTTTTGTTTACGTCCATCACTTTAACTCTTGTGTGGTAGTGTATAATTGAATTACCCATCGTGTAGTTGCACAAACTCATTCCATTTGTTTCAAGTAAATATGTATAGCAAACATACATTCACGCAAGACAAGAACGACGTACAAATTTTGTAGCGTACATTAAATTTAAGTATACATTCATGAATTACAACCCTTGTTGGCAATGTGAATGTGCTACTGCACATCTCTAAGCCCATAAAAACACATAGCCCATAATAATATGTTTTTCATAAAATTTTGTTTGCATATATTTGTTCATTACATTCCCAGTAGTATGCTCGGTGGCAATAGTCTCTTTTTGTTGGATAGCCACTTCGTTCAAACCCTTTTAAAGAGCTTTGTGACACATTTTATCTAAAAGTATTAATAATATTTAAATATGGAAACCAAAGGAAAAGAAATTAGTGTTTCTGAGAGAAAAATAATTGATTTATAAAAAGATGGGAAAAGCCTTAGAAAAATTGGACACACTATTAAAAGAACATATTCCTCCATCCAGCGTGTAGTAAACAATTTCAAAGAAACCGGAATTTTAACGTCTAAGCCGCGGTCACGGCGTCTGAAAAATGATCAGTCCGGGAAGAACGCACAATAATGAATATGGCAAAGGTTAACCCTCGAATTACCTCAGCAAAAATTCTTGATAACGTAAAAGAAATGTTAAAAAAAAATTTGTGCCGAAACTGCAAGAAAAATTCTACGTGGAGAAAGATATCATGGCAGAGTCGCGCGAAGTTAACACAAACACAAATGAACTGATCAAACATTTGACCAATGTTTGTGTATGATTTGGTTTTTTTTCAACCCAATCACAAACACTGTTTGAGTATTTGAAGGGGTTTAAGGTGTTTTGGTGTTATCATAAACATTCATCATTGTTATTTATTTATTTATTAGAACTAAGATTATAATTACAAATTATAACCTAGTATTTATTTTATGAGCAATAGCGACAGAGACCTAACCTATGGGCCCAACGAGCCGATTCATCATTGTTATTTAGTATGATTAAACGTTTTACGTTCGAAAGTGTTCGAATCAACCCAAAGTCAAAGTGAAAAAGTTATTTTTTGAGAAATCATTAATGAATTTGTTGTTCATCAAATTTATATGGGACCACACGAGAAGCACAAGCTTTCAAATAGCAACATAATCATCAAAATCGGTTTACCTAGGAAAAAGTTTTTAGGTAACACATATAAAAATACAGACGAATTGATAATCTCTTTTTTTTAGAAGTCGGTTAATAATATCATCTAAATGTGTTTACCTGTTTCACTTGACAACGAACGTAACTAAAGCATACCCTGCAAAGCAGCAACTCTTTGTCGAACATAAACACCGAGATACAAGGCGACTATATTATAAAGCCGGCACGATCATGCATTTTATCATAACGTTAGTGAAATAAGTGTGTGCGTGGCATGAACAAAGCATGACGAAATATTTAATCGATTTAGATATCTCATCATGATATTTATTCTCTCATCGCTCTGCTTCATAAACAACATTATCTCTTTGGCCATGCTTTCCCATTTACGCCTTCACGAAGTAAGTACGCGTGAAAGAAGCAAATAAAGGCAACTGGTCACTTTTAAGAAATATTTGGACAGAGCAGACGTGAGCGCGTTAGCGGATGCGAAATATTTGTAAAGTGCCGACGGCGTCACTTCGAAAAATAACAAGAAATGAACTATTATCATGCTTCCATGCAGCAAGATGATTACACGTAGACGAAATGGCTGATGCTAAATGCATGAACATGTCGGGGGCACTTAAGTCGTCAGTGCCAGCCATTTCTTCAACTTTGACGTACGGTAGCAACAGATACGCCACAACACCGCTGGATGGTCCAATGTTCTGTTTCTTAAATTTAAAATTTATTATTTGGCTCAATAAGTATTGACTATTTTCATATTTAATTACAATTAAGTAATTCTTTTTTGTTTTGTTGTCCAGTTTGTTTTTTTTACTTCAACAGTCACTTTTACCCCAGAATCCAAATCGGAGCACATCCTTTTATAAAAGTACTTATGTGCATGTTCTTTTTTGTCCGTCTTAAATGCTCCACATAGGTTTTCCATGAGTCCAACAACATTATGGTAACCAGTCCGTTCCACCCAAGCCTGTCATCTCCTTTCTCAGAGAAATTCAGATATAATTATATAGAAAAACTCGAAATTACTTACCGGCGCTTTGCGCCATTATAAGTTGAAAAATAATAACAAAATCACCTAAAAAGTTGGCATCAATGGCAAATAGTTGCCAACAATGGCAAATAGATTCCAAGCACTGCGCTGCGCTAATAGTCCGTTCAGGCAGCGAATTTCGTTGCAAGTTTTGGTTAGCCGTTCACCGTTGCTTGAAGTTCTGGTTCACTGTTGGTTGCGAGTTCGAGCTTTATGAACACTTGTTATTTCCTTTGCAGCGTCTCTCTTTAAAAACAATGATGAATTATATATTGTTTTGCAATTGCAAGTGAAATCTACTTACGTCAATTCTTAACAAATTTGCATACGATACGTTTGAATAAATTGGATTTAAAGGAGTTACTCTATACGAAATAACCTGTTCGGTGGCTTGACAAACTTTGTTATGTACTGCGTTTATACTACAGCTAAAACGTTTGACCAAATGGCGCCCTGACACAGAACGCATACAAAAACACTTGTACAATGCGCTTTTCATTCACGAAGAGTCCTCACGAAAGTCGCATTTACACCCACGTAGTATATTATTATAAGGTTATCATGAAGTTTGTAACAGACAGAAGGAGACATCGGAGACCTCATACAGTATATTTATTCTTGATCAGCTCGAGGAGGCGAGTTGATCAAGCCATGTCCGCCCGTCTAGAGAGCTGAACTTTTTCTTCTTAGATGCAGTACACAGTATGGGGTCTCCGATGTCTCCTTCTGTCTGTTAATACTATTCGCGCAGTGTTTTTTACAGCTTCGTTGTAGTCTTCGCTATAGTTCAGTCTTAAAATTTGTGGATTTCGTTTTGTTCTCTGAATTTTTCACTGCAGCATAAACATTTTGAGAATAAGTTTTGTTCGGGTTTCTAAAATGGACGATTTACTCATTGAGCAGTGCAAAAATTTTCAACACACTTCATTTGCGAAGGAAGTAAATGGCTACATAGACTCGGTGTGCTGATCAAAAATATTCTTACATACCTTGTAATGCCTTATTCATCTCAAATGTTCTGTTATATAAATATTTTTATTAAGACTGGTTTTACATTTGCGATTGCGAGTCGCTAAGCAATCGTTCATTCTTCTTTGATGTTGCTGGCTTGCTTTCACAATTGATTGCGAGTCGCAAAGCAATATTTTCACATTCAATGATATACCGTTGCTTCTCTAGTGCAATTTCATCCACCCTAAAAACGAAAAAGGCGAAAGAAGAAAGCGAAAAACGTCGGCAGAATTCCAAACTGCTGCTGGTACAAGCAACTCGGCTACCCCTCGCTCAACACGCATCCCTCGTCTGCAACACAAAAGTGGCAAGAGAGAATTCTGCTCGTGAATCGCAAGTGTAAAACGGCACTTACCAATCAAAAATGCATAGAGGGAGAGGAAACACATTAAATTCTAAAAACCTATTACATATGGACGATTACATTTTTGCTAACAATGAATTAATTTGAAAGAATGATTTAAGCAAAAAAGCAAACAAATTTTGACAGAATTGCTTTTAATTGGTCTAACAAGTATGCAAAAATAATGTCTTGAAGAGTAGCTTGCTTCAAAAACTGTTTCACATTGCTTTCATATTGTTGTTTCGCTTACTGAAAAATAGCTGTCTTTGTTTGCATAATACCTACAAGGTACATGGACGTTGTGCAAATTTCAATTGTAAAATTCGTGGAAAAACATAATTGCGGATAATGTGCAGGGTATACAAATAGGTTTTTCATTCCTGCTACACATATTATTAACAGTTTAACATAGAGTGAACAATTTGAAATTTTACTAATATTATTATTAGCTGGTTTATGTTGGTGCGCAACAACAAAAAAAAAAAAGGAAGATAGTCGGAAATCACCTAAAAAGTGGGTAGCAATAGCAAAAAGTCGCCAACACTACACATAGTGACCACCACACAATTTGCATATTTCGCAAAGTGACTATCGCAAAACTTCGAGTTTCTGCCGAACTCGCACAATGCTCGAGTTCAATACAACAACAACAACTACAAATTTTGTTCATTTACCCTGTTGTTGTTGATAATTCGGAACTGCAAAAATTTCATTTTTTTCCTACTTGTTGTTGTGTAAGAAGCTGCTTCTTCTCCGTGTAAATACGGTATTATAGTGTATTTACAGTGCTTTAAAACTTGATTAATTTAGTGATCACATTAAGAAGGTGATTATTTCTTGCAACAATCTCATGGCAAATGCCGCAATTTATGTAATGAAAAATGAAATTATTATTATAATTATCTTTATCACATTTTCATCACCGAAGTATCCAACTGATGTTTTATGTTGCACGCCAACATAATAAATTTCAAATTGCAAACCTTTTTTTTTTAGTTTGAATGAAATAAACTGCAAATTCTACTGAATCAAGTATTTTCCACAAATTTTACGTTTCAACTAAGCGCAACGTGCACGCACGTTCTATGTGTATATATAACCAAAACATAAGATCTGATTATACCACAAAATGAGCACTGTAAACACCAGATTCAAAATTTGCATTTTTTAAAGTACTGTAAATGTACTATTAGTGAATATGTAATTGTATTATTTTGCGTTCGATATTCGATTAGTGTCTGTGCAGGGCTGCACAGACACAGATTTATGATATGCCATCTAGTTCTCTTCACATAAAATAAGCCGATGGATGTTAGTGCCTTCAGTATTAAATATCTCATGCGATTATTATGAAAGTGTTTGGTGTTAAAAAATAAGAGAATGTATACGACGAAAGTGGTTGTAATTTGAATAACACAAAAATAAACCAAGATAAAGAATTTGTCATACAAAATGTTTTTTGATTTTTTTAAATAAACCTTTTAACCATAAAAATCAATTTAATAAGTGCAAATTGCTTCTTTATATATCGTGCGAAAAACACTTGCTTGCAGTTATAAAAAGAATGAAATAAAAATTGCATGAATATTAAAAATGATGTTACAGAAAATGAAAATGGTTAGAAGCATGAAAAGAATAATAAACGCATATTGGAAACACAACCAAACAAACGGGTGAAAGAATGAACGAACAGTCGATTAAAAAAAACAAGAAAGCTATAACTGTGCAAAACAGCTCTGTGTGTTGTCCGTTGAGCAAGTGGAAACGAGAGCGAGTATATTTGTGAGTGCTCGAACGGTTTGTCAAATACAATAAACAAATGTATAAAATAATGTGGCACGTAGACGGTCATGTAGCTAAATAAGCTAATTCAAATGCATCAAAAGTTAACGTGGCTATTTTTAAAAAGGCAGTTTTAAAACAAATGAAAATTCAAGTAAATAATTATATTGTCATTTTTCAGCACATTCTTGTGTTTTTTATGTTATGTACTTGTGAGTAAGCGTGTTTTAACGAATTCACAATCAAACGCTATTAAAACCTCCTTGCTTACGTGCGACTGTGGACTCACAGGCTTGGGCACAAAATGCATAAAACTATTAGGTACGAAATGCGGTATCAAAGTATATAAAGACAATACTCCTGTTTGCTTTTTAATGATTTTATACTAGACTATTTATGAAAGAAAATAATAATAGTTCAAATTCTATAAAAGTACGCACAACACCAATAAAATCAAGTTGTTTGTTTATAATTACAATATATTGTTGAACAACTCGCCACTTAAAATTTAATCGGCCCGTGTTGGGTTGCCGGTGGTAGCGGTGTGCGATTTTGTGATAGTTAGATTGGCTGTGAACTCTCTCGTTAAGCCCGTAATATACATACATATAGTTAGTCTAATAAATGATTGAAAATTAAAAAAAATCACAAATTTGTTTTTAACTTTAACGAAACGACGGGGTTAACAATTTCGTCATAGCGAAGCTAATTTTTTGTTATTTTTATACTTTACGGGAGTGAATAGTATTATAACTTTGTCATGAAGTTTGTAACAGGCAAAAGGAGACAAAAGAGATCACATAAAGTATATATGTACTTATATTCTTGATAAGCTCGATTAGACGAATTGATTAAGCCATGTTCGTCTGTCTGTATGTATGCAAACTAGTCCATCAGTTTTTGAGATAGTGAGCTGAAATTTTGCACGAACCTTTCCTTTTTCATATATATATATACGCAGAATATTTGTCGAAACCACCCGAATTGGACCACTAGGGGGAGAACCTCCCATACAAGCCACCCATTTGAATTCATGTTTTTATTAGAAAAACTTTTTTGTTTTTTGTCCTATCGAACTGAAACTTTGACACTATCAGTTTCCAAGACAGGCGCAGGACATTGTCGGAACCAGCCGAATTGGACCACTAGGGGGTACCTCCCATACAAACCACCCTTTTTGTTGCAAATAAAACTTAAATACTACATTGAAACATTCATTGCGTGAAGAGTATTTCATCTTCGGCATAGTCGAATATAACGTTCTTTCTAGTTTTTGATTCATTGCATTATTTTTTTGTTTTCAAATACATAAATTTTGGTTTATTTGATGGCTTTGTCATTTTTCTTGTACATCATGTTAATTGACTGGCGCAAACATTCTTTTTTTTTTTGGAGCATCACTAAAACAGTACACTTGCAGTGTCTCTCTTTAAAAGCAATGATGAATTATATTTTGTTTTGCAATTGCAAGTGAAATCTACTACGTTAATTCTTAACAAATTTGCATACGATACGTTTGAATAAATTGGATTTAAAGGAGTTACTCTATACGAAATAACCTGTTTGGTGGCTTGACAAACTTTGTTATGTACTGCGTTTGTACTACAGCTAAAACGTTTGACCAAATGGCGCCCTGACACAGAACGCATACAAAAACACTTGTACAATGCGCTTTTCATTCACGAAGAGTCCTCACGAAAGTCGCATTTACACCCACGTAGTATATTATTATAAGGTTATCATGAAGTTTGTAACAGACAGAAGGAGACATCGGAGACCTCATACAGTATATTTATTCTTGATCAGCTCGAGGAGGCGAGTTGATTAAGCCATGTCCGCCCGTCTAGAGAGCTGAACTTTTGTTTCTTAGATGCAGTACACAGTATGGGGTCTCCGATGTCTCCTTCTGTCTATTAATACTATTCGCGCAGTGTTTTTTACAGCTGCGTTGTAGTCTTCGCTATAGTTCAGTCTTAAAATTTGTGGATTTCGTTTTGTTCTCTGAATTTTTCACTGCAGCATAAACATTTTGAGAATAAGTTTTGTTCGGGTTTCTAAAATGGACGATTTACTTATTGAGCAGTGCAAAAATTTTCAACACACTTCATTTGCGAAGGAAGTAAGTGGCTACATAGACTCGGTGTGCTGATCAAAAATATTCTTACATACCTTGTAAAGCATTATTCATCTCAAATGTTCTGTTATATAAATATTTTTATTAAGACTGGTTTTACATTTGCGATTGCGAGTCGCTAAGCAATCGTTCATTCTTCTTTGATGTTGCTGGCTTGCTTTCACAATTGATTGCGAGTCGCAAAGCAATATTTTCACATTCAATGATATACCGTTGCTTCTCTAATGCAATTTCATCCACCCTAATAACGAAAAAGGCAAAAGAAGAAAGCGAAAAACGTCGGCAGAATTCCAAACTGCTGCTGGTACAAGCAACTCGGCTACCCCTCGCTCAACACGCATCCCTCGTCTGCAACACAAAAGTGGCAAGAGAGAATTCTGCTCGTGAATCGCAAGTGTAAAACGGCACTTACCAATCAAAAATGCATAGAGGGAGAGGAAACACATTAAATTCTAAAAACCTATTACATATGGACGATTACTTTTTTGCTAACAATGAATTAATTTGAAAGAATGATTTAAGCAAAAAAGCAAACAAATTTTGACAGAATTGCTTTTAATTGGTCTAACAAGTATGCAAAAATAATGTCTTGAAGAGTAGCTTGCTTCAAAAACTGTTTCACATTGCTTTCATATTGTTGTTTCGTTTACTGAAAAATAGCTGTCTTTGTTTGCTTAATACCTACATGGTGCATGGACGTTGTGCTATTTTCAAATGTAAAATTTGTGGAAATTCATGATTAAGAACAATTTGCAGTGGATGCAAATAGCTTTACAACTCCCTTTTTCATTCCTGCTACGTAATTTATTAAAATTGTTGACAAAACGTTTACAGTTTGAAATGAACTGAAATCAGCATCAACTGTTTTCTGTATACGCGAACAGAAAGTATTTCCATAGTAACTTCCACTGAGGAAGCAGCTCAAAATTAATTTTTGTTTCACACAAACAACATCTATATTTCGTTATTTTCCCTGTTGCTTACGCTCTACTGTGAAAAGGGCATAAGTCTATGTCGCTATATCGGAATATATGATGATGTGGTATTCAAGTGGCGTCTTCGCGTATATATATACATGTTACATATATGAATAGCAAATATTTTTATACTCTTCACACAGTGAATAGTATTATAAGTTTGTCATGAAGTTTGTAACACAAATAAGGAGACCCCATGAAGTATGTGCATATATTCTTGAACAGCTCGACGAAACGAGTTGATTTTGCCATGTCCGTCTGTGTGTATGCAAATTAGTATCTCAGTTTTTGATGTAGAGACCACGAATTTTTCAGCAGACGCCTGTACATTTGTCAGAATTAGCCGAACTGAACCACCAGAAGGGTACCTCCTATACAATCCTCCTATGTTCTTATTAGAAAACCTATTTTATTTTTTGTGGTATCGAACTGAAATTTCAACGTTATAAGTGTCCCATATTCACCAACCAAGATCCTAGCGTCAATTATGCATTTTTGTCACGCGAAAGGCATGGTGAGGAAAGCGGCTTACGAAAAACACAAACACACACGTTTCCAAGTATTCAAATGTTTATTAACAACAATGTAAGGAATGATAAAAGTACTTATAAGAAATAGAAAATTAAGAACAGAAGATCGCGTCCGTTCACCAACACACGATAACAGCGAATAAATCGACTGCCGAGAAAATTATGTGTTGTAATCGGCTCGCTCTTCTTGGCTCTCTTTGTCATGAACACGTGACAACTCGGCAAATCCTGATATCGAATCGTCCTCGATTCCGTGGAAGGTATCATCGTCTTCGATGTCGAGAGCAGGTGCGTTCTAGCACCACGGTTTCTCTTCAATTAAATACCGATCATTACCCAACTCCTTCGTGATCAGGTAAAGTCCACGGTAACCAGGTTCAAGTCTCCGGGAGCCACCGATAGCTGTAGCCTCATTTTCGGTAACCACCCTCGATGTACGCAGTTGAAGCAGCATGTTTCCTGTCGAATCATAACTTCCACTTTTCACCTTCAGTTCGTATGTTCTCCGATGCTTGTCGACGTTTTTCTTTGTTCTTGTTACTTTGAAAGTCGAAAACAAGTTCGTTTGGGCTAAACTCAGATGTAGAGTTTCGTAACGTATTAACTGACCACTGTAATTCACGAAGCTTTAAGTAAGGTCCCAGTCTTTCGGATCGGTGGTTGTAGTGCGGATGTAGTTTTATATCGTTTCATTGGTGCGTTCAACCTGACCGTTTTGCGCGCGATGTCCGTACAGCGGTTTTTATGTGGTGAATGTGGTTTCTTTCACAATAGTCTTCGAATACGTTCGCGATGATAGCTGTTCCACGGTTGGATATCAGACGTTTAGGCAACCCAAAAAAAACTTGTCATTTCATTTAGTGCGTTGATTACTGGAAGAGTTTTTGGGTATTCAAGGCTTTCACGATGAGGTATTTGCTAAAGGCGTCGGATATTGTCAGAATATGTGTGTTACCTCTTTTGCTGCGAACAAATGGCCCCAAATGATCAATGTGTATTTGACGGAACGGTATCGGCTTTGAATTGTAGTCGTTTCGTAGTTGTTTTGCTCAGTCGGATTTCCGCTTATTGGAACGTTTGATGTCACTTCGATTTCCATTTTAGCCACAGAATATTTCTACTGTGTTATTCGCAAAACAAACAGCATTTTTGGACACGACGTTCTCGATAATTGCCTTCTCAGCAAATTGTGGATCTTCACCAATATATATTTTTCGTATGTTCTCGACATAACATTCGTTACCATGTATAACTAATTTATTATCACCGTGACATAAAACGTCTTTGCCCAATAACACATCTTCGGTAAGTAAAATATCGTTTGCAATTAACGTGTCGACTTCGTATGTGCTTTCGTCTATAGCAATCTTCGCAATGAGTTTTCGTGTACAGAAGTACTTACCTCCACCGAGTGATCGCGCAGTGTTGCGATACTCCTATTTGGTCGGCAAAAGTTTCCCGTATGACAGTTTGTGTGCTTCCAGGATCTACAAATCCTTTACTTGCATTACCGTTGATTTTGATGATTTTGCATATGTCTGATAACGGTTTCTCGTTGGCTCTGTTAATGCTGTTGCTTGTTATTGGTTTTTCAGGTCACTTCAAACTGTCATGCGTTGTACGATTGCAAACTGTGCAACGAGGTTTGCGCTGAGACTCGACATTCCGACGAGTAATGTCCCATTTTCTGACAGTTGAAGCACTTAACAGAATTTACCGCCTTTCCATCCCGTTCATTTGTGGTCGTTGTGACTTGATACGCTTTACCCGTTGCTGTGTTGGTTCTGTTCTTAGCTGTAGTTAATGACACGTTTTTAATCTCGTTATAGATCAACATATCTCGTAGTAGATCGTTGCACCTAATATAATCATTAAATACCTTTCTTTTCTAATCGTTTATGCCGTTTTTTATATGTGTACATATATTTGTTTCTGTTATTTCGCCCCTTTTACCGATAGCGACCATCTTATAATAGTAGTCTTGAGGCGACTCGTTAACTGCTTGTCGGGTCTTTGACATCTTAATATGAACGTCAGCGGTGTTTTCAATGCATAGAAAATCATTTAGGAATCTCGCTACAAAATCTGACAAAGTTTGGAAAACATCGTCGAGGGAATCGACACAATACCGTGAAGGGCCCTCGCATTTTCTGCTGAACTCGAATAATAAGATTTATAACACTTTTGATGAATTGTCGTGGGGATAACGTGCTGTTGGACAATGGATCAAATTCTGGCAATAATGCTATGATTTCCTTGGCATATCCAAATAAAACAAACCCTGGACCCGGTAAAAGATCTTGCATTGTCGCTGTATTTACATTTGTCGTGAAGTTGTTTGGATATTGTTACATTTTGTGTGTATACTGTACTTTCTCATTCTGTTGTTGTGGCGTCATTTCATTTGCAAAATACTCATGCACTCTAAACTGCTGAAACGTAGTAGCCTGTACCTCTCCGTTTTCTTGTCGCGACGTAACTGTTCCTTCAGTTCACTTAACGTTTCTTCTAATTCGGTAATTTTGGCTTTTAAATGTTCGTAGCTCTCGTTTTTATAGTTACTATCCTTGTTGAAGCCCTTGAAATAGTTAATTCCGATTCCCCGATGTCGCTAATCCCATCTTCCTACATTGCCCATGTTGCTTCACTTTGCTCCTATATACGTTACTAATTTTTTTTTTTTTTACTTTCTATGCATTTTCTCCTATTTGCGTTTCTCTTTAACATTTACTGTGCACAAAACAATTATTCGTACATCTTTGACTAGACTAAACGGCAGAACAGGCAAATTCACGCCAAAAAATTATTCGTACAGTAATGAAATCATGTTGAAGTTAAAAAAAAATTGTATCTAATAGTAAAAAAAAAAAAACAACAAATCAGTATTTTGTCGGACCTCCTTTCGCTTTAATGACAGCTTCTAAGCGACGGCGCATACTTCTTACCAGGACACCTGTTAGTGGTGATTTTCTCCCATTCGCAATTTATTATTATTTATCCCGGTTTTTCTTATTCTTTTTTCCAATAAATCCCATATGTGCTCTATTGGGTTTAAATCGGGTGACTGGGGGGTGTTTTCAGTTGGTTGTAGTGGTAAAGAAGCCATTCGCGCTCGATGTATGATGGATGCTTCGAGTCGTTATCTTGTTGAAAATAGAACTTTCCTCTTTCAAGTCCAAGCTTCGTGGCACTTGCATGAACATTATTTTTTAAGGATATCCAAATACATGTACTTATACATCTTATCAGTGATGAACTGCAGTTAGCCAACTCCAGACGCACTCATACATCCCCAAATCATCACGTTACCACCTCCATGTTTTATTGTTGGCATAACATTTTTCTGATGCAGTTCCTCATTTACCTTTCGCCAAATTTTTGGAGGGCAACCTCCAAAAGAATCTGGTTTCTTAATGTATTGTTTAGCAAACTCCAACCTATTCTTTTTTTTTTGTCTTCGATATGAATGGTTTCCGCCGTGCAATCCTGCCATGATAACCAGCTGAATGCAAGCAGTTTACATATAGTCTGGGTAGAAATTGGTTTAGGAGCACATTCTTGTAGTGCGTGGTGTATCATTGTGGCTAAAACTTCTGGATTTCTAACCACAGAAGCTACTATTTGGCGCTAATCTCATGCTGTCAGTATTTTAGGCCTACCAGCATTTGTACGTTTTGGTGTCAATTTACCACTATTAACATAATTGTAGATAATGCTGTGAACAGACGAATGCGCTTTACCAAAGACTTTTGCAATTTCTCGAAGAGATCATTTTTCCAAGTACATTTTTACTATAAATATTCGCATATCAAGTGACAAATCAGCACTTCTACCCATTTTGTCCAACTCCAACAAAATTCAAATTGACTATGACATGAAAACGACGCCAAATGCTAAGAATAACTAATGCCTTTGCATATTCAACGAATTGGGTTAAAACAGGCACCCTGACTAAAATTATTTTTGCAGTTACAACATCATAACCGACATGTGTACGGATAATAATAATAATAATAATTTAATTTACATTTGCTTGTGCCTGTTTTTACACTCATCCCACTTCTGAATTGTCCATTATGCATTTAACTTGTCAGGGTAAGGCACGGTGCGGCGCTCTGCCTTACGAAAAACACAAACACACACACGTTTCCAAGTATTCAAATGTTTATTAACAACAATGTAAGGAATGATAAAAGTACTTATAAGAAATAGAAAATTAAGAACAGAAGATCGCGAACACGTCCGTTCACCAACACACGATAACAGCGAATGAATCGAATACCGAGAGAATTATGTGTTGTAGTCGGCTCGCTTTTCTTGGCTCTCTTTGTAATGATCACGGGACACTAGACTTACTGGGTAGAATAGGTCCCATACAAATATTTCGTTCTCAATGTTGAAATGCTGTATGAATACTGAATCTACCCTACACAGAAGTCTAGTTAATAACGTAGTACTTCTTAAGCTTGTGACGACACTACGCCCTCCTCAAGTGCGGTACATCTTCAAGTAATTGTACCTCTACATCGGCCTTCGCATATTTTTAACGGTGCTTTAGCGGAGATATATTTACATTTTGTCATGGCATACGACATCACATTTTTCACTCCTCACATCCCTCACTCAACAAAAACCAAGTACGCGAATAAAGATAAGGGAAAACGTCAGCAGAGCTGTTTGCTGTTTATAACTAGAGACTGTATAAAATAGGTAGACTATACAATTATATCTCCTATATATCTATATATCTCAATTCCTCTGATTAATCGCAACAACAATTGCACACAAATCGTTCGAAATTGTAGTTTCGAAACCAATATTTTTTCAGTAATATTTCTGTATGCTCAATCATAGGAGCGTAGGCAAAAACGTTTTCTAGACGTGCGCGAAGAGAAATAAACATTGATATAACGATCGTTGGATCTAAAACATATATTGGGTGTCTATAAAAGTCATCTCGGTTTTTCCATTACATCCAAAATTTATTTATTATACACATATAGCAAATATAATAAGTACATGTAGTTTTCATTTCTTTCCATATATTTTTTTTTTCTTTCTGGTTTTGATATCATAAAAATGGGGGAAGTCCCAAAATATTTCTTGCTTGCAAAGGTTTTGCCACATCGTAATCTATAGATTTAAAACGGTTTACGACATCCGTTCAACCAGAAAAGTAAAAAAAAAAATGTTTGGAAAACAATGAAAACGACATGTACTTATTATTTTTGCCATATGTGTATCATTTTGAAAGCCTAATCAGAATCGAGTATTTCAAGTTTTTTAAGGTGTCTTTGCACTGTTGTACGTGATTCGTTAAGCCTTTCTGCAATCTCTTGTGTTGAATAACGGCGGTTTTTTTCAAACATTGCCTTGACTTGGTCGTCATCAGCCTCCAATAGCCGACCAGTGCGTGCAGCATCTTTAAGCTCGAAGTCACCGGAACTGAATTTTGCAAACCAGCGCTGACATTAGCACTCACTTATTGCGTCTTTCCCGTATACGTCACACACTTTTTTTATACTGGGTTGTATTCTTCCCTTTTCGGAAGTAAAAAAGCAAAATATGCCGAAAATGCTCACATTTACTTTCCATTGTATCACTTTTACAAATGTTATCGAATATCGATCAATTTCTTGTCGATAGTAGTTTAGAATCAAACTTTTCAAATGACACCTATATGTGAAATATGTTCGGCCATCAGTAATTTAAAATTGAGACTAAAGCCATCTATTGGAAAAAACCGACATGACACACCCAACAGATTATAGTATTTTTAAACATACATAAGTAAGTACATATTTAGGTATTATTTTTGCTGTCCTCTACTTCTTTAAATTCGTACGTAAATAAAGTCGTAATAATAATAAGCATTTTTGTGTTCGTGTTTAAAATTTTGAATAATGAACTTCCAGAGCTTGTAATCATTGAGGTATTTTTTAGTTGTTAATAAGATTGTGTTGCACTTTAAGAAACATAAATCAATTTGCTACCAACGTCGACAAAACGGAATATTGCAATAGTTCGCATTTTTCCCCATAGCTGCCTAAGCATTTTCTATATTTGAAAAAAATATTATAATAAAAACAATACGAATCAAAATACTAGTGAAATAAAACATAAAAACAAACCAAAAAAGAAAAAAAAAAAAATGCCCAAGTGTGATGTTAAAACACGTTACATTCCTGCGACTTTCGCTTGGATTTTGTTGTTGGTAACAACATTTCTCTTCTTTTTTTATCCGTAAGTATATAAATATATTTTTAAAGTTTTCTTTACTTTACTTATTACATCTTGTATGCTTAAAGCTAAACAAAAGCTACAAGAGGGGAGCTGGCCATGGCTGCTGTGGCCTTCGGCCAAGTATAATGTAGAAATTAGTAACCCAAGGTCTTTGTAAAGTAAACGAAACTTTTTCAAAGCCAAAATCTTCGTTGCGATCCATGGCAATGGAATTGAAAATATCAAAAGATTCACTTCATCGCATTTTGACCGAAAAATTAGGGCTCAGGAAGGCAATACCGTGAAAATGGCAACCTTTTGCAAGATAAAACGCCGACTTATCGTTCGAGACTTTTCACTGATCATCATTTGGCGCTATGCCGATATTGAGACTATACAAAAGGCATCGACCGATGCTGTAAACACACTGTCACTTACAAACTCGGCTTCTAATTGTCCATTGGTCATGAAATTTTGACAGAACGTCATTGAAGGCTGTACCTTTCCAACTCGTACTCCCATCAAAAGATAGCGTCACTATAAATAGAGATTTTGGTAAAGTCTCGTTAAACTTAATTTGTGAGATGTAGTATGTTAGCCGTTTTAAGAAAGTCTAGAATTCTTCGAAATCTTACGATAATTCAAATCGTAGCGATCGGCAAGTGCTGCCAGGGTGCTACTCGTTCTGGATGCGTGGAGGCAAAAAGAAGAAAGAAAAAATGTCGGTGAGAAGAAGAGGGGAAAGGCCAATTTGGACTAAGAAGAATAATGATGGATAAATCTTAACAATATGAGAGTCAGGATATTCCATAGATGAAGTTTTATTCAAATGTCGAATATGGCTGCAACAGAGGACAACATTTTTATTCTTTTCTGTGTTTTGTGGTACGTTGAAGTTTTGTTCAGTTTCGTGAATTATTTTTTGTTTTGTGATTTCGTTGTCCCCGCCTGCCGGCGCTGGGTCATCATCGAAGCTGCAAGTTCCCGTTAGATCACCACGCTGCGACTCGCCTCCGTTGGGCGCCACATACGCCGCACAACCGTTACACTACGATACTTGATTGCACGCCGTACCGACGATGTACATTAGTTTAGGATATGGTGAATGGACCTACGCATGTTTAGATTGCAGAACGTACATTGATTGCTAGTGTTAGGTAAAAAAACAAGAAAAAGAAAATTAATTTTGGATATTCCGAAGTTGTCATACTCTTCACGCAGCTTTCCTGTGTAAAAATTTCTGGACCAAATCGTCCAGGGTAGATGTCTGTTCGATAGCATAGCATTGAAGGTGACTTACATGAGAGCGTGTACTGTCGAGTTGACCAAAGATTATCCATCCCAACTGCGTGTTTTGTGTAATCGGATGGTCTGGACGCCCACGCCCTCTTTGGATTTCTGGAAGCATAAGTTGCGGAATTACGTCTATGCCAATCAGCTAAAGTCAGATCTTCTGTGCGAGGTGTTAGGTTCGACACAACTGCGGTAGTAAATCGGGTTGTGTTAGTATTTACGGCGGAGCCGTTTGATGTGGATGGCGCATTTCTACCAGAGGGAGTGAATACGGCTGCCGTTGGAAGCAACGATTGTGATCCAGAATTTGCCTGTTGTTGAGGAAAATGCAAAGGGTATGATGTCGTTGACCGCATTGTCGACAGTCATAGTACTAGTGCACTGCGCTATGGGATGAACTAGGCTGAGGCAATTCAGACATGCCTTTGTGCGATCAACTATAAAGTGCATTCATATGATACATGAACTGCACGCGTGGGTTATCATACCGTTTGACAATGAGTTTCCAGTCAGTTGAGTAGTTTGATTCAGTCAAACTCATTTATCGTACGTCTAGATCCCGTTCTACAAATAGCGTTTGTTTCAAAAATTGAAATTTTTGTATGTTCGAAAGAGCGCTATTCTCGTGTAAGTTGCATGAATGCATCATAAAACTCTGGCCAATCAATAAATTTGCCTGAGTACGTCGGCACTGGTAGCTTAGGCAATTGAATTGACGACACAGGTGCTGTAGAACCCTGATTTGTGGTTGTGTGAATCGAAGTTGCTTGAAACATTGATCCAGAAGCCTCAGAAATAGGGTAGAACACTTCCATGTGCTCCTCTTCAAATTCGTTCACAGCATTATTTACTAGGTGTGGGTAGTAGGCGGACATTTTAATAAAATCAAAGCTCTGTGGTTTTGTTCGAATTGTTGAGACAGTTCCTTTAATTTCTGCTACCACCGCTGAAAATACGGTTTATTTTTTCTAGCGGCACTAACTTTCTTAAAATTAGTATGCAGTTGTCGTAGCCTTGCAATAAGCTCATATTGCATGGCACACAATCCTCCCACGTTTTCACTAGCACCGGAGTCTTTGTTCACAGAAGACATTTTGAAATAAAATAAGTATTATTACTACTCTCACACACACAAAAATACCACAAACACTTACCCGTTGCTCGCACGCGCTATGTTGAATTAGGTCCGATCTGTTCGCAGTAGACTGGATGAAGGGCCACACGTTAGGCGCCAAATATGCTGTGACGAATCCGTCAACGTTGAGCAGTTAGTTGCTCTGGGGTTCTTCCTTCCAGTTTCTCTTTGTTTCAAACGTTGCCAACAAAAGAAGATAAAATAAGTTGAGGTGATTGGTTGTTATAAAAAAAAGTTTATTCATCTTAAAATTATGTTAGTTAGTGGTGGTTCCTTTTGTTTTTGATGTATTGTAGTTTATTGGTTTTGTTGTTATATCTATTGTTTTATTTATGTGTTTGCTTTATGTATTTAATATATTTTTTTTGGCACTTGAATTTATTATCTTTTCTATAAACCATTTACGTTATGGGAGTGGTTTTTCTCTTTTCACTATCCAGAATATGGCGCCAATTATTCCAACAGCGAAGACCCTCGAAAAAGAAGCGAGTAACGAGTAGCCTCGAAGATTTAGTTGGAAAAAGGTATCTGTCCACACGTTAAACCGTAAATTTTGAAAGGATCTCGATAACGTCCGTACATAGCTACTTTGAGGATTGTATCAAATAACTTAATACATTTTGTTTTTGAGATCCATCCATAGATGAATGTGTAGTATTTTAGTTCTTATATCTTTGCCAAAAATTTTTGGATGAAGGCTACCTTATTATGGGAGGTTTTGTTAACATAGCTGAGACTTTTGTCTATTGTATCATGCCAGGGGAGTTTTACTTTAACATTCGGTTTTATGGAGGAGACAGGAATCTGTAATTCTTTGCAAAGTGTGGTTTCTCTATATACAGCTGACGATTCATATTTATTACTTGTTTTAAGATTTGAGATATTGTTCTGTAGAGGGGCGTATCATGTGAATGAACTATTGTGTTAACCAGTGTTAACCAGTGGAAATGTAATGGGCTTACATTTCCCCTCATTGACTCCAGTTGGATAACCACTTCTGAAGGCTTTTAAGATGAGCATAGAAGCGTACAGCAGCTTTAACTGGGCAATGGAAACGGCTGATTACGGCAGTGCTATCAGCAAATGCCGAAGTAACAATTTGACTACTTGTTGGAAGGTCGGTAGTGAATAACATGTATAGAGTTGGTCCCAATACACTGCCTTGGGGAACGCCTGCTTTTATCATAAATGCATTTGTTATGAAATTTTTCTGTCTTACTACAAACACTCGATTTAATATGTACGATTGCAGGACTCTATGCATATTTTGGGGTAGCAAACATTTAATTTTGTAAATCAAACCCTCATGCCATACTTGATCAAACGCTTGTGCTACATCAAAAAGTACTGCAGAGCAATATCCTCGTTGTTCAAAGGCAGTTCTTATTTCCGAAGTTACTCTGTGGACTTGCTCAATCGTTCCATTTTGGCTCGAAAACCAAATTGATGATCTGGGATTGTACTATTTATTTGTAAATGTTGATTGAGTTTGGCTTTGAGAACCTTCCCAAATAGCTTAGAAAGACATGGAAGCAGACCTTTAGGTCTGTATGAAGAAGGACATGTCCTATCTTTTGGAACCATTATGATAACCGATTTCTTCCATTACTTTGGAAAGTATCCAAAGTGAAAATATAGTGTTTGTGGGTAATATGTTATAGATATAGCGCCTTTGTGCCTCGAGCTGGTCGCTTAAAAGTGCTTTGACTAGTTTTTTTTTCTTTTTTGCGTGGTCCGATAAAAGTTCATATTGAGCAACTGCTGATATGAGGTTTCTTTGTATATTTTTTGGATACCAAAGTCGCTGAAATCGGGAGTTTTTCTTAGATCCGCCGGCCAGTATATAGGCCTACCCGGATAAACAAAGTCTAGCTTGTTTTTAGAATTTACAAGAGTGTTGTTAACTTGCCGACTTTTTGGACTTACTAAACAAGAACCCCAATATGTGTGTTTAGCAATGTAGTCATCGGCCGCTAAAAATCATTCTCCGAGGCTATCAAAGAAATTTTTAAATACATCTGCAGATATTGAAAATCGTGGAGGACAACTTACAGTAGATAACGTCAGATTACCATGACGTATTCGCATCCGAACCGAAGTTGCTTGTAGATAATTAAATGAGCATGGCTCTAGAGTCTGGTGTTTAATACGCTTTCTTATAATGATGCATGTACCATCATGAGCCTTTCCATCCGGATGATTAGTTGCATAAACTAAGTAGTCTGGTATGAGTCAAATGAGTCTCACAGACTAACATCACATCTACATTGTTGTGAAACGCCATTTGCGTTCCAGTGAGTTATTCTTATATGAGCCGTTATGGGGAATTCAACTTAACCAAAATTTTCATTTGGATTTTTATCATCTCCTGCAAAGAGTTTTGCATCTTTTGTTTCATTCAGGGTTTGTAATAAATTCACCATCATAGTTTCACTATAACTTTGTGGTTGCAACACTGCCTCATTATAAACATTTTTAGTTGGGGTAGTTTGTGAAATTGGTTCATTATGTTGAGACATTAGAGCAGTTTGTTGTTGAACGCCTAAGCGCAGTGCACCCGCATACGACACCTTTGAAGTTAAAGGAATGTTATGTGGTGGACACATAACTGTCGTTGATTGTGTACTGATAGCCTCACGGCTAAAATGGGCGGACTTTTTTTGTGACTGCAAATGATTCCTTAACTCCTCATATACAAGACAACCTCTATAATTGGCTGTATGATTGCCCCCACAGTTAATGCATTTTTTAAGATCAGGATTATCGCGACTTAGTTTTCTTGTTGCGGTTTCATGCGAGTCTCCACAAGTTACGCATACTGGATGAAGGGTGCAATAAGTTTTTGTGTGGCCAAATTCCTGGCGATTTGTGCATTGCACAGGATTTACTCGTTTGTGAGGCTCCTCCACAGTTACCCTACGATGAAGTAAATATTTAAGATTTTATATGGAATGCACTTTACTTTTCTTTAAATGCTGCAACTTTGGGGGCAACTCAATTTTGTACAATGTCTGTGGAATTTTATTTTTATTAAAAATATTGATCACTACTTTGACCTCAAACCCTTTTTCTTCCAGGGCGCTGTTAATATCGCTACAATCAACAGAGGGTTCAATGCCCTTAATTACAACTACCAGTCCTTTACTATTGTTGAGCTGATAGGTATAATAGTTTCTCTTAGTCTCCCTAAGGTAATTGGTTACAGAACTGTAGTTTGCTTCCGTATAAATTTGGACTTTAGTTTCTTTAATATTACCCTTGGTAATAGGGACAATATGAAAATTATTATTGCCGACTATTCTTTGGATAGTATATACAAGCCTATTCAAGCTTTCTTTACGATCATATATTGGAGGAGGTTTTGCGAGTTTTGGTTTTGATGAGTTGTTGTCATCGTTTTTAGTATGTTCATCCTTTTCAGCAAGTAGTTGGAATATATTACTTTCCAAGTACGCTTTCTTTGCATTATTATTTGTTTGCAGGCTCAGGTCAATGCCTGTCTGCACTGCCGATTTATTTCCCAGGGTCCCGTTTTACATGCGCTGTTTTTGAATACCTGGTGGTGATAGAGTTGTATTTTGATTGCTTTAGCTTACGTGACAGGGTTTTTTCTATCGCTTGCATGTTCTGGCATTGGGTTGTTGATGTCGCTATTAAATGTTCCAGTGTTTGTTGTTGTTACAGTAACTGCATGTGATGACGCAATCGATGCAGTAGCTGAAAACACTGTTGTTATTCCTGAAACTGCAGTAGCAGTTGAAGTAAAAGCTGTTTGTTATGTTGTGTTGTGTTTGTTGTTGTATTAAACACAGTTTCTTCTGGGTTTGAATAAAAAGGTGGTTGAGGAGAAGGGCACTGGGCACTCCATGGAAGTGAGTGACTAGTGCTTACTGTACTAGAAGACAGAACAGGAGAGCAAGATTGTGCTCTATCTCCGGGCGGCTGTGCGGTTAATAACGAACCTTTGTTGTTGTTTCTGGTACCATTAGCGACAAACGAGAAGTAAGCATTTCTCGCTGTCATCATTGGGGCTGTTTGGCTTTGATAAAAAAATAAAATTATTAGTTGCGAGGTAAATGTCTGATCAGCAAGACTCCTCGAAGACGAATGAATGTTACTAAATGAATTAATGAAAGTTTGATGCAAAATTTCAGTACTAATTTTCAATTTATTTAATATAGGCGATTATTGGTTGATGATAGCTAAAATATGATCTATACATTATTGATTCTAAATCCAGAAACCTCTAGAAGACGGCATATAACATTTTATTCATCACAAGCAGGCGATGCTTGGCAATACACAATACTCACACATTCACCTTAACTTATTTTGCTTTGATTATTTCATTCTTCTCTCTTCATCCCCTTGCACTTTTGCGATTTATTAATCTTTATTATTAAACTTTAATAGTTTTATATTCGCCCAATATGAGTCTTCTTGTTATTATTTGCTGTAGTTACAAAATTTAAGAAATAAAAGAAAAATAAAAATAAAAAACCCACTTTCTGTTGTTTTGAGTCATCGGCCGATCCGGCTCTTTATCCACTAGGCTATTCACGTATTTATGTTTGTAGCAGTAAAGTGCATATTTAAAGGGATTCAATCTTATTTTATTTAATTCGATTATCCGATTTATTAATTTATTTATTTATTATAAAAAATATAACATAGTTATCTTATGAGCAATAGCGACAAAGGCCTTCAGCTCGGAAAGCTTGTTGTATAATACAATAATATTAATTAATTATTTATAATATACAAAATTAATACAACTAAGCTATTTATACTTATGATTAGGATATTATAATAGTGTTTGGTATATAAAGATTAGAAATAAAATAATACATTGGAGGACTTAGATTAGATTGTATAAGTTAGATGTTTTTAAGAATTGCAAAATGAGTTTAATGTTATGTGACGTAGGGTTGGAAAGGATGGAAAGGGGATCTGTGTTTGAGAAATATAAACTACGTATTGGGTTTTTGGGCATTCAACTAGAATATGATTGAGAG
This sequence comes from Amiota minor, assembly GCA_037043295.1. Taxonomy (NCBI): domain Eukaryota; kingdom Metazoa; phylum Arthropoda; class Insecta; order Diptera; family Drosophilidae; genus Amiota; species Amiota minor. The sequence goes on from JBAMAW010002789.1 coordinate 85,141, forward strand.
TTGAACTTTCAATACAGGAACAAATGGAGTTCGGTGGTGATGGGATGAACAAGTGTCCATGGGATAGTTTGGTATGACCTAGGCGAAGTCTTAAAAATTTTATCACGTCCAATTTTCTGAATTCTTTAGGAAGGGCCGGAAGGTTAGCTGAAAGTTTGTTATGATTGACTAGCTTCTACCAATTTGATGTTGCTTGATGTAATCCAGTGTGTTGGGTTTTGAAATGAGATTTTATGTATATCACAGAGTCTTGTGAGGAAAAATTCGGCATTGTATGGAGCGGAGAGAAAGCAGCTTCTTTGGCTACTTTGTCAGCCATTTCATTACCAACAATCAGGCAATGACTTGGGATCCAAACTAAAATTATAAAACAAAAAAAAATTATATAAGAATATTTCTAATTTTGTTTGCGTAAAAATTATTTGAAGTTAGAAATAGATTTAATTGAAGAGAGGGAATCGGAACAGATAGCGAATTTACCTCCATTGTTTTTGGCACATTCTGCAGCTTCTAATATAGCTACTATTTCTGCTGTAAAGATGGAGCTATGGTTAGGTAAGATTGCATTTTTGATTATTGCATGTTGCATATATATATTGGTTGTTAACTTAGATCTACTGTAAAGAAGCGGGTATAGCTGCTTAAATTTTAATATGACTTGATCTCTCTTTTTTTGGATATGATGTTTCCACGTCAGTTTACTATCAATATGCATGCCCAGGTACTTTGCCACATTGCTTAATGGAATGTCAGTACCTTTTATTTTTAATTGTCTTGGCTGATAAGCTGTCCGTGTTGTGTATATCACTTGCGTCGTTTTTAGTTCATTCACTTTTATTTTCCATTTATCATTTGGCAAGCTTTGTCAAGAATATTCTGCAGCTTAGTTGTTGCTACAACTAAATTTTTATGGGAGTACATTAGTACTGTATCGTGAGCGAAGGTAGCCACCATTGCCGAGCTATCTCTTGGAGTTGGGATGTCTGATGTGTATAAAGAATACAACATAGGACCAAGCACGCTTCCTTGAGGGACTCCTGCTCTTATCTGTCTTAGCGTAGAAGATTTATCCTTACATTTAACATAGAACGAGAGTCAAGGTAGCTTTTAATGATTTCAAATAGATCAGTTGGAAATACGGTCCTAATTTTACTCAGTATGCCGTTGTGCCAGACTTTGTCGAAGGCCTTTTCTATGTCCAGAAAAACACCAACACAGAACTTTTTTTCATCAAGGTCCTGTAAAATTTTGTGAGTTACTCTGTGGACTTGCTGAATTGTGGAGTGACTTTGTCTAAACCCGAATTGGTGGTCAGGTCTGATTCTATCCACGTCTAGTATTATTTGTATTCGGTCAAGTAGGAGACATTCAAATACTTTAGAAAGTAAGGGCAATAGGCTGATTGGTCTGTACGAGGACGCCTTGGTTGGATCGTTGCCCAGTTTGGGTATGGCTATTATTTCAGCAACCTTCCATAAAGATAGGTAGTGCTTTAGTCTTAATATCGCATTGAACAAATTCCTAATAAATACGATTGCCTTCGCAGGGAGCTCTTCGAGTAACTTTCCAGTTATTTGGTCATAACCTGGCGTTTTTCTCTGACTAGTGCGCTTTTCAATACAGTGCCTAACTTCATTGGTTGAAATCATTTTTGTACAGTATTGTGGAGATGGAGTCCTGTTGTACAAATTGGTGTTACTATTAGATTGATTGGTAGTAAAAGCCCTTTCATAATAGTCTGCCAGTAGTGAAGCTTTGTCATAGTTGGTTCCAGCCCATGTCCCATCCGATTTTAAAAGTGGCGGCTGGTAGAAGGTGCGATTTGTGAAGTGCTTAGCAGCCTTCCATAATGAGTAGTTAGTGTCAGATGTCGGCGATAATGTTTTTGTATAATTTACAAATTGTTCATTTTTAAAATTCCTTAGACTGTTTTTCAAATCTTTGATTCCTTTGTTAAGTTTAGCTTTGTCATTTGGATCTCTCGTCCTTTGCCAGATCTTACGCAGTTTGTTTTTGTTCGAAATCTTTTGGATTAAGATCAGGCGTTGCTCTATTAGCTGCTTCGTTTATAATGTCATTCAAGTATATCACTGACTTTTCAATATTCTCAGGTTCTCTAAGAGGTACATTTATTGTGAGGCTATTGTCAATAAATTCTCTGTACGCCTCCCAGTCAGTTCTGAAATGATACATTTTGCAGGCGGTTTGATCTTTTTTTATTGCGCAACTATATTCAACTTGTATTGGTGAATGATCGGAAGAAAGTTCAAGTCGGGAGTCAATTTTGAAATGTGTTATATTCATGTTTTTTAATACACAGAAGTCTATTAAATCCGGTATTTTAGTCCGATCTGTTGGCCAATATGTGGGTTCACCTGTACTCAAGTGCATCCCCCCAATCGTATGAATTGCACTTAGCAAGTTTTTCCCTTTGGTGTTTGTCAGCCTTGAACCCCAGTTTACATGTTTCGCTTTTTAATCACCTGCTACGATGAACCTTGGACCAAGCTCTTTAAAGTAGTCCTTAAATTGAGTTGTTGAGATTGAGTGTCTAGGTGGGCAATAAATCGCTGCTGTTGTGAAAGGTCCATATTTGTCTTCTAATAGCAATTTGGTCGACTGAATGTGAGCGTGTTGATAATTTTCTAGTTCAACGTGTCGAGATAGTTTAATATGAAGAAGCATTGATGGGTGTGCCCGAAGCCCGATCACACGTAGCGACTATATTGATACTGAATGTTAAGTACTAATTGTTATCTCCAGACTCAAATGACATATTGTCATATGAATCTATGGGAGAATGCCCGTTAATAGTTATGTTAGAGGTTTTGTTTGATTTTTTATGTTTACCGCTATTTATTTCTTTTGCTACCTGAAGTCCCTTACGTCGCGAGGTGTTTTTTGGTAACAACCGTACCTGTTTCGATTGGGCAGTTAGGTCGTTGTTAGTATCCATTGCTAAGTCCGAGTAATTTGTTAGCTGACGAGAGGACCCTGTTTGCGTACTGAATGGTTGTTTGTTGTTGTTGGCTGGATCAGTAGTAGATGTAGATGGGGTAGCGGATGTGATAGTCGACGAGGTCGATGGCGTTGATGCAGGAGAATTAGGTTTGATTATCGTTGCGTATGTTACGGGTTTATGTTGATGTCTGTTACTATGTATAAATAGCATTTTCTGTTTTTCTATCAACTTTTGCAATTGCCTGTCTTTCCTTCTCTCTCAAAAATGTAGGGCATTTTTTGTCACAGGCTGAATGGCCACATTGCTTTATTTTGTGTCTGTTGCAGTTAATGCAAGCTTTTGGAAATGAGAATATTTTGTTTTGATCGATGTTGAGATGGTAATTTTTAGCGCAGAATGGACAGATTTTATTATCTTTGCATATCTTAGCAGTGTGTCCATAGCGGTGGCACAAATGCATGCATTGCATGGGGGGAGGAATATAAGGTCGGAGCCTGACTTTTTCATAGCCGATGTCGATATGTTCAGGAGTTGTAATATCTTCAAAAGTCAGTATAACCAAACCCGTCACCACGAGTGAGTCACCGGATTTCTTAATAATTTTTTTTGCTACCGTTACCTTTTGTGATTTCAATTCCTCTTTAATCTAGTCTTCTGATATATCTCTCAGATCATTGCAGTAAACATTTGCTTTAACAAAATTCAGCGTAGCATGTTCCGTTATCTCTATTTCTATATTTGATGATAAGGAGCGGAGTTGCATTAGTTTCATTGCTTGCATTAAGTTTTTGGTTTTTATTAATATTGAACCATTTCTTAATTTTTTGCACATTTCCACTTCGCTGGGATAAATGCCATCAATCACTTTTTTAATCAGGAAAGGAGAAACATTGGTTAAGCATTCTGAACTATTAATCCGCTTCACTACAAGGTATTTAGGCCCAGGAGAGAGGGACTTAAGAGCAATTGTCTTATCCAGTTTAATACCTGGCATCGAAAAAAAAATTATTTACAATAACAAATACGGCAACTATTTAGCGAAATTTGGTAACAAATTCAATAAGATCAAAATTTGTTGATATGGTTGTTTTGCTTTGATTAAGCTTTGTCAAGAAAATCGGCAAAGGGAACACAAGATAAAGGCACGACCGAACTCAATGAGAATAAGTTGGTGACTGGTTTATTAATTTTTATTTATTTATTATTATTAAATTTTAATAAGTTTATAGTAACCTAAAATTAGTTTTGTTGTATTGCCACCTATTTGTTGTAGTTACAAAGCGTTTATAAAAATATAAAAACTAAAAAACAAAATAAAATTTTAAATTTAAAAGTCACATTTTCGCCAACTGGTTTGTGACCGGTCCCCTATCTAAACACAACCTAAGCCATGCGCTGCTTAATTTCTGATCGACAAGAAAAGCCTTAACCAAAATAGCCTATAACGATTTCAAATTTCACTCTACTGAAACTAAAAATGTTTCACATTAAAAAAATAAAAAATCACAAATGGCAATTATATGCTATCAAGTAAATGCGAAGAGCAGTGTTGTGTGGGAGGTATTGTCCCAAATTTTAAAAGAAGACAATTCAATCGTGGATGGATTTGTATAGGCATAGCTGCTGCAAAGTCATCAAGCAAACAACAATTTTGAAATTAATATCATCGGTCGACAAAAGTGAAGCTGTGTGCAGGCCATTTTCTGCAGTGCTTGGTTGAACTTGTCAAATTTTTTGTCAAGATATGGTGAACACGTCAATGTTGAAGATTTGCTGCCGGATCCAATGACAATTTCACGGAATGTGGAAAAGGGCGCAAATGAAAAACAAAAAAAAAAAAAAAAACAAGAACATAAAGACGAGATACGAGTAAGTCATGTTGTGAGCAGCGGTGGAGCACAAGCTACAATAGACATTTGGACGGATAATTACGTGAAATGGAACTTTTTAGGCGTGACGTTCCACTATCAGAAGGATTTAAAATTTTTGGACACGGTTTGAGGGAGAAATCTATGGATTTTGAAAGGTCTGCGAGTGAGAATATTGTGAAGAAGCTGAAGAGTGTATTTAGTAAATTTGGTGTTGAAAATATTAATAAAATTAAGTTTATTACCGGCAAGGGAAAAAATATTGTTAAGGTTTTAGAACAGAATATACGATACCACCACAGTGCTCGCCGATGTTTTAGAGTCGTGCAAAAAATTGGTAATGGGACTGTTTTTCTTCAACCGGTGTGGGTCCGATACATTTGATAGATGGTAAAATGTGTGCACCAGATTATGTCAACATTTTAAGAATAACGATGCTCCCATTCGCTGAAGAAGAAATGCCTCTAAAATGCGAATTCATGCAGGACAACGACCCCAAGCATTCGTCAAAGCTTGTAAAGAAATGGTTTAGCGACAATCTAGTAACGGTAATGGAGTGGCCATCCCGCCAATCACCCGACCTTAACCCCATAGAGTATCTATGGGGAGCCTTAAAAAAACGTCTCAGTAACTTCAAAGCATGAAATAAGCAACAACTTTGGGAGAAAGTCGAGGAGCAATGGTATTCGGTACCACCGGAAACATGCGAGAATTTAGTGAATTCTATGAATCGTAGATGTATAGAAGTAATGCGGAAAAAAGGCGGGTCGACCAAATATTAAATTGAAGAATTTTTAACTTATTGGCTACTATATGGATTGATGATATTTATTTTTTTTTCGTTTTGTTTCTATTATTTTTTCCAATAGCAAATTGGATGATGGAATAAATTTTTATTTTACGTTACGTTTTTATTGAATTTTAGTTGTTTTTTTAGTGCAAATATGAGTATAGGAAATATTTGGATACTCATTGTTTTATAAAAGTTTTTAATTACATTTTTTTTAAAAAATATAAATTTTTTTTTGCTTGTTTCTATTATTTTTTCCACCACTCTATATAATTTAGTTTAATTTGTATTGCAGCGTACAAAATAGTTAGTTACTCTATTGTAATGCCTTATAGTGTACAATATTTTTAGTTTTTCCATCCGGAAAAAAAACACACACAGCGCCGATGGAATAAGCATATCCTCGCCTTTGAACTTTCCTATGATTATAGTAGGTTCAATCAAATTTTGCATAATTTTTTTAACAGCGATTCTTGTTCCTTTGCACAATTTCGGCTGATTTAGATTTCGCAGAATGATTATCACCGAGCCCACCTTGAGTTGTAAATTGTGTGGCGGTAATCTTGGCAAATCCAATGAATTTAGGAATTCAGTTGGATAATTCACAATTTCATTTGGATCGGTAATAGAATCAATCGACTAAAATGAATGCATTTGTTCATCAATGTGACTAATCATCCTTATTTTTTGCTGCTAAAATGGCTCGTTCGCTCAACCAATCCCGGTTTTTGTAATTAGCGCTAATATTTGGAAACACTCTTGAAATTAAATCTTCTTTTGACGTTGTCAATTGACAAAGATTTTGTGGAAAAGTAATGAGACCAGTAGAAGTGTCCACAAGAATTTTTTCATTTCCAATGTTTAATAATGCCATTTACAAAACTTGTGCCGATATGTTATTTTGTAAGGCCACTCGCATATTCTTTGTTATTTTGATATTTTTCACATATATATCTCCATAAATTTGATGTTTTCAAGCAAGCATTTATTTCATCAGCAGCAGTTGATCTGGGAATGTCCGGCAGCGTTTGACGGAAATTTCCTGCCAGTAGAAGCATCGCGTCTCCGTAATACTTCTGATTGCTACGCAAATCTCTTAACGTTCGATCGAGTGCCTCTAATGTTCGTTTCTAATATTTTCAAATTACTCACTCCCCCCCACTCAACCAAAGTCAACGAAATAAGTGGAAGAAGAGAGAAGTTGGCAAAATAGCTATAAGTTTTATAGAAACACGATACAAAAAGGTTTGCAGGTTTGATTGATTGTCATTGAAAGCACTTAAATAACAATAAGAGGGGGGAAAAAAATAAAAACAACAACATTCAATTCAAGCAGGAGCAAAGCACAAGCAAAAAAAAGAAGCAAAAAAGTTTGCAAAAACAATAACAAAAATTGCATACATATACATATTTCAAGCTTCTAATATTTTCAAATTACTCACTCCCTCCACCCAACAAAAGTCAAACAAAATACGCGAGAGAAGAAGAGAAACAAAAATCAGCAGAGCACATTTTGGATTTTGTACACGACTAACCCGAGACCCTGCCACTTCGCTTATTGACAAACCAAAATTGATCAATAGCCTCAAACACGAAACACAAAGAAAGCAAAGCTCAAACAACAAAACGCACTGTCTCTTTCTTTTCCCACTTTAAATGCACATAAAATGCAGAAACCGCGTAAAAAGAGCATACTCAGTGATCAAAAATACAATAATAACAACAACCAATTAAAAACGAAAAAACGTACAAAACATTTTATGCTTGGTCTGGCAGTAGTTTTCAAAAAACTAAACACAAATAAATAAAAGTTAAAAACTGAAAAAACAGTTTGCAACTCTTTTAGCATTCATTTGTCATTTAAAAAAAAAATTATTAAAATCGGCTTAGTATAGCGTGCGCTAGATAAAAAAATATGTTAACAATTTGGTGAAAAAGTGCCTGTATCACCACCTACCGGGTCCAACTGAATCATAAACCATCTTGGTGACTCCATAAGTACAACAAAAAACAAAACAATGATCAAAATTGGTTCAGCCGTTTTCAATTGATGAGAGTTCGTACAGGTTTCAACATTCATTTTTATATATTGGGACTATGCATTAAATATAATTTACAAATTGTTCATTTTTAAAATTCCTCAGACTGTTTTTCAAATCTTTGATTCCTTTGTTAAGTTTAGCTTTGTCATTTGGATCTCTCGTCCTTTGCCAGATCTTACGCAGTTTGTTTTTGTTCGCGACTTGAATTTTTATTGAGCGGGGGAAAATATAGTTGTCCTCTTTTGGATTAAGATCAGGCGTTGCTCTATTAGCTGCTTCGTTTATAATATCATTCAAGTATATCACTGACTTTTCAATATCGTCAGGTTCTTTAAGAGGTACATTTATTGTGAGGCTATTGTCAATAAATTCTCTGTACGTCTCCCAGTCAGTTCTGAAATTATACATTTTGCACAAGGGTTGATCTTTTTTTATTGCGCAACTATATTCAACTTGTATTGGTGAATGATCGGAAGAAAGTTCAAGTCGGGAATCAATTTTGAAATGTGTTATATTCATGTTTTTTAATACACAGAAGTCTATTAAATCTGGTATTTTAGTCCGATCTGTTGGCCAATATGTGGGTTCACCTGTACCCCAATCGTTTGAATTGCACTTAGCGAGTTTTTCCCTTTGGTGTTTGTCAGCCTTGAACCCCAGTTTACATGTTTCGCGTTGTAATCACCTGCTACGATGAACCTTGGACCAAGCTCTTTAAAGTAGTCCTTAAATTGAGCTGTTGAGATTGAGTGTCTAGGTGGGCAATAAGTAGCTGCTATTGTGAAAGGTCCATATTTGTCTTCTAATAGCAATTTGGTCGACTGAATGTGAGCGTGTTGATAATTTTCTAGTTCAACGTGTCGAGTATTGTTTTTAACAATGATAGCCGTGCCACCATGTCCTGAATCATCCGGGTGATTTGTTTTATATATTTTATATCCGGGAATGCTCAAGTAGTGATTACTTGTGCAATGGGTTTCAGAGATTAGAGCTACGTTAATCATATAGTCATTTAGAAATAGTTGGAATTCAAGGATATGTTTGTGCAAACCATTGGCATTCCACGCAATAATTCTTAATTTATTGTCCATTTTTTTTGTCAAGTTTGGTTATCAGGATGGTGATTATATTCATCATGTTAGTCACCTGTTGAATATGATTCAAATCGCTACGCGTGACAAAGCCAGGGACACGCTCGCCCTAGGCAAAGAAGCATCGAAGAGTGTGCCAGCGGGCTAACCTCGCGCAGCGATTATATTAATTTGGAATGATTACGAGGAGAAATGTGAAGTACAATAAATACGCATTGTTTGGATTAAAAAATTACTTTGTTTTTCAGAGTAACCTCAATGAAGATCAATACAATTTTGCATTTTGAAACACTTTTGCCACTCCGATTGTGGTAATTCCAAAACAAGCTCTTTGATTGCATCAACCTCTTTTTCGAGTGTCGAAAATCATTGACCACGTAATTTGTTCTTTACTGTTAGCAACAAAAAGAAATCATTGGATGCTAAATTCTTTATTTGATATAAAATTGCGTGTATAAACTATTAAGTATATATATATATATATATATATATATATATATATATATTTAACTTAATTAGGTCTCACTAACCACAAATATTCCCACTCTGACTTATGGAACAGTACACCACTTTATTGCAGAGCAAAAATGTGTGGCTTTCGCTTAAGCATTTCAAGTAAACAAGAATAGCATCAACGGACAGAGTGACCCAACTACGCAGAAGTTAGAGCTTGCGTAGGTGCTCTAAATTCTACACTCATAACACTGAAAATTCCTATCTTATTAATATCGGGACAGTCTCGAAAATAATTAAAAAGATGAAGTGCAAAAAGGCTCCTGGCCTAGACACGTAGCGGTATTCGTTATCTAGCTATCATTATAAATGCTTGTCTCCATTTTGGTTGTTTTCCTCGTGTCTGTAAAAAAAATGTAATGTTGTGCCAGTAAAAAAGCCCAAGAAACCTGCTGAGCCTCCCTCCTCTTATTGGCCAATAAGGTCAAAAGAGACAAGCTCACCAGGGTTGTTGGTGACGGCGAAATTCTCCCAACTCAGCAGTTCCCGAACTGATAAAAATTATGCAGAACTTTTGAAGCGACAGTTCTTTTGTAGTTCATATTCATATTGGTCTTGCTCATTCTGCACTCAGCAATCTGCATGCAGGCTGTCCTCAGGAGTCATGCCTGTCCCCTTTATTCTATAACATTTACATTTCTGAATTTCCATCTCTCTATGGTTGTTCTGCCTCCATTTTCGTATCATCAACACAGCAATTTTTTGCTCTGGGTTATTAGCATCTGACATCTCTACTAAGTTGCAGGTTTCTTTTGAAATCCTTCAGGACTACTTTAAAGATCAATCCGCAAAAAAAACGCAAGCCATCTACTTCACTAGGAAACGGAAAGCCATATTTAAGTCAACTAGCCATATAAATTTCCACAACGCTGATATCCCCTGGGAACAAAGTGAGTTGTCTTACATCCAAATCTATTTTAAAGGACCACATTGCTTATGTCATCAATAAAGTAAACTGCTTAATTTTTGCACCCCTTTATAAACAGGAACTTTGTTTTGAACATTGAAAACAAAATGTATCTGTTTAGATCAGTTTTCCAAGCTATAATCTTCTATGAGGCCCCAGTTTGGGCGGATATTGTTCGAAGCCATTTGAACAAATTGCAGGTTATGCAAAATAAATTGCTTAAAATGATTTTCGGTCTACCATGGCACCACTCTACCATCGACTTTCATGTACAAAATGGTAGTTGACAGGCTAGTCCGGCTCAACCAGAACTTTAATGATAAATGTAGATGCGAATAAGTAGTCGCATATCAATATTATTAGATTTTTTTAGATTGAAGTTTTGTAAAAAACATGGGTTTTTGATAAATTTTTCGCCACAGTAACTCGATATTGAAAACATAAAAAACTATGCTTATATTACCTCTTTATATACGACTAAGTTGTGAAAGTAGCGAAGCATAAACAAATGTATATTATTAGTACCATTGCAATAAATTGAATTGAATATATTTGTGTTAATAAATTTAAGCCATAAATGGAATTTTAATATTATTGGGTCATATATAAAGTCTCAGCGGTTTTTTGCCACTAGATGGTGTTGGTGTCCATAGATCTGGTAACAATAATCTAATTGTGTCAAACACGTGTTTGAAAGGTGACATTTCAGGCTACATTTTTTGTCCAGACAGCTGTGTAATTCGTTGCTCGTGTTAAAAGTTATACTGATTTGAATATGAGTGAAATATTGTATCTGAAGAAATACGCTGTGATGCTTTTTTACTATAAAAAACGCTGAAAAAATTTGTGCAGTTTACAGTGAGAATGGTATGGGCGAACGCCGGACCCAGGAGTGGTTTACTCAATTTTATTTCGGAAATTTCGGCGTAAAAGATGCACTTCATACTGGCCTGTCACTGAAAAAGTTGATGAAATTTTGCAACTAATGGAGCAAGATTGGCACGTAAGCTGGGTAAGGTAGCGAAGGCACTAAACATCAACCATATGACAGTTTGGAATCATCTAAAAAGAGCAGGCTACTCAAATAAGCTCGAATTTTTTTTTTCTTTTCGTTAAGCGGCGCGATCATTCACTTGTACAAGGATAAAATGTACATAAAATGATGTAGGTATTCACAATTCACCAGTACCAACATTCACTTTCATTCACAATACATGTACATACAACATGTGAATCGGAACAACATTCGTATTACAGAAACAATATTCAACATACATTCACATTCACTGCAAATGGGTTCGGCAAAATATGTACTCTTTTTAAAGTGAATGATTCAAAAGGCGTTTTGAACGCATAAGTCTATGTATGTATGACAGTGTGGAATGGCGGTAAACTAAGTGAATCTTATTAGCCAAATTGAAACTATTGGGGGTACCAACTTTTTCTCCCAAGTGGTTTTAGCAGATTGGTATTAAATCGAAGCTACTACCACCGTTTCAGGGTTTTATTCGATAAAAAATCGAAATGAAATGATAATATAATTTTACACGAGTTTGTGTTCCTCCTGTGCTTGCCATCAGTATTATAATACAGTCCTTTAATTTATTCAAAACAACCTGTAGTACATTGCGTAGCACTAGCGTAGCAAATTCTTTTGAAATCGAATCGAATACTTTGATTTAAAAATTGAGATATCTGTGATTTTTAACACAGCCGACTTGATTGATTTTAAAATAAGTATATCTTATTAGCTTTATATACAAAATTTGATGCACAAATTTTCTAAATAATTGCACCACATGTGAAACTATACGTTGCGCGCTTCGATAGGCGGTGTTCTATACACACAACCACCGCTGCAATTTAAAACGAACAAGCGAATAACCAAACATACGCCCCCATTGGAAGACTATGCTTCCACCAGACTAAAGAACGTAATTTTCCTTAAGTGTTGCCGAATGCACCGAGGGACTTTGCTAGCGAAAACAGTCGAAAACGTAAGGGCTCACCAAATGTTGAAGTTCAAGACGAAGACGAAAATTCTTGAACTTTTATGAAGCGATAATCATCTGATGAGCTTTGAGGTTTTCGACTGATCACGTTGGCGTCACTAAATGTTGGGTTTCGAAGCTTAATCTCGACTTTTTTCCATACGAATCCATCCATTTGACCAGTGGTGATTTCGGTTCAAACCTGCGTTTTGCGAAAACCCAAACAGGCATATTGAGGTCTTTATGAATACCAATGAGCGTGTCATGCTTGAGTGCTTTCTTGAGATACCTTTGAAGTATTTCAATGTTAGAATTGTTTGCATGTTGCATGGCATAGCAGTTTCAACATGAGGTAAATCTTTTTTTTAGGCCTAGTAATAATAATATTAATATTCTTTATTTGATATAAAATTGCGTGCATAAACTATTAAATAAACATTTATGCAAATAAAGGACACATACAACTTTTACTCTATGGTCGTCAGTAGGAGGAATACTTACTACTTTGAGTTAAATCCTATACAATTCCAAATTATAAAATTTTAAAATTCATTTAAAATTAGTTTCTTATAACCTAAGGCACCAGTGATAAACAAATTCAAATTTTTTCATCCACCATAACTTTGTCCCTTTAATATGTCAACAACTTCTTCTTTATTTAGGTTATATTTTTCAAAATATCTGAAACGAATTCTTTTTAGAACAGGACATTTGCCCAGAAAGTGAACGATATTTTCAACTTCATTGAAATTGCAGAGTGTGCAATTCATATTTTTGTTTGTGCCCATTCTAGTATAACGTGTCACTTCTTACTGTAAAAATCTACATAATTGTGTAATTAAATTTGCTATTTAAATTTCTCCCAGTAGATAGATTCAGATTTTTATATGTACATTCACTTTGAATTGCTTTGTTCCACATTTTCCCTATTTAGATTTTTTTCGCTTCTTATTACCACCCAATAATCACTATCCATGAGTTTCTATTGAGCATCATCATTTCCATCCTGGCATTTTATACTTATTACTAAAAAGTTCTTGCACTTTACCAAACCATATGCCAGTCTATTACTTTCTTAGATAATTTGTACGGTAACATATCTTCAGCATATTCAAATATTGTTTTATATAAATACTAGTTATCCTGCCGTGCGTTGCTACGCCCTCGCTCAAAAATGATAAGAGAGCATATACGTATGAAAGCATTTTTTTCTTTGAATAAGATCCAGGGGATATGTGGGGATGGGATCTTTAACAGAAAGAGGAATGGTGCGCTATAGACAATGAAGATGATGATATGATCTCATAATGAGTAATGAATGAAGCACCTGTAACGGGATCTCGTTGTTTAATGTTTATGGAAAATCCATTTTGTCCCTTCCAGAAAATTAGGGGGTATGGGAGACCGTCGTATGAACGGTGTGTTTCAGCGATAAACACTAGATTATTGTTTCTTTTTCGAATCAAAATTTCTCGAGTTTCTGTGCGGTCGCCAACCATGATTCCAGCAACGTCGTCAACAACAGGCGCATTGAATTTACGCACGTGCTCACCAGCTGGTGTTATATTAGAATTGATGACAATTGCGTGATTTTCACTTAGCAATTCGTGCATGAGTGATTTGAAGAACTGCAATAATTCATTGTGCTCACTCAGTAGGGCGTCCAGCTAGCCGACGATGTGCCTGGCGTCAATAAATTGAGATTATTGTAGCCGCAACGTGCATCCACGCGATCGGTGAGTGCATCGTCACCGCCCATGATATGTATTGGGAGTACAAATTAGATCGGTCTGTTTTCAAAAGATGGCTCCACCTGCAAGTTGTGGCCGATTTTGGAAGCGATTACCTATTCCATTGGAAAGGTTTGACATCTGTCAACAATAATTAGTTTGCAACAGCGTCTGTTTCTGACAACAACACTGTTTTTTGCCTCTTCGAAAATGTCCGGATTTGTGTTAAATAAACAGCATTTGCGGGAAGTTTTGATTTTCTTTTTTAATGGGAAGAAAAGTGCAGCTGAAGCCCATCGAATGCTTGAGGAAGTTTATGGTGAATCTGCTCCGACCGATAAGTCATGCAGAGATTGGTTTCGACGCTTCAAAAGTGGTGATTTTCGTGTCGAAGACAAAGAGCGTCCTGGGCAATCCAAAAAGTTTGAAGATGAGGAATTGGAGGCTTTACTGGATCAAGATCCGTGGCAAACGCAAACTGAACTCGCAGAATAGTTGGGAGTGACTCAGCAAGCAATTTCCATTCGGTTATTGGTGCCGTATGAGTTGAAGCCGAGAGATGTCGATAGGCGATTTTTCGCTTCGGAACTGCAACTTGAAAGACATCAAAGGAAGGGATTTTTACATCGGGTCGTGACTGAAGATGAAAAAATACTATGCCATGCCTGGTGAACCCGTTCCATCATCGTCTACATCGACGCCAAAGCAAAACATCCACGGTTCAAAGGTCATGCTCTGCATATGGTGGGTCCAGACGGGTGTGGTATATTATGAACTACTAAAACCAAACGAAACCATTAATGGGGAACTTTATCGACTACAACTAAGGCGTTTGAGCCGTGCATTGCGTGAAAAACGGCCAGAAACGGCCGAAAGGCATGACAAGGTGATTTTGCAACATGACAACGCTCGGCCCCATGTTGCTGTAACGGTCAAAAATTACCTGGAAACACAGAAATGACCCGCCGTATTCTCCAGACCTTGCTCCTTCCGACTACTGGCTTTTTTGACGGATGCAAAACGATTTGGGGGGTCACCGGTTCGGGTCTTTTGAATAAATCGAAAAATGGCTCAATGATTGGATCGAGGCCAGAGAGGACACATTTTTTAGAGATGGTATTTTTTTACCAGAGAGATGGGAAAAAGTGGTCGCTTCCGGCGGACTTTGAATGATGTATTTTTTTTCACTTATTTTCAATAAAAAAAACATTTATTTTTTAACACAAAAAATCGCGCCGAATTAATTTGTACTCCCAATAGTTAAAGAATTCTACTGATGACCCTGGAATATCTGACTTATTTGCAAAGTTTTTCCAATCGACCTTTTCTTCATCAATATTTTCGGGTACTTCGTATCCATATCAGGTTCATACAATTAATAATTTTGGAATGCCTTTAATAGATGACGTGAACCTTCTCCATAATCTTAGATCACTGAAATTTTCTTATTCTCCTGGTCCAGATAACGCCCCAGTTGTCTCCTAATACGGTGTGAAGGTTCCCTGTATAACGCGTTATTGAGGCTTTTCAACTTATCGCTCCAGGTAGCGTCATTTTTGTTTTTTTGGACGGAATCTAATTATTCCTCTACACAAGAAAGGCAATAAATCGTATGTCTAAAAATACAGGGGCATATCGTAATTGTCAGTTGTTTGAACAAGTCCTTATGTCGAATATTTATCTAATGCCCTTATTCCTTCATCACAGAATGGGTTTGTAAAAAGTAGGTCCGCAGCCACTAATCTCCTTGAATTTACTTCTTTAGTTAATCGTAGTTTTATTAATAGGTTTCAAACTGATGTTCTTTATACTGATTTTTCTAAAGCCTTTGACTCAGTAAAACATGACCTTCTTTTGTATAAACTGAATACTATGGGTTTTCTACTACATTTTCTTAGTTGGATCAAATCCAACTTGATTAGTCATTCCCAAAAAGTAATGTTTAGGTACTCTTTATTGGAAACTGTCCAAGTTACTTTCGGAGTTCCTCAACATAGTTATCTAGGTCCACTTCTTTTCAACTTATTTATCAATGATCTTCCTGTCTCTATTTCATATTATCGTGTAGCCATATACGAGGGTCAATCAACAAGTACTTAGCTTCACCGCCCAAAGGCGTTGCTATTACAAAAGAGTGTTACCATCGTGCAGTACACTCTTTTAGTAGCCTACTGTCAAAGTTTCAGTCAATTCCCTTCATTAGTTTTATTTTATAGCCTTTGGAAGCGAGCGTGTCAATCAGTTTTACAAAAATGGAAAAAGAGCAATATCGTTCGGTGATTCGTCTCTGGTGTATTTTTGTATACCCAGTCGTTCTACTTAAAACTTTATCCCATTAGCCCTGAATAGATGCACAACCAATTATGTTCTACATCAGGGGTGAGCAACCTTTTTAATCAACAAATTTTAAAATTTTTTGGCGGGCCGCACATAAGGTACTCTTATTATTAATTTACAAAAGCTTATTTATAATAAACACTAGCAGCCCGACCCCGGCTTCACACATAGCTACCTATCTATATAAATATATACAGAACCGATTTTAATAATATTTTTTTTAAACAACAAATGAATGGTCATGAAGCAAGTTGCATATTATCTCTCTCCTAGTTACACGATTGATGGCACTGCGTTGATTCACTTCAGCTTCCGAATTTCGAAGAAAATAAATTTGAAGAAACTTATATGCCCCATCAATTGGCAATAATGCTCCAGCGAAATGGTGAATTTGTCCTTGAATCTTTAATATTGTATAAAAATTCATTTATGGAGTTTTCATATTCGTGGTTATATTTTGGAACGAATGTGTATGATCTGTGTTACAGAAGAAAAAAATACTTAAAAGTTGGATTGAAGCCCCGTCCTTCAATATTTGCACCAAATGATGTCATTTGGAACACACTGTTGTAACTTTGAATGTTCAGCAAAAAATGATTTGACAGAGGTTCTTGTCTTCAAAGTAATGAATTCAGAGGTTCAGGTGGCGTTGTCAGTTGTGGTAACTTGACCTTGCCGTTTAGACAACATAATTCTGTAGGTTCAAGGCGAAACCTCAAAGCAATGCAACATTGACAACTTGTGCATTTTTTCCAATCTGCACGGAATTATCGCCGGCGTAATCGACAATTGCATCATACCATATTTTGTCGTCTCTCCTAATCTCAACGGAATGGATTGTTCCGTAGCCGTAAAAGATCTCACTCGAGAAATTCTCAATCTCCCTGCCTCCAAACATTGGCTTCGTTCTTCTTCCGACACATTGCTTCGAAGATTATAAAGTTGAGTTGCATTCCGCGTACTACGACCGATGTTTTGCCGTGCCATTGCTGGCATTTTTTCTTATAATTTGATCTACTAGAGTTGTTACGACATTTTGAAGAAATTTTGTGTCTATCGCTCTCCTGCTTAACGTTATTTGTTTGTTAGGGCAATGGTTCGTAACCTTCTTTGGAGCAGGGACCACTTTGATTTTACTATTACACTCACCCTCACTTATCAAAAAACAAACGAAAGCGACCCTCCCACTTCCCTTATCAACATACTAAAATTGAATCACAAACAAATCAAGTGTACTCAGAGAAGAAAAATACAACAATAACGACAACCAAAGCATTAAAAACGAAAAAACATACAAAACTTTTTATGCTTGGTCTGGTAGTAATTTTCATTACAATTAACACTTAAATATATTATACATATTAAAAAAGTTAAGAGTTAAAGTCATGGAAACCGCTGTTTTCTCAGCTTTCAACATTTGGAATCGTAATTGAAATTCGTTGATTAAAATGTCTATTTATTGTGCGTATTTTTGGAAAGTAGTGACGTTTTCTTTTTCTAAATGGGGAAAGTGAGACTCATTATTCTGCAAAAGATGCTGTTTCGACAATTTTAATTTGCGCTCAAAGCCCTGATTTTTATCATACAAATTGTGAATAAACTGCCCTTTGTCTTGAAGTTCCACATTAAGATCATTGAGATGCTGAGTCATGTCGAAACCCAAAATCGCCATACATTTATTACCAAGATGAGGAGAGGCATATCCCTTCATATCCAAGAAAAATTGTAATTCGCTTTTTAAGTTGTATACTCTTTTTAACATTGTACAGCGACGTCGATTTAACGCGCGCGACTTTATAAAATTGATTAGTTTAATTATTGGTACTGTGACATGTGGCTTTATCTTTGACGAAAGTGAAAAAATAATTAAATTACCACTTTTCTTGGAAATGCCTGTACTCAACCGCAACCTTCAGTTTATTTTTTCGCTTGGTTTTCCGACTTGCTATTAGGATTAAAAATTTGAAAGTTAAAAAAATTTGTAGGAAAACTTAATTTTGAATAAAAAAAACTCCAATATTACCTTTTTGACAATAATATTGCACTCACGCCTTTCAAGAAACACTAAAATTGCTAGTTAACAGCTTACCATAACAGTCTGACTGATTGTGTGACAGAAGCAAACTCACACAAGCACAGTCGCGGCGCGTTCGTATTGCATGTTAAAACATGTCGCCGACAAGTAACCCGTCACAAAAATTTGTTAATTAATTTTATAACAATGTACTTTAAGTCATTTAAATTGCCCGCGTTAAATATGTTTTAGGTTTTTCTTCTGTATATTAGTAGGACTGTCCTTAATTACTATAACAAAAATGAGCGCGTTCTGTCAACCAATTTGTTTACAGCAGCTGGGCTGGTTTAATCAGCCTGGCCAGCCCAAAAGGTTCGAAGACGCAGAATTGGAGGCATTGCTGGACCAAGACCCGTGCCAAACGCAAGAAGAGCTCGCCGAAACGTTGGACGTTGACCAAGCAACCATTTCCAGACGTCTCAAAGCGATGGGAATGATCCAAAAGCAAGGTAATTGGGTGCCATACGAGTTGAAGCCGAGAGACGTCGAACGCCGATTTTTCACGTGCGAATTGCTGCTTGAACGACTTGGCCGGAAGGGTTTCTTGCATCGTATTGTGACTGGCGACGAAAAGTGGATCCATTACGATAACCCAAAGCGTAAAAAAACATATGTCAAGCCCGGCCAACCGGCGCCATCGACGTCCAAGCCGAATATTCATGGTTCGAAGCTCATGCTCTGTATTTGGTGGGATCAGAAGGGTGTGGTGTACTATGAGCTGCTCCAACCCAACGAAACCATCTCTGGGGAAGTCTACCGACGTCAATTGATGCGTTTGAGCCGAGCATTGCTTGAAAAACGGCCGGAAACGGTCGAAAGACACGACAAGGTTATTTTGCAGCATGACAACGCTCGGCCGCATGTTGCACAGGTCGTCAAAACATACCTTGGAACGCTCAACTGGGAAGTGCTACCCCACCCGCCGTACAGCCCAGACATTGCTCCTTCGGATTACCACTTGTTCCGGGAGATGCAGCGTAAGCTGGCTGGACACCGCGTCTCTTCATATGAAGAGACCAAAAAATGGATCGATTCATTCATAGCCGCCCAGAAGCCGGAATTTTGGAGAAACGGAATCCGGAAATTGAAAGAAAGATGGGAAAAGGTTGTGGCTAGCGACGCACAGTACTTTGAATGATGTATCAATCCATTTTGAAATCGAAATAAAGCCCCATTTTTGGTGAAAAAACCTTTAAAATTAATGCATAGTCCCAATAAGTTGTAAGAAAGAATTTATTAGGTATCCTATTCAAGTGGCGCGAAGCGTTCCTATGTGAGTAAATTGTATTGTATAAATTTAATTGAGTTCAAAATAAAAATGAAATTGTTGTACTTATTTTGCTTCTCAAATGTTATAGGACAAAATTTTTAAGCCTATGTGTTTATTTATCACTGCTGCTATTTTTATTTACTCTAAATGCTAAAATGCTACTTGACGGTCAGCATTGAGGTCGCGCTCTCTATATAGGTGGATGAGCCTGCTAGTTTTTTGAGCGTTTTAAAGCCGATACTAAGTTTCTTCAGACTGCTTTGTTTGATGGCTTTCCTTAAAAAATTAAGTTCCTGCCTTTGATTTGTTATTCCATCTGTGTAATTCGTTTGCGCTTTCAATTACTCTAATTCGGTTCTCATTTCATCATTCTGTTTTTTTTAGTTGTGCCACATCTTCGGACATACTCAATAATTTATCTAGCACCTCTTTGTTTGTCTCCTTGTTTATCTCTCTAACAATATATATCCTCGGCAATTGGAGTTTTTGTTTGAACTGCCTCATTTTGACTCCAATTTGGTTTCCACCAACTTAAGATCTAAATCGATTAGATATTTCGTCATGCTATGGTCATGCCACGCACTCATGCTTATTTCACTAACACTATGATAAAATGCATAATAATTGCATTATCAAGTCGGGGGCACTTTAAACGACGCGATCATGCCCATATACACACTCACACATACGCCTTAACTTATATCTGCTTTGACAATTTCATTCTTCTCTTATGCCCCCTTGCATATCATCATATGCACACGATGTTTGCCCATATACATACACCTACACAATAATCTAATTTTTTTTTCAATAGAACGTGCGCAAGTCTGTTCTTGTAAAAAGCTAAGTGGCAGCTTAAATGTAGAATGAGCTGTTCTCCCTCCGCACAGAAGAGTGGCTGCGATGCTTGAAGAAGCGACGGCAACAGCAATTTTGTTTTCGGTTCGAATTTTAGCTAAAATTACCAGGTGCGTCTACTAAAAAAATTTCTCCTGTGCTATGCACAATGTCATTTATCTTCGGGAAAATAATTCGTTGCACTCCATTCTGGTTCGTTTTTTTATTTAAATGTGTGTTTTCGCGGATAGGCTCTGGCAAACCGAAACCTTTTAAACAGTGTTCTCCGTAGGAAAAAATAATATTTTCAAGAAGAGTCAGTCCATCATTAAAAATGTTGTCATTAAAATTCATGTCATGTTGATTACTGACCTCTTTCGCGTGATTTAAAACATCTTAAAAAAATTTTTGACGTATATTCTTGTGTGCAGTAGTAATACCCGTATTAAAAGATTGTCTAAAAACAACACAAAATTCAAGAAGAAGAAGATGCATAGCATGAATATCGAAAACACAAATTTGTGTGGGTAATTTTGTTAAAACTTAATCCTAAAATAAAACATATTTTAATTTAAAAAAAATCAAAAAAATAAGTATGCCAATCGATTGTTTAGGATAAAAACCTTGATATATAAAAATGCCGAAACTGTACGAATGATCATCAATTGAAAACGGCTGTATCAATTTTGATCATTTTTTCTTTGTTCCGGTAGGTGGCGCTGTTGTCGAGATACAGGCAATTTTTTTTACCAAGTTTTTAACATTTTTTTTCTATCTAGTGCACCCTATAATAAGACGATTTTAATAATTTTTTTTTAAATGACAAATGAATGCTTTATATTTTTAAGTGTGAAGTGTTTTGAAAACCACTGCCAGACCAAGCAAAGTTTTGTACGTTTTTTCGCTTTTGTTGTTATTGTTGTATTTTTCCTGTCTGAGTACACTCTTTTTGCGCTCTTCGTTTCTGTATTTTATGTGCATTTAAGGGGGTATTCTGGTCTAAAAAATTGAAAAAATCGATTTTCAAAGCTTAGACTTTCAAAAATATGCTCTTAAAAGGATTTTTGAAAATTCGAAATATTTTGGGAGATACAGCGGATTTTGTGACGTGGCATCTAAGCCGGCCGAGCGGAGTGATCACACAATGAACGGCAGACTTGAGGAGTCATTCTTTCCAGAAATTCTTTTATATCCCAAGGGGGGCAACAATATGAATATGCTTAAGCAATATACCATATGTTTCAAAAAGGTAGGTAGAGAGAATCATACTTACAGATAGAAAGACTGACAGACAGACGACCAGACACTTTGGATACGCCAAAAAGCGCACGAATAAACACGCCCCATGACGATGATTAATTACCTTCTTTTTGGGGGGCAACAAAGCTTACGATTCTTTTTTCAAATAATATTTTTAATATATTTTTTCAAGAGGAAAAAACAAGACTACTTTTTACTCTTCTTGATATGTTTTCGAGTTGCTGCTGCTGCTACTGCTGCTGCTGGTGATGAAGTTGTACTTTTGTGTTATTTTAAAACTTATAAACATTTTTTCGCACGTTTCATGGCATAATTATTGGTGTCTTATGGGATGCCTTCTTCTGTTATTGAAGAATGTAAAAATTAAATAAGGTGTGGTTTTTAAGTACCAATAATTGATAACACTCACTTGGAGGTTTTTTTAATTTTACGAGAAATTTTAAATTAATTCGCTGCTCGATTTTTAAACTAATCATTTTTCCGGCACTTCTATTACACAACACTTTACTCAAACTAGGTTTAAAAGCAAACTAGACTAGACAGAGAGGCAGGATCAAGTGAATTCTGCGCAGTAGGAATCAAGGTCACTCACCATCCATCCCCACTCTTAAAGCTAAAGACAGACGACTGTGGTATACTCAGTCCCGTTACTTAATTGTCACACCTCGTATATATATATATATATATATATATATATAATACATGTGCACTTTTTAAATTTCCATATAAAAGGCAATATATTATCATCTGAGTTATTCTACTGGAAATCTTTCTCAAACTTAAAACGCGTTTTTCTCAAAACTCCTTTTTTTGAGGTGGTTGACACGATATCTCAAGTTCTATCTGACCGATTCCTTTGAAATTTTGTGAGAATCTTCTTTATACATTTCTTTATCGTCTTACCCTTGGATTTTGAAAAATTTTAGTTCCAAGTATTTTTAAAAAATTTGTAAAGGTCGAAAAACGGTTAAAAAAAAAATTTTTTTTTCAAGTGGACGCCATATTGTGAATTTTTTTTTTTTGTTTTTTTGGCTGAGGCACAAACGATAGCGACATCTTTACTGATTAAGAATTTTTTTTCCTTGTTTGAATTACATCACTACAAGGGTTGGAATCATGTCAACCAGGGAACACCCTTTGAATGGCAACCCCCACTTCACCAGCCTGTCATTGGATGAATTTTTGACTTTTTTTCTTTTTTAAATTTTTTATATACACTTTAAAAATCAATAAACATTATATAAAAAAATGGATACAAGAAAGAGACAGTGTGATTCGTTGTTTGTGTTTCGTGTTTGAGGTTATTGATCAAATTACGCGGGTTAGTCGTGTACCAAAAACCAAAATATGTTCTGTTGATTTTTGTTTCTCTTCTTCTTTCGCCTATTTTGTTTGACTTTTGTTGAGAGGAGGGAGTGAGTAATTTGAAAATATTAAAAATTTGAAATGTATGTATTCAATTTTTGTTATTGTTTTTGCAAACTTTTCTGCTTCTCCATTGCTTATGCTTTACTCCTCCTTGAATTATGTGTTGTTGTTATTTTTTTTCCCTCTTAAGAGTATTAAAGTGCATTCAATGACAATCAATCAAACCTGCAAACCTTTTTGTATCGTGTTTCTATAAAACTTACATCTATTTTGCCAACTTCTCTCTGCTTCCACGTATTTCGTTGACTTGCTTAAATTGTGTGTTGTTGTTATTTTGTTCCCCTCTTATTATTATTTATGTGCATTCAATGACAATCAATCAAACCTGCAAACCTTGTTGTATCGCATTTCTATAAAACTTACATCTATTCTGACGACTTCTTTTTTTTTTCACGTATTTCGTTGACTTTGGTTGAGTGAGGTGGAGTGAGTAATTTGAAATTATTGGAAACGAGCATTAGAGGCACTCTAACGAACGAGATTGCGCAGCAATCAGAAATATTTCGGAGGCGCGATGATTCTACTGGCAGGAGATTTCCGCCAAACGCTGCCGGCCAATTTCCAGATCAACTGCTGCTTATGAAATAAATGCTTGCATCAAATTTATGGAGATACATATGTGAAAAATATCAAGTTAACAACGAATATGCGAGTGGCCTTACAAAATAACATGTCGGCAGAAGTTTTCTCAAAGGCATCATTAGACATGGGAAATGGAAATTTTCCTGTGGACACTTCTACTGGTTTCATTACTTTTCCACAAAATCTTTGTCAATTGACAACGTCGAAAGAAGATTTAATTTCAAAAGTGTTTCCAAATATTGGCTCTAATTACGAAAACCACGTTTGGACAAGACTCGCTGTTAAAAAAATTATGCAAAATTTTATTGAAGCTACTATATTCATAGGAAAGTTCAAAGGCGAAGATGTGCTTTTTCCAAAAATACCATTTTGCCAACTGATTTTAAGTGTGTCCAGTTTCCGGTGCGCATTGTATTCGCAATGGCAATTATTAAATTTCAAGGTCAGTCGTTAGCAGTGTGTGGAATAAACCTAGAATTACCATGTTTTCGCACGGACAGTTGTACGTAGCATGTTCGAGAGTCGGTAAACCATCGTCGCTATTTATCTTTTCTCCGGATGGAACATCTAAAAATATTGTACACTATAAGGCATTATTGATTTACTCTGTTACTTTGGATATGTTAAGATCCTTGAGAATATTTTTTAACCAGGGGAGTATTGCATATCATTCTTAGTGGTTTTGAATGGTACACTGCGCATCATCAGATTAGCGCTCCTCTTTTACTCACTTGTTTTCACTAATTTCTATATTCCTATTGTATGGAATATCGTAATTTTTGTTTTGTTTTTACAATTTTCATATTTAATATTTCTGATCTGAAAATAAAGCTCGATAAATAAACTATTATGTTGCTTGTTTCCTTTTTTTGTTTTTATTTTTTTTTTGTTTTGCTATTTTCTTTTATTTTCGACGAAAGAGATTGCATTCAGTTTGCTTTGTCAGATTAGCGCCTCCAACTAGAATTTCAGTTATCTCGCTCAATTTGGCAATTACGGTCACCAAATTTTTTTTGCCGCTTCAATTATCAAGTTTCTTTAAATTAACGGCATTCCATTTGCTGGCATTCGATCAGTGAAGAAGTGTTTCTTTCTTCCGCTCCTAAGCTCAGCATCGAAAAAAAAATAAAATTTTTTTTCATACTTATTTCTATTGATTGGAATTTCTTGTTGTTTTAATTTTTAGTTCCCTTTTCTATGCAAATCATTGCATTAGTAAAGTAAAATTTAAAACATACAAAGAAATCAATAGGAACCTATAACAAAATCGTTAAGATGAGCTTTGCCCATCAAAAAAACAGTTCAACAACAAAGACGACAAGAAATGCATATTTCTCGTTTGTCTCTTCCTGTCCCAAAAACAAAAATGAATCCTCATTTTTAACCACCAAGTCGCCTGAGCGCAGGGCAAGTTCTTGTTCTCCTGCTCTTTGCTCTGACAGCGCGAACACCAGATGCACCTTACCATGGAGCACCCAGTGCCCTTCCCCACAACCGCCCCTGTACTCTACCCAAGCTGCAACTGTATCAGCAACTATAACACAAAGCACTGCTTGTACATCAACAGCTTCATTGGTTGCATCAACAACAACAGTTTTCTCAACAACTGCTTCGATCGCGTCATCGTATGCAGTTACCGCAACAACAACTAATCCCAAAACTCATATCCACAACAACAACAACGATTCGATCGCCTCTTTGCTCAACGCTGCGACAGTTATGCCTACACCAACAATTAACACAGAAGTACAAAACTCAAACAATAAAACTGGATCTGAACAGTTAGCTTCAAATAAAATAAACAGAAAAACGCAATCACCAGCCATACCGACTGAACAATCACCAAACATTAACAAAAAGCCCAAACCAAACAGAGCGTCACCTACCATATCTTCAAAAACTAATAAAACTAAAGAAAAAAAAAAAAAAACAGAACACACTTAACTACTGGCTTAGCAAGCCATCTTCCAATTATTTTGGCATCTTAGATATTGACGATGACAATTTAGAAGAAGCGAAGAATACTCTGGACAATGGCTCCAAGCAACCTCCAAAAGCTAATAAGCCACCACCTATTTATGTGCAGGGGATAGAAGAAATCTCCATTCTTAATAATGCTCTGTGTGAAATTGTAGATCATAACTACGTACTTAAAACATTGCCCAATGATGAAGTTCGTATCCAACCGGCAGAGCCCCTACATTATAAAAAAATCATTGAATTACTAAAAACCAAAGAAACGAAATATTACACTTTCAAGCCCAAAGATGAACGAGGTTTTAAAGTTATGTTGAGACACCTTCATTAATCAACAGATACCGACGATATAAAACGCGAACTGAAGATATTAGGCCACGAAGTTATAAATATACTTAATATCCTACAAAGAACAACCAATAAACCACTCCCTTTGTTCTCAATTGAACTTAAAAGTAGCTCAACCAATAAAAATATTTATAATATTACGACATTACTACATACCAAAATTAAATTTGAGGCCCCCCACAACAAGAGGATGATAGTGCAATGCACCAACTGCCAAAAATACGGGCACACCCGAAACTATTGTACCAGGGATCCAGTATGCGTCAAATGTGCTGGTAAGCACAAAACAATCGACTGTTGTATGGAGTCAACTACTAAAATAAAATGTGCTCTATGTGGTGGAGCTCATACAGCCAACTACAAGGGTTGTGAAATATACAAAACCCTTAAAATCCAACGGTTTCCTGCCCTTCGACCCAAAATATTGACGGATCTCACAAAAGTTCAGCAAATGCCCATAACGTCCAGTAAAGTGGAGAATGGTATAAGCTACGCGCAAATTACAGCTGCGACTCCCCAACCCCAACCAATCAACCGACCAACCCAAAAATCTAAAGTCATCTCAACTGAGAATCCGACCATAGACAGTAATTCCTCCCATCAAAATAACAATAATATTGTGCCAAATGACGATTCAGCTGAACTTAAAATCATGATGAAGCAATTGATTCAACAGGTGACTAACATGATGAATATAATCACCATCCTGATAACCAAACTTGACAAACAAAATGGACAATAAATTAAGAATAATTGCGTGGAATGCGAATGGCTTGCACAAACATATCCTTGAACTCCAACTATTTCTAAATGACAATATTGTAGGAACTAAAATCAAACGCGTCCGCTCTCCTTGATGGCACAACACAAACTAACTTTATTTACGTTTCTTTCTTCTCTTGTATCACAATACTTATACAATACTTACACACTACATACCTATACAATACTTACACACTACATACACTCGGCCATCCTGACAACAAGGATCTCCTGATCCCGACCGTTACAAAATATCTTACATACTACTTTTACATGCTACATATTTATATACTTATATACATACATACGGCTAGCTATAAATACAGTCTAATTACTTTTACTTCTCGTATTATAAGCATGACCAGTACTTCTATCATCAACAGTTCTTGCATTTCTTTTTGACTTGTTTCCGTCTATCTTATCTTTATCTTTAGACCAACCGAACCACGGTTTCATATTAGCTACAGACCAAATTCCTGAGTACGGCGTCCTCGACCGCTGCATTCCACAAACATCTTCCACCACATACCTATCGTTACCCAACCATTTTGTGACTTTGTAAGGTCCTTTAAACTTAGGGACAAGCTTCTTAGACATACCTTCATGAGCATCAAAGTTTTTTACGACAACATAATCTCCTGGACTGTATACCGTTGGTTTTTTCCTCCTTTTGTTTGAGGCACTTTCGTTGTAATCTTGCAATTGCTTCTCTTTATTGCGCGCTTCAGCCCTCACCCCCTCTAGATCTCTATCTTTTTCCTTTTCCCATTCTATACTCTCTTTTAGGTAATCTACTACGCTTCCTTTCTGTCCTACCCCAAACAACATCACGCTTGGATGCTGACCTATCGTTCTATGTACCGTGTTGTTCATTGCAAACTCAATTGTTTCTAGCGCTTTTCCCAAGCTAAAATTTTTACCCGAGCCCACGGTCTTAGCCAACATGGGGCCTAACTACGATTAACCCTCTCGACTTGCCCATTGCTTGGGGCGATCCGGTAGCAATCTTAATATGCTGAACGTTTCTTGATTCTAGAAAATCACAAAATTTCTTCGACGTAAAGCAAGTGCCTCGATCCGAAACTAAATACTTAGGCCTACTGTATGCTCTAAAATAACTGCTCAGTGCAATAATCGCTTCGCTTGACCTTGTCGTTTTCGTCTCGTATAATTTCACAAACTTTGTACTTGCATCTATAATTAAAAGAACGTGTTTCTTTGTGTTTCCCGTGACCAATATTGGGCCAAAATGATCGACATGTATCACTTCAAAAGGGGTAGTACTTTTAGGGATATTGTGAATATACCCTTCCTGTTTTCCGTTTTTCGACGAAAACGTGATACACTTCATACAATTCCTTATATGGTGTTCCACCTTCCGCTTCATTTTTGGAAACCAATACGTTTTTGAAATTATTTCAACCACTTTATCTACACCGACGTGTCCTAAATCGTCATGATACTTAAAGAGGACATGCGTTTCCATGTCTTTCGGGACGTAGAACAACAATGTTCCATTTTTGTCTTTCCTGTAAACTATTTCATTGCGCATCTCATAGAGGTTATGTTCAGCTGTTTCTAACATTGACATTATTCTTACGATATCTTCATCCCTGCCTTGACATATCACAAGATATTCTTCAAACGAGTTAGTTTCAATCACCATTATGTTCGTACAGCGACTTAACGCATCTACATGCTGCATCCTCTTCCCAGCCCTGTGTTCTAGCGTATAATCATAGTTTTCGAGCTCCAAGGCCCACCTTGCAATTCTTGGGTTAATATCTATTTTGTTAAGGGTCATTGTCACTCAATTGCAGTCAGTTATGATTTTAAACTTTATCCCTTGTAGATATACTCGGAAACGCTTCAAAGAGTATATTATGGCCAATGTTTCGAGTTCAAAGCTATGATATCTTGACTCGGTATCCGTCGTGCGTTTAGAAAAGTAAAAAACAGGGTGTAATTTTCCATCACTTTTCCTTTGTAATAAAATTGATCCAAAACCTCTTGAACTCGCATCGCAATGCAGCTCTGTTTCGTCATTTGGGCTGTACAATGCAAGCACTGGTGAATCTACTAGTTTGCTTTAAGGACTTCCAACGCTTTCAACTCCTCGGGACCGAAACTAAACACCTTATCTTTCTTTGTTAAATCATACAGTGGCTTTGCAATAACGGAAAAATCTTTGACAAACCTACGAAAATAGGAACAAAGTCCCAAGAAACTTTGCACTTCACTAATTTTTGTTGGAACCGGAAAATTTTTAACTGCCTCTAAGCCTTTCTCATCGGCCTGTATACCACCACCTGTAATGTTATAACCTAAATATTTCACGCTTGTTTTAAAAAACTCACACTTATCAAGCCTTAGCTCCAGTTTATTTTTCACTAACCTATCAAAGACTTCCTCTAAAATATCTAAGTGTGTGTTCACATCTTCAGTCGCAATCATCACGTCATCTAAATACACAATAACCTTTTCTTCTTTTATCATGTCCACGAAAATTTTATTAATGAACCTCTGGAATGTAGAGGGTGCATTCTTCAGGCCAAACGGCATCCTTAAGAATTCGAACTGTCCTAGCGGAGTTGTAAAAGACGTATATTTCACCGACTCTTCATGCATAAAAACGTGAAAGAAACCATTCTTAAGGTCCAATTTGGTAAAAATTGTCTTACCCGCGAGTCTATCCAATAAATCGTCAATCAAAGGGATTGGGTAACTGTCTTTTGCAGTCAACTTGTTCAACCTTCTGAAATCGACACACATTCTAAGTTCACCTGTCGCTTTCTTCACCAACACGATTGGAGACACAAACTCCGATTCACTCGGCCTTATGTACCCTTTACTTAAATATTCATCCAGTAAGCTTTGTAATTGACCCTTCTCTGCATATGAAAGACGACGAGGATTGCAACTAAATGGTTTAGTGTCATTGACCACTATCTTCATTTCACATTTCACCTTTGGTTCGTTTGGTCGATCAGATTCCAGGTAACATTTTTTAAACAACTTTTCAAAATCATTTTTTTCTTCAAACGTTAGAGCTTCTCCAACTGAATAATTCCTATCATTTGTTACATAATCAATCATCAAAATTTTCTTTTCAAAGTCATCTTCGCAAACTGATTCACTACACTGGTCTGTTTTGTTGTCTAATCTATGTTTATCTATGCCACCATCATTTTGCCACACAATCTTAGCACAACTTTTTCTTAAAAAATCTCTACCAAAATAATAGAAACACTCATAGACTCATCAGGAACAATTAATAACTCCAGTTTTACAAATTTATTCAAAACTTTAATAAATCCGATTATCTTTCCACGAATATTTAATTCACTCTTATTTAAACCATAAAAATTAACACCAGGCGCCGACATCAACAGCGCTGCAAGTTGGAACTTCAAATGACGCTTACTGTTCAGATCAGACATTCTAGGCTTGCACACCATTGTACATCTTCTTACTAATTGACATAGCTGCATAACAGAATTTTCCTGCACTAACAAGCGTCTTCTTACCGATTGACAGCCGCATTTCTGATTCTGCGACGAAGTGACCAAAGCGGTTGCAGTTGTAACATCACTGATCGCCTTTTTTCCATATGAACATTTTGTGGCGTTGGAGACATTGGCATCAACCTTACATTGACAACGCCGAAAACAAGTCATCCTTGGACTTAAAACGTGCATACTCGCACTTACACGCAACTGGCGATCTGGTATACCATGAATGACATATTCAACTAATTCACTTTCTGACATTTCAATACTATTGGCCAGAAACATCTTGTCATTAAAATAGTTTGAAAATGGTTCTTCAGTACGCCACTTGCGCGCCTCAAACCTCTGACGCAACACAATTCGACTTTCCTTTGCACCGAAGACTTTTTCCATCTCCGTCAAAACATAGTCGACAGCTTCGCACGCATATTCTGGCTTTGACTGCAACCATGCTTGTGCCTTTCCTTTTGATTTCCCAAAAAGTATTGCCCGCACCTTGGCCTCACTTATGTTGTACGTTTTCTTTACGGCGGTAATATGCGAAATCCACCCCCGAACACAAGTCTCACCATCGTACCACGGAATCATTTCCTTTAAATCACTTAAAGTGAGTTCATCATGATTATGAATCGCCACTTCACCGGTCGGCTTTAACAGTTCGTTCTCTCTTCGCAACAAATCTCTCTCGAAACGCAACAACATAAGCTCTTTGTTTATCAGCTCGAACTCATAATCTGTTACTTGTTGGCGCCGTAATTCTTCGTCTGCTACATTTTTGTGTTTTTCCTTTGTCGTCTCATATTCTTCTTGGCGCCGCTTCTCGTTTGTCATTTCATTTGTGTTCCCTGGCGTTAAGTCTGACGCGTTCTCATTTGACAAACCTGCAGCACACTCATTTGCATTCCACTGCTGTTTCTCTTTCATTTGTTCCTTTTCAATTGTCTGATCATTCAAGAAATCCATCAGCTCACCGCGATCCGCCACTTCGCTAATACGTGCCGCCAAAGAGTGCTTGTTTCCATATGTGAGCAATCCTAACCCCTTGCACCACGCACGTAACTCACTAGCTGAATATTTGTCAGCACAGACAGGATCCATTCTTCAAACAATAACGCGAGGATAGAAAAAAAAAATAACTTGTTTTTTTCTGTATCCCACTTCTGAGATTGTAGGAGCTAAAATCAACGCGTCCGCTCTCCTTGCTGGCACAACACAAACTAAACTTTATTTACGTTTCATTCTCCTTTTGTCTCACAATACTTTACACACAATACCCATACAATACTTATACACTACATACACTTATACTACTACAATATCCTTGAACTCCAACTATTTCTAAATGACAATATGATTGACGTAGCTCTAGTCTCTGAAACCCATTGCACAAGTAATCACTTCTTGAGCATTCCCGGATATAAAATATATAAAACAAATCACCCGGATGGTTCAGGACATGGTGGCACGGCTATCATTGTTAGAAACAATACTCGACACGTTGAACTAGAAAATTATCAACATGCTCACATTCAGTCGACCAAATTGCTATTAGAAGACAAATATGGACCGTTCACAATAGCAGCGATTTATTGCCCACCTAGACACTCAATCTCAACAGCTCAATTTAAGGACTACTTTAAAGAGCTTGGCCCAAGGTTTATCGTAGCAGGTGATTACAACGCGAAACATGTAAACTGGGGTTCAAGGCTGACAAACACCAAAGGGAAAAACTTGCTAAGTGCAATTCATACGATTGGGGGGATGCACTTAGTACAGGTGAACCCACATATTGGCCAACAGATCGGACTAAAATACCGGATTTAATAGACTTCTGTGTATTAAAAAACATGAATATAACACATTTCAAAACTGTCTCCCGACTTGAACTTTCTTCCGATCATTCACCAATACAAGTTGAATATAGTTGCGCAATAAAAAAAGATCAACTCGCGTGCAAAATGTATAATTTCAGAACTGACTGGGAGGCGTACAGAGAATTTATTGACAATATTGACGATATTGAAAAGTCAGTGATATACTTGAATGACATTATAAACGAAGCAGCTAATAGAGCAAATCCTGATCTTAATCCAAAAGAGGACAACTATATTTTCCCCCGCTCAATAAAAATTCAAGTCGCGAACAAAAACAAACTGCGTAAGATCTGGCAAAGGACGAGAGATTCAAATGACAAAACTAAACTTAACAAAGGAATCAAAGACTTGAAAAAAGTCGAAGGAATTTTAAAAATGAACAAAATAAATTATACAAAAACATTATCGCCTACATCTGACACTAACTACTCAATATGGAAGGCTGCTAAGCACTTCACAAATCGCACCTTCCACCAGCCGCCACTCTTAAAATCGGATGGGACTTGGGCTAGTACCAACTATGACAAAGCTTCACTACTGGCAGACTATTATGAAAGGGCTTTTACTACCAATCAATCTAATAGTAACACCAATTTGTACAACAGGACTCCATCTCCACAATACTGTACAAAAATGATTTCAACCAATGAAGTTAGGCACTGTATTCAAAAGCGCACTAGTCAGAGAAAAACGCCAGGTTATGACCAAATAACTGGAAAGTTACTCGAAGAGCTCCCTGCGAAGGCAATCGTATTTATTAGGAATTTGTTCAATGCGATATTAAGACCAAAGCACTACCTATCTTTAGGGAAGGTTGCTGAAATAATAGCCATACCCAAACTGGGCAACGATCCAACCAAGGCGTCCTCGTACAGACCAATCAGCCTGTTGCCCTTACTTTCTAAAGTATTTGAACGTCTCCTACTTGACCGAATACAAATAATACTAGACGTGGATAGAATCAGACCTGACCACCAATTCGGGTTTAGACAAAGTCACTCCACAATTCAGCAAGTCCACAGAGTAACTCACAAAATTTTAAAGGACCTTGATGAAAAAAAGTTCTGTGTTGGTGTTTTTCTGGACATAGAAAAGGCCTTCGACAAAGTCTGGCACGACGGCCTACTTAGTAAAAATTAGCAAAATTCGAAAAGAAAAAAAAATGGAAATGCGTTTTTCGCGAGCGAATTGTCCCGTCATGTTCGCTCTTAAAATAATGTTGTTGTCATAGTGTTATAATTTATTTGAAAAGCGTTTACTGCCACTACAATATTGCAGGATCTCATTGTGTACACAGCAAAGTTTCTTCAAACGTGATTTTAAAATTAAATTAAAGTAATCATTATTATCATATAAGTTTAATCATTATTATCATTTAAGCCATACTATATGTTAAAGGAAACATGTATTTAGTGTCTTTTTTTATCAAAACATCAATTATGCCAAGTAGTTTAAATATAGGTCGTAGCTGAAACACAAGCATCTGCGAGGTGTGCCAGTGTCGCACAACCAATGGATCAAAGTTTGGAAAGACTTACAAGATTTGTTACATTTCCATAACAGCTACATACAGTCTTTCAAAACGCTATTGAGAGCGTAACGCCAGGAACACCCGACTTAAATATCGTAATCCATGTAAATAAAAGTGCCTGCTGGAGGACACATCGGCCGTTATAATGCCCCATCTACGAGTGAAGTTATAGTTGTGATAGCTGGACAACAATTTGATAAACGAGATATTGTGTTGCACAATCGTGACGACAACTTGCACAGAATATGCTAATTGCACCGAACTTATGACAGATTACAGTATCCATCCATACTATATCGGGAAGAAGAATATTGATCCAGTTAGTGATAGCGTCATTTCGGCGGAGTTACCAAATAAAGAAATTGATCCAACCCTGTACGAATTTGTAAAAAAACAA
Source organism: Amiota minor (assembly GCA_037043295.1). Lineage (NCBI taxonomy): Eukaryota > Metazoa > Arthropoda > Insecta > Diptera > Drosophilidae > Amiota > Amiota minor. The sequence continues at coordinate 119,221 of JBAMAW010002789.1, forward strand.
AGGATACATGGCCCTTGCGGATCTTTCAATTCTTATTTTCTATATATGCGTGAGGGCAAATGTACCAAAAAATATCCGAAAGCATTCCAATGCCAAACATCTACCAATGACGACGGATATCCTAAATATCGTCGACGTCTGCCATAAGAGGGCATACTGCCACACATAACATTTTTCCAAGTGACCGACTCTCTATTTCTCTGGAATAAGTACAATATCAAGAAAATATGGCCGAATCAGCGAAGAAGAGAGATAATGTCAGATGTCCAATATAATGACAATATTTTTAACGAAGCTTTGTTAGAAATAAACAGAGTAGTAGAAGTTCTTTCGGGTAAATCAATTAAAGATTTTGGATTGCCGATGCCTTCAAATATAGCTAACTCGAATTTAATCAGTGAATACACAAGAGTAACTTCCTATGATCAACATACTCTATTACAAATTATAGCTCAAGATGAACATCGATCAAAAATACAAAAAAATAATATATGGTACTTTATTAACATCGATCGATAGGAACAAAGAAAAAATATTTTTCCTTGATGCTCCTGGAGGTACGGGAAAACTTTCCTAGTTTACTTTCTCTTAGCTAAAGTAAGACCTATTGGTAAAATTGCAATAGCCGTTGCATCATCCGGAATTGCAGCTACACTTTTACAAGGAGGCCGAACCGCACACGCAACGTTTAAACTTTCTCTAAAACTTCCTATTGAAGATACTAACAGTGTCTGTAGTATTTCAAAGCAAAGCAATACCGGAAAATAATCGCAACTGTTCAATAATTGTTTGGAACGAAGCTATAATGTCAAACAAGTCTTCCGTTGAAGCATTAGATAGAATATTACGCGATTTGCGCCACACAAACTCAGCTATGCGTGGGTGCACAACATTATTCTCAGGTGACTTTCACCAAATTTAACCGGTTATGGCAAGAGAGACGTGCTGATGAAATAAACGCTTAATTGAAAATATCTTACCTGTAGTCGTATGTGAATATATTAGAACTCAAAACAAATATGAGAGTTTCGTTGCCTACACATGAAAAGCGGAATTTTGCATAGTTTTTACTCAAAATAGGAAATGGACATATGCCACATTTGCGTTTTGGTAAATGACCATCAAGAATTGAAAAAGGTAGAAAATGTTTATCCCGAAATTGATAACATAATTTCTATGACAACTTCTTGGTTAAAGGAGAGAGTTATTTTGTCACATACCAACGATCAAATAGTTAAAGTAAATGTTTTATTTCTGTCAAAGATCAATGGACTGACTCAAACACACTACTCCTTAGACAATGCTATTGATCTGGAAGAGGCTGTTCATTTCCCAACAGAATTTCTTAATTCCCTACAGCCTTCACATAAATTAGTTTTAAAGGTAGGGTGCCCCATTTTTTTTATTACGGAACCTTAATCCACCAAAATTGTGCTATGGTACACGTTTACAGATAAACTCATTAAATAACTACATAATAGAGTGCACAATACTGACTGGACAACGGATCTACCTTTCCAATTTAGAAGATTGCAATTTCCTATAAAATTTTCATTTTCAATGACAATTAACAAATCACAAGGTCAAACATTCAACGTTGTGTAAACATTGTATACAAAAACATGTAAACAATGTAAACATTGTATACAAAAACATGTAAACAAAATTTTGTAAAAACTAGAAAGAAGGTTATCTTCTACTATGCCGAAGATGAAATGCTCTTCACGGGATTTGTATGAGGTACCCTCCTTAATGGTCCGATTCGGCTGGTTCCATTAAATAAACTGCCTTTATTGTAAACTGATAGTGTCCACGTTTCAGTTCGATAGGACAAAAAACAAAAAAGTTTTTTTTAATAAGAACATGAATTCAATGGGTGGTTTGTATGGGAGGTACCCCCTAAGTAGTCCGATTGAGCTGGTTCCGACAAATGTCCTGCGCCTTTCTTGGAAAGTGATAGTGTCCAAGTTTCAGTTCGATAGGACAAAAAACAAAGAAGTTTTTCTAATAAGAACATGAATTGGGTGAACATGGGTGGTTTGTATGGGAGGTACTCCCCTAGCGGTCCGATTCAGGTGGTTCCGACAAATGTACTGCGTATGGTAATAGAAAGGTTCGTGCAAAATTTCACCTCTCTAGCTCAAAAACTGAGGGACTAATTTGCATACGTACACACGGACGGTAAAATTTCTTGCTATCAATACCAAAGCGATAGTTTTTAAACAGCACCCGTGCAAAGCGGCGGGTTGCTAGTAGTTAATAAAAAATTAAATGAAATAATACAATTATAACAACAACACACTCTCTCTTTTGCTGCGATCTCAGTGAAAAATAATTCAGAAAGAAAAGAGCGAATAGCGCAATACTCTTGTGCGCACTCAGTTATCAGTAAATTACAACAATACTCGAAGTTCAAGAAGAAGCATAGTATCAACGTTTTGCAAAAATGTATATGTATAGTGACTGAAAATGAATAAAATAATATTATTGAATCAATTATTTATGTACATGCAAACCGTTCTAAATAAAATCTTTAATTAACAGTGAAAACCGTATCAAAATACGTTGCGTAGTTTATAAGTAATCAGTATTCTAACTTCTTGAAATTTCGACTTTGCTTTATATTATGTAAAGATTAAGCACATTCGTGGTGTATTCTTTACTCGATTAATTTGTTTCAACAATAATAATCCGACAGCTGCGATAGCAACCAAAGATAAGAATTTAAAATTTTTTTTTTGTATAAATATATTAATTATTATTATTATTTTTTTTTCCTATTTGCTAGATCTCAATATTATATTAAGACTCATCCATGGATACTAGCCTATCAAGGCGTCATTACATTTTTCGTTTTGGCAAACTTTACATTAGCTACATTTATGGATCCTGGAATAATACCTAAAGGTAAGAAACATTTCGTTATTTTAATTAACAAACGTTCTATCATATAATTCTTTCTCTTCTTCTATTATCATATTTATTAGCATCACCAGATGAAGATTGTGAAGAAGAATTTCGTGCTCCATTATATAAAAATGCTGAAATCAATGGAATTACAGTCAAAATGAAATGGTGTGTCACGTGCAAATTTTATAGACCACCAAGATGTTCACATTGTTCTGTATGCAATCATTGTATAGAGGTTAGTTGTTTTTTTGTTAAGTTGATTAGTTTATATAATGAAAACATTTACTGTTTTTTTTTACAGACATTTGACCATCACTGCCCTTGGGTAAATAATTGCATTGGACGTCGCAATTATCGTTTCTTCTTCTTCTTTCTGGTATCCCTATCTATACACATGTTGAGCATATTTTCTTTATGCCTATTCTATGTGCTAAAGACTATGCCTAATATCAAAACAACAGCACCAATTGTAGCGTATCCTTCTTAAAAAAAAAAAAATAAGACAGGGCAATAACTCCGGTTCTGTTGAAAATTACATGCCTTCCACACACCTTATCGCTTGTCTGAAATTGTTGCAGATATTCATTTTTGAGGATCATTTCTTGCATGTGATTTTCAAAAGAGTTTGGTATCCATAACATTTTGCTTTAAATTGCAAAGAATCGCATTATGCTGTTCTTATACATACAGCTCTTTTTTCTATTGTCCGTTTAATCCAACTTTGTTGAACCCTGTTGATTTTTGGGTGCGTCATTTAATATACATATGCATTTTAATTGCTTCTTTAATTATATTCCCATTATTTTATTTTTTTATGTGAAACATTTTTCTTTTCGGTAAGGTAAAAGTCGTCATCGTTTTCGCATCATAACACGTCGACATGCGATCAAAGATTAAATTTGCTCCTAGTATTTAGATGAGAACCAGTTGGCAACATCATGAGTGTTTAAGTTTTTAGAGCTCGGCTTACAGACTTAGTGACGCCGGTTCGATTCCCGTTCGGGATGATTTTTTTTTAAATGTTTGAAACTGCAACAATTCTATATATATAAATGAACCCAAAAAATAGTATGACACCGCAAAATTCGAGAACGGCTCGACCAATTTTGATGATTTTGTTTTTTTTTTTTTTTTTTTTTTTTGTTGTACTTATGGAGTTACCAGTCAGGTTCTTTGCTACATTTGGATCCGGTAAGTTGCGCTGTTGTCCAGATATAGATAGTTTTAAGTCATTTTTTCATTTGGCGCGAAATATACTAAGCCAATTTTAATAATTTTTTTTTTTAAAAACAAATGAATGTTAAAATTGCTTAGGTTATAATAGAATATTAAAATATATTGTTCATTCACGTAAATTATTAATTACACATTTTACAACAAAGTTTTTTAGAAGAAGCACCCAATTAACGCATAGGAGGTGTAGCAACGCACGCCGGGTAACGATAGTACAATATGATACAACAAAGCTCGTTTTACTACAAGATTATTAAAGTTTACTAAAGCTTACAAATTAAAAAAAATTAATATATTTTATATGAAAATTTGCTATTTGGAGTTCACTATAGAGAGGATTAAGTTAATATAGAGAGGTTTAAGTTAATGAAAAAGTTATGCTGCCATTCGATGAATGCATCAACGTAAACCAACGACTGCAATATGATGCGAAGACGATGACGAAGGCGTAAAATTTTACTCTATCGAAACGAAAGATGTTTCACATCAAGGGGTCATGAGTGCACTCACACCTTTTTTTTCTCCTAAGTTCCTTTATCTTTTTTTCACATGCTCACCATATCAAGCCCTAACCGCGAAAAACATGTAAGCGACATTTTTTTCGAAATTCACTTTTTGATGCAAATTTGTTGTAAAGCTACTCGCTCATCACCTGGTGAAATATTATTGCGAAAATCACTATGGTTGCAGAGATACACGCATTTCAATTTTATAGTAAGCGACACACAACTTTCTGTGTTACTTGCTCACTCATCGTTATCTTTAAGGGTTTTCCGGAACATCTTCAAAAATGATTAACCATCTTAGTTTTCATTTACCGAAAAAGGATAGATGCACAAAATGTGATGAAGGGAAAAATTTTGAGAGCAGTAACATAAAAACAGAAGGCTTTAAGTAACAATTAATAGACAGAGATCGGAGCAAGGATATATTCTTGTAGGACCAAAGAAAAGGAAAGGAAAAATGACTTTTCTTATGTGTTAATTTTGATTACGCTTAATAGTAGAAATATTACCGTTTTTTACAGTTTACAGTTATTCGTATTGCCAGAATAAACCCTTATGGGTACGAATGCATAACATGGAAACATTCAGATTTTTAAATTTGGAAGAAGTTTTCAGTTATTTTTAATATTACAATTAAATACGGCTCCTTTTAGGTACCCAAATAATTAAAAATTTCAGTAAATCACTTTGCGTTAGAAAATGTATTCCTTCAAACTTTCATAACGAATATCTTAAATTAAATGATTGCAAATCCATTAAAGACAAATTAAATGAAACAGATGAAGAAGACGTTTAGAAATTAACTGTATGCTAAAAATAAAATTAATTTTCCACCAACCGAACAAATAATTTTTCACTGAAACTCATTTAACATAAGCGCCAAATTTCAGTTTAAGATGCTACAATAGTGACCGCGGAAAATTTCTATTTTAAACCAAAAAATAAACTTAAAAATTAATCTTTAACTTGTATTAGACCATTTGAATACCATATTTACAGTTTCACAGAAATTCTCCAAAATACAGGTTGGTCTCTTATATTATCACAGTTTAATGGTTGTAGTTAGTGATTTGATGTGTGTATTCCTGCCTTAATGTAAAAAAGGGTTTTTTTAAAAGTGCACCTTTCAACTTTTGGCAGCGTCGTAAAATTGTAATAATATTGAAACATTATTTTTTGTTCTATCGAGCGAACTGATTCCATCAAATGAAAAGAGATCGGGTAACGTTTGTCGAAACGTAACGTTGTTTTTGTTACCCATAAGCGCTTGCTTATAACTTCTGAATTTGTAGATTATTGAAGTCCCAAATGGTGTATTTGTAGTTTAAAATTTGGTGTTTGCAATGTTCGACGCTAATAAGTATCTCTAGCATTTTTGAAAGTTGCTTTTTTTTCCCAGAAGTGCGTTTACCGTTTTGGTTTCTAATTTGTAGCATCGAATGATACGTTGCACGACAAGGGCATTATGATCGATGGATGGGTGATCTCTTTTGAAGTTAGCGCAACAAAATCAACACACACACACGGCAGTTCCGCAAGGTCCTGGTACACTTCTTCTTCTTTTATTTCTTTGTTTTTTAATGTAAATCTTATTGTATTCTTTTCTTCATTTTCAAATAAAAGAACAAAAAAAAAAAACACACACACACATACAACTCTCTCTCTCTCTCTCTCTCTCCCTCCCCCCCTGCGCCGTTCTCATTGAATGTATTATAATACAGAAAGAAAATAACGAATAGTGCAATACTCTTGTGCTTACTTAGTTGATAATAAATAAGAGGAAAGAATACAATAACAACAACAACAGACAGTTCACACACACCAGCAAAGTATAATCAGCGAACGAATGTTTTTGTGCGTGGTCAAAAACAAAAACATTTTCCTATGATTATGTATTTAATTAAAAATTAATATATGTTTGATTTTGTAGGTCGATTTTGATTAAATAAACTCTAAATGTTGCTCGCAATAAAGATTCTTATCCTTCAGTAATTCGATATTGAATTCAATCGGGTTTGATCCCGCTCAAGACAAGTCTGGTCCTGCTCTTTTCTAATTTCCTCCCTTTCCTTCTTAACTTTCCCCTGAGCAGAAGGCTTCTCTCGCTATTGCTCATATTAAAAAAAAATACGTACTAGGTTATAATTTCTAAATATAATATACTAATAAATAAATAAATAAAATATATAGTTACAAATGAAATGATTAAGTTTTGCAAACATAGTGATGATAATGATCAACAAACAAAAAGTAAAGCAACAATTATAATTAACAGTCTTTAATAAAAATAAATAAATAAACAGTCTTTAAATCTATGAATTTCATATACATATACTCCTTAACTTTTGTCTGCTTGGACTATTTTATTCTGCTCTCTAAATATTTATTATTATTATACTGAATATATTTATTATTATACAAACTGAAGCTAAAAAATATTCTTTAGTGTGTTTGGCTTTGTATGAAAAATTAATTATATTTAATATCTTTTGATTTAGTGGGTCGATTTTGATTAAAGAAACGCTATGTTAGAGAAAGTTTTCTACAATACATCAGTGAAAACCGCATTCAAATTGGTTAAGCCGTTTTTGAGATTAGCGTGCAAATTAATGATTTCTATTTATTTAATTTGTAATTTCAAATCTTTTTTGTTTTTAAATTTTTTATTGGTTCTTATTCTCTGTGCTGTTACTTAAATACTGCCATCACTTTTAAAAAACATGAGTTAAGACTTTTGCATTTTGCGCACTAAAAACATGATCATGAAAGACAAAGGATTCTTAGTCACACCCTTAGGTAGTCCGCGAACGAGTTAAGCGGGCCATGAACGAACGACTCGATTGATTTTTGCGCGTGAAAAGTTTTGCGCGTGTAAAAAAATTAAGGTATGGGACACCGTACCTTAACTCCTCCCCTTGTAAGATCAATAGCCACGATTGTTAAAAGGTTGGAAGATCATTAGCACTACAAAATCTTCGCGCAGATTCGTTAATATCCGAGTTGGATTTAAATCTACTTTTGTAAATTGATTTAAAAGAATGGTACCAGAATATAATTCTTCAACTTTAGGTACGTGCTGATTATTTATAAGAGTGCAATTATGATTCTTGCTTTTTTAAAAGTGATGGTATACAATTAGTTTTGCTTATATCTATTAAATTTTCATTATTACAAATACACAATTTATTAAATTGGGAACAGTTATTTCTAATTTCAAAAATATTATTCTTACATCTAATTACATTTTCTGAATTTATTTTTATAATTGTTTTATTTTGTTTCACAGGTTTAATTAATATTTGTTCGCAATTTGTTCGGTCAATAGTTGGCAAGTTAATTATATAAATTAATGGTGAATGATCAGAAGCTATTTTAATTGTAGCGAATCCTAACGCTTCTTCTAAATTGCTATAGGGAAATTCTTCAAGGTCCCGGAATTCCTTGACCTCGTCAATTTCTTTTTCTGAAAGTATGAATGAATTTATCACACCTGCCTTCGCCCATTGTAAAGCATATTCTATGTTGGTTACTTCTGTCTTTAAAATATTAATTCTTGTCCTAATAGAATCTTCTAATGTCCTTTGGACCTCTCCTAAAAATTGAACTGTTTTTATAATTTTGTTTGTTGTGTTGGTCAGTAGGTTAATCCTCTCAATTGTATTCTGATTAATTATCTTTTGTCGTTCATTGTTTCTTAGTATTTTTTCCTGAATTTCGCTGATCAAATTGTCAATAGTTCGTTCATAGTCGCCCAGTTCTACAATGTGAATGAGTTTAAAATTTCCGTTCTGTAGTCTTGCTTGTCCCAGATGAATTGTTATTAACTGTGAGTTTGTATAGTCCAATATTTGGACTTTTGTTTTGCAGATTGCAAACAATGTAAAAACAATATAAAAAGAGTCATGTTCTAAAACGGAAAAAAAAAATAATATATTTATATTATTTAGTTAGCTCTTAATATTATTTTTATGAATTATTCTGTCGCGAAATTTAATTCTTATTTTATTACCTAAGTCCTCTTTAACTTCCTGTTTCTTAAATCGCGACAATAATTTATTTCTCTGACCTATAATTTTTTCATATGCCGTGTCACCTGCCTTATAGGTTTTTACTTGATTAATATTATTTCTTAATAACATTTTTTCTTGAGCTTTTTTCAGAGTTTCTACTAAGTTGTGTGGTACCTTATTAAGAAAAATATCTGCGGGTTTATTTTGTGTAACTGAATGGATTGTTTGATTATATTGTTAAGCTGCTTTATAGAAAGTTTCTTTATCTCCCAACAATTGAAATTCTTCTTTGATACATCTTGCTATCTCTATTAAAGTGGAATGGACTCTTTCCACTTGACCATTCGTTGTGCTATGACGTGGCGTACAATAATAAATTTGAATTCCTAATCTTTGCACTAGGGATTTAAATTGAGCAGAGGAAAAACCTGGCTCATTATCGAGCGTAATCTTCTTTGCATTCGGAAAAACCTGCAGTACCTCTAAAATTTTTTCACCTAGGTTAGTTTTATCTTCAATATATTTTATGATTAAAAATTTGGAATACGAGTCAATGCAAGTTATAAACTTTAAATCTTCCGCATAAAAAATATCTATATTCAGGTACTCCCCCTCCTTGTTAGGAATCGGAGCCTCTCCGATTGGGACTGTCTGTGGATGTCTGTTATATTTATTCTTATTGCATATAGCGCAGTTCCTTATGTATTCTTTAAAATGGTCTGCCATTTTTGGCCAATAGTACTGCTTATAAACCTGTTTGTGATTTTCTCTGCAGCTTCGATGAGCTCGGGAATGTGTATCTTGTATTATGCTCTGTTGGTCGTCAACGTTTGCTATGTCTATAGGAAATATACTGGTATATACAAATTTATTAAAAATTACCCCTTTTATGGTTTCTTTAAAATCATAGAGATCTTCTTGCGTACAATGTATTGCCGTAACCAAATTTGGTTTAATGAATTCTAAAAGGATGGTTTTGAGATTTTCTCTAGTATCGTATTCGATAATATGTCTAGTCCTTGCAAAATTTATTATTGTTTGGTGCATTGAAAAATTTGCCTTGCTTAACAAAATTTGTTGCTTAAACTCGTTTAAAGGTTTTGAAATTTCCGGAATGTTAAAATCATCGCTGCTTTCAGCAGAATGTTGGGTATCATGTAATGATTCCTCGTCTGAAATATTGTTCAAGTATTGTCGTGAAAGCGCATCGGCTACCACGTTGGTAACACCTGGTTTATAGACCATTTTCGGCGAAAACTCCTCTATAAAAGAGCGCCATCTCTTAATTTTTGCGTTCGGGTTTCGTGTAGACACTGCAAATGTCAATGGTTGATGGTCAGTATGAATTTCTAGATTGGAACTGCCATATAAGTAGTTTCTTAAATTTTTCAGTGCCCAAACAATGGCATAAAGTTCTTTTTCATTCGTTGCGTAGTTCTGTTCTGTGGAATTTAAAGTTTTTGATATAAATGTAATAGGCTTGCCATCTTGGCTGAGTACAGCACCTACTGCTTCATTAGAGGCATCAGTGGTAAGTACGAATTTTTTGTTGAAGTCAGGCTGAGCTAACTCAATTTGTTCAGAAAGTAATTTTTTTAGTTTTTCAAAAGTAAGGGCGCCCTGTTGGTCTATATTTATTTCTATTTTCTTGGACATATGTTGTGATACCTTTCCATTTTCTCCGGATAAATACTTTGTCAGTGGTTTCGCAATGTTTGCGTAATTCTTTATAAACTTTCGGTAATATCCTATCATTCCAAGGAAGCTGCGAAGTTGTCTTAGTGTTTTAGGCAAAGGATAGTCGTTTATAGTCTCTATTTTTTTAGGGTTAGTTTTGATTATGTTGTGAGCCACTACGTAACCCAAAAATTCAACCTCTTTTTCATAAAATTTGGATTTTTCCAATGAAATTTTCATATTGGATTCTTTAAGTTTATTTATTATAGTATTCAAATGTTCATGGTGTTCTCCTAGAGTTGTCGAATAGACGATTATGTCATCTATGTAGACATGACATATTTTTCCTATAAATTCGCGTAAAATATTATCCATAGCTCGCTGAAAATACTTGGACTGTTTTTAAGTCCGAAGGGTAACCTCATAAATTCATATTTCCCGTTGTTAACGGAAAAAGCAGTTTTTTCAATGTCCTGTTCTTTCATGAGAATCTGATGGAATCCAGATTCCAAATCTATTGTAGAGAAATATTTTGCAGTCCCTAAATTTGACAAAATTACATTGCAATCGGGAATTGGGTATTTATCGGAAATTGTCTGTTCATTTAATTTTTTGTAGTCGATAACCATACGCATTTTTTGTGTACCATTTTCATTTGTTCCCTTTTTTGGGACAACCCATATCGGGGAATTATAAGGACTTTTGCTTGGACGAATTACAAATTACTCTGAATCAATTTAATAATTTGTTTATCTTCATCATTTACGAAACAATTTGCAGAAAGTGGGTAAGGGTACTGCTTGCTCCATATTGGCGCTTCAGCAATTGTTCGAATTTCTGCCCGAATGTCCGTCCTAAACGGTAAATTCATATTTATGTTTGAATGTAATTTTTCTATATTTTTGACAACGTTTTCTCGCAAAACGTTTAATGATTCTTTACTTTCATCAAAAATTTTCTCATTTCTCATTTTATTTAAAACATTTTCTTTAAAATGCTTATTATTATTTTTTCCTGTATTTTCACCCTTATAAATTGAATCTGGTGACTCAAAACTTATAATTTTTTCGCAGTGTTTACCGCAAATTAACGTTCCCTCTTTAAAGTTTAAGATTATATTTGCTTTTCTCATAAAATTGTAACCTATGAGAATGTCCGCTTCTAAATTAGGTATTTCATAAAATCGTTCTTTGTATCCGAAAATACTTGCTTCATAAAAATATTCAATGATGGTATAACCATTTATGGTTCTTACCCTCTTCTTAATTACTAACTCCTTTTTGTTCGTAAGACTCCAGGACTACAATAGCAGCTCGTTGCGCCACTATCAATTAAAATTCGGCATTTTCTTCCTGTTGAGGCTGTCCTAATAATGTAGGGCAGTCCGATTCTTGTCCTAAAAAAGACTCCTCACTCAAGTTATTAATTCTTTGTGCCTTATTTTGTTGCTGGTGGCTAACTTGGCCACTACCTGTCAATTGACGTTTCACTCCATGTTGAAAATTATTGTTAAATTGTCTCGGTTGGAACGGTTGGGAATTATTACTACGGTAAAAAGGTCTTTCCTGTCCAAAATTTCTTGTATTATTATGATTAAAAGTTGGTGGTGGTTTAGCAACAACATTTACCGAACTACCAAGCTCCATTGGCTCTGGTTTTTGACGATTAAAAAAATTTTGATTTCTTTGATTGCGATCAGGAAAACGTAAAGAGTTTTGAATTTTAAAGTTATTATGAGCATTGGGTTTATTAAAGTGAAGTGCGAAGTTAGCGCGTATTTTATTGGCTTCCAGTTCTTGAGCCTTTGCCAATGCGTCTGGCAAACTATTTGGCGAAACAGAAAATAATATATCATTTAAAGGAGAATGTAATCCTGTCATAAATACCCTTAGTGCGTATTGTCTGTTCCTATTATTCAATTCCTTGGTCAGTTCAGAATTTGTTCCGTGTGTCATTATTGTCTTGTTAATTAAGTCAGTTAGTTTTTTGTTAACCTCATTGTAGTAAGTCATTATTGATTGTGGCCCCTGTCGCATTACACTCAACTCTTGTTCGATTAGATGCAAAGGCCGTTTATCGGCGTAGGCGAAGTCTAAACGGCTAATAATAGCGTCGAAATTCAATACAGTCCCATGGTTGGTCAACGTGTCATTTGCCTCATCAACGACTTTATTCCTAAGTATTGTCAAAGCGGAATAGTAACGCTTACTTCCCCTAGCATACAATTTCATAGAATGAGTGGCGGCCTCACGCCAGCTAACATACGAAGTTCTGCCGTCAAAGGTTGGCATAGACTTGATGACGTCCAGCGGCTCGTCACATCGTACAGTAATTCTTACCTCTTCCTCTTCAAACTCACTTACTGTGTCAGACGCGGTTAATTTACCTAAAACTTTTGTCAATTCTTCTATCTTAGATAACAGTGGTCCTGTCTGCTCGTCTATTAAAGCTTTTACTTGATCTGGAGTGGCCATTTTATTGATTAAATTGGTATTTAAGGACCCGAACAAATGCGACAATTGATCAATTTCTGAATCCAGTTTTATTTTGTAACAATATTTTTTTTTTTTTTAAATTTTAAATTTTATAACAAACTTATAATTAAACTAAATGGCTTACAAAAAGGGTGGGTTGAATATGAATAAGGGTAGGTTAAAGCTAAAAAAAGAATAAAAAAAAAAAAGACTGAGAATCCTTTGTCTTTCATGATCATGTTTTTAGTGCGCAAAATGCAAAAGTCTTAACTCATGTTTTTTAAAAGTGATGGCAGTATTTAAGTAACACCGCAGAGAATAAGAACTAATAAAAAATTTAAAAACAAAAAAGATTTGAAATTACAAATTAAATAATAGAAATCATTAATTGGGGGCTCAACCGGGATAGCTGCCGTATAACGTTCTAAAAAAAACAAGTAAGGACTCGGTCGCGTATCCGCCAAACAAAAAATAAAAGTATCCTTATAAAGGGAGAAAAAAAAAACAGTGAAAAAAAACCAATTAAAAAGTATCCTTATAAAAGGAGAAAAATAGTGAAAAAACAATAGAAAAGTATTCTTATATTAAGAAGAAAATAAAACAAAAAACATTTTTGACAATTTTACAAAATTTAAATATTTTTTTAGAACAAACAAACATTTTGACAATCTAAATAATTTTGTTAAGAAAAAACTATATATATATATATATATATATATATAGGATATAGGTTAGAAAAACTTTTTTTGTGTTACCGAACTGACAGTCTGACCCACTTTCATCAACTGGTGTAAATTTCAAGACTAGGATTATTGGATCGTGGCCATACGAATATTTCGGTCCCAGTGTTGAAGTGCTGTATATGTACTGCTTTTACCCTAAACATAAGTCAAATCAATAATCAAATATTTCTATAATACAGGAGGCTAGGCAAAAACGTTTTCCTTCTAGGGATACGTGAAGAGTATATAAACGTCGGCATAGGCGAAGTTAAAATTTCTTTTACTTATTTTTTGTGGTGTAATTTAAGTTTTATCAATTTTCTCATTTTGGTCTCACTCGGTCATTTCGCCCATCGTAAAATGGAGAAACGGATTAAGTATTACAACAATTATCATTTTTTCTTTAAAAATTTTCGACAAAAATTGTCACGAAACTATACGACAACATGACTGACAAACAAAATTAAATTCGAATTATTTGCTCTAAGTCCCACAATTGTATGATAGTATGAAACCCTCTGTGTGTGAATCTTACTCGCACTTGGCCGATTTTTATGCTTAATACCGTTTTTATTTTGTGATTTGTGATTTCGTTGTTGCCGTCTACCGCCGCTGGATCACCGCCGTTGGATCATAACCCTGCCACTTGCCTCCGTTGATCGCCACACACGCCGCACAACCTATACACTATAATACTTGATTACACGCCTTACCGCCCTGCTCATCGCATCTGATGCACGCCTCCCACCTAAATAATTAAAGAAATAAATGCAATACATACTCAAAAATTGTAAGAATATTTAACGCTATTCGTCCTAGGCGGTGACTTTGAGTCACTTTTGAAATTCAAGTTACTGTAATTTTCAAAATATAGAATGCAAAAATATGTTCTTTTTAGTATTCCTTTCTTTATCAATTTTTTTTTTGAAAAATGCTACCTTCGCAATTAAAAATATTTTTTTCTTCTTTTTTTCGATCATTTTAACTTTTATTGGCGTTAAGTCCCATGATCTTCAGTCACTTCAACAAATTTTGTTTGTCTTATTTTGTTATTTTGTGGTGACGCATTGTTTGTTTTGAACTGATCAATCTGAATCAATAAATCTGACGTTATCTGCTGTATGTTGTCCTCCACGATTTTCAATATCTGCAGATGTGTTTAAAAATTTCTTTGATAGCCTCGGAGAATGATTTTTGGAGGCCGATGACTACAATGTTAAACACACCTATTGGGGTTCTTGTTTAGTAAATCCAAAAGGTCGGCAATTTTACAACACTCTTGTAAATTGTAAACATAAGCATATCAGCGACTTTGGTATCACAAAAAATATACCAAGAAACCTCATATCAGCAGTTACTCATTATGAACATTCATCCGATCACTAACCCATTGATATCGTTTTATTCGATTTTCCACTAGTTGAGGATCGCCCGTATAGACTTGTATCTGGTTGCAATATAAAAAATATATTAGTTTTCACATAGAAATTGCACCTGCGTTCAACTCTGAAAGTGATACCGACAAAATCTGTTAATGAGTTAAGTGTCGTATCGGTAGCTGCAGCTGAGGTATCAACGTCTGCGATTGTTGCTCACAAGTTCAGGTATAAATTTTTTTCAAATAGGGAAATTGAAGAACTGGTTGCTTCTAAACGACGATTGACAAGAGAATGGTAACAACACAGATCTGCTAAACAAAGGCTAAAAACTGCAACAAAAAAACTAGTCAAAGCACTTTTAAGCAACCAGCTCGAGGCACAAAAGCGCTATATCTATAACATATCACCCACAAACACTAAATTTTCACTTTGGAAAGCACAAAAATCGCTAAAAACTCCTGTGGTACTGGATTCACCTATTAGAGACAGAACTGGAAGTTGGGCACGTTCTGTTGAAGAGAAAGCCAGCTGGAGCACATGTTTCAACCTAATCTACCTACTAACAAATTTGTGCTTCCTTACCAGACAATCACAAATTCAGTACATTCTCCATTAAAAACAAGCTCAAGTGAAATTGTATCTATTATAAGGACTCAACCGAAGCCCAAAAAATCTGCTGGTTATGATAGAATCGTGCCAAAAATGATAACTGAACTTCCAAACGCAGCAATAGTTTTTCACTCGTGTCTTTTCAATGCTATTCTTCGAATTGGATACTTTCCAAAGTAATGGAAGAAATCGGTTTTATAATGGTTCCAAATCTTGGGAAGGATAGGACATGTCCTTCTTCATATAGATCTATAAGTCTGCTTCCATTTCTTTCTAAGCTTTTTGAGAAGGTTTTTAAAGCCAAACTCAATCACCATTTACAAGCAAATAGTTCAATCCCAGATCATCAATTTGGTTTTCGAGCAAAACATGGAACGATGGAGCAAGTCCACAGAGTAACTTCGGAAATAAGAACTTCCTTTGAACAACGAGAATATTTCTTGATATAGCACAAGCTTTTGATCGAGTATGGCATGAGGGTTTGATTTACAAAATTAAGTATTTGCTACCCCAAAATATGAATAGAGTCCTGCAATCCTACATATCAAGTAAAAGCAGAGGTTCCCAAAGCTAGTGTCTTGGGACCAACTCTATACATGTTATTCACTGCCGACTTTCCAACAAGTAGTCAAATTGTTACTTCGACTTTTGCTGATGACACTGCCGTAATCAGTCGCTCCCATTGCCCAGTTAAAGCTTCCGCAGGCTTGGATGCTCATCTTAAAAGCCTTCAGGAGTGGTTATCCAACTGGAGGATTAAAGTCAATGAGGGGAAATGTAAGCATATTTACATTCAACCGACGGACTTGTTCTCCAGTAACGTCAAATGGTGTTACAATTCCTCTAACTCAAGTGGTAACTTATCTTGGCGTATGAAACTAAGGGCTCAAAGTCTTCACTGGCTAATCAATTCTAAATCTGGACTGAGACTTGAGTACAAGGTGATGCTGTATAACTCTGTTATTAAACCAATTTGGACTTATGGTTCTGAATTGTGGGGTACCGCGAGCGCAAGTAACATTGAAGTTATACAAAGAGCACAATCCAAGATACTTAGAACAATCACGGGAGCTCCATGGTATATCAGGAATGAAGATATTCAGAAAGACCTAGAAGTACCACCAGTAAAAGAAGAATGTAGCAAGCGTAAAGCTATTTACATGGATAAACTAGTTCGACATGTTAATCCTCTAGCCAGAGTCCTTGTCCATACAAGGAACTCATCTCGACTGATCCATAACGAAAAAAAAAAAGTTATATGCCAGGAGCCAACTTGACCATAGATGATGACTGATTCCATTCAGAGGCAGAGTACCATTTCGCTAATATATACCAACAAAACCTGACAAATATGGTATGAAAATTTGGTGGATTTGTGATAGTGAGACTAGCTATCCATTGTATGGTATTCCTTATCTGGGCAAAGAAGGTGCCAATACTCAAACAAACTTGGCTCAACTGATGCAACTTTGTCAGTTCTACGAGAATACGAATAAAAACATAACATTTGATAACTACTTCACAAAAATCGATTTGGCTTTATATTTTCATTCGTAGCGTTTAACATGTGTGGGTACTTTGCGTAAAAATAAAGCATGTATTTCACCAAACTTTTTACCAACTAAAACGATAGCCTGAAAGCAACCTTTTCGGATTTAGAAAGACTATGACACTTGTTAGTTATGTTCCTAAAAAAAACAAAGCTGTTTTTCTTCTTTCAACTATACACCATGCAGCAGAAGTAGATTCAAAAACTAAAAAGTCGGAGATTAACTTATATTACAATGCTACTAAGGGTGGCGTAGATACACTTGATCAAATGTGTCATGCTTTTTCTGGAAAAAGAAAAACGTGAAGGTAGCCTACAACACAATTTTATAATTTGATTGACACTTGCGGAATAGCTGCTAAGGTATGGGATACGGATTGGAATAAAGCCAAAAAGGGTACGTCACGTAATTGTTTTTGAAGGAATTGACTCGCGAACTTATAATGCCAAATATTCAAGATAGAAGTTTGAAAGGGTTATCGCGTAACAACATAGCAAATATTAACGAGGCACACAATTTTTTAATAATAAGGACCAGCTTATCGGCTCCACCATCCCCAAAAAAAATTCGTCGTCGATGTCACATTTGCCCACACGAAAAAGAAAGAGCTTCATTGCAATGTTGTGAATTGTGCAACAAAAATATTTGTAACGAACATTCTCAAAGATCGGTAGTTTGCCTTAAATGTGTAAAAAATAATTAATTCATATCAATTTTATACCCAATTACATATATTAATACATACTTATATTTTTGTCTTACTTGTCTTGTAGACTATTCTTGTTTTGAAAGCTAAGTTTGCCTTTTTGTTTTCTCTCTTCTAGTAACGAGAGGTAAGGAGCTCGAAAGGGGTATGGTGGAGGGGTGATTTGTATTTAAACTCCCAGCGAACTTTCGTATTATAATTATAAGAGTGTTGTTTTCTTAAGTCTTGCAGTCTTATTGAGCCGTTTTCAAAATATACAACATAAAGAAGTAGTGTGCAGTCTACTCTTGGCGTTCTTTCAATAGTTTTTGATCGCTGCACTTACAAGTATTCTAGAATCTAGAAAAAGTTAACTTTCGCAAACTTTTATCTCTTGGTTAAGTTAACCGAATTTCAGTGTCCACATACCGCTCTAAAAGTTAACATTTAGCGGAGCGTATGAATTTTCCCCGAATTTCTTTTCTGCTTCGAACTACAAAAACATGTATTCATTTCCATCATCAAACAACATTGATTTGGTCAGTCGTGAGCGTTTAATTTGTGAACCGTGTAATATTTGTTTGAAAACGTATCAATAAAGCAGAACAAACCATCGCAAATTAGATTACAAAAAGTGGAGATTTAGAAAAAAATTTATCGTGGTATTCACGGAAATTGATTGGCGTTGGATTGTGGTGTATCTAAACTAGCCATCTCAAAATTAAAGGAACAACATCATGAAATTTTTGAAGCAGTGGCGAACACATACGAAATAGCACATAAAAAACACTCCATAAACCAGAATAAAGATCTTGATGAAAACTTTTATAAATTGTTCTTAAACCAACGACAGCGTAAATGTGCAATATCTGGTCTAATTTTATAATCTAAAGCTATGCTCGAAGTAAATTATTATGCAAAACGTTCCAATTGACAAAATTTTTAAGGCTTATTCAATTCGTGATGCCATTTTGATGATTAAATCAGTGTGGGATGAATTGCCGCAAGCTGTTCTTTTAAAAGCGTGGTATAAAGAAAAAAGTGGGATAGTGATCAATACGATAGTGAAGACGACATCCGTTATCTAAATTGATTGAATCAAATAGGGCTCAGGACGATACACTTCGAGAAGTTCAATTGTTGATGTCGAAGGTGGGTGATAATGTTGACATTAGCATTGATGAAATTAAAAATTGGAACAAGGATGAAATAACGCAAGATAACGAAGATATCGAAGTGTCTGATAATGATACCGGCAAATCAATTATCGAGCAAGATATTGAACAACCGAAAGTGAGTTTCTCAGAAGCAATTGAAAGCATCAATACCTTGATAAAATGGTATGAAAACTACTCAGGTGGCAGACCTTGTTGATAAACGTACAAAAATGGTCAAAAACTATTACACAAAAGAACAAACAACGATGGACTGCTTCTTTAAACCACTTTAAACTAATTAATATTCTTTGTGCACAAAAACGGTTAGGACAGGCTGTGAACTTTAAACCAGCCGGTACAAATTAAATCCAAGTTTCATTTTTGTAATGATGAAAACTAAGTCTTTGAAATAAATTTAGCGTGTTATTTCCGAAATCCATGATTATTATCTTATTTTTCCATTTTTGAAAACCGCTTAGAAAAGTTAATATTTCGGAAAAGTTTATTACCCTTGGGAGATTCTACAGTATCTCTCTTTCATTGCATCTTTGCCTTTTTTTTCCAGTCCTGAGAGAAGTGCCTTTGTAGGGTTTTGTTTGCCGCCATTCATGGGAGAAATATTCAATTTTATTCTTACTTAATTTATGGCACAGTAAGTTCAAATCAATAGAATACAGAAAAAGTTTCATTTCAATAGAAATAGCCTTTATAGAGTAGTTAAACAGTTGACTAAGAAATGAACAGCTTGTGAAGCTTTTTTTAAGAATGGTAATTGGTGGCGGCAATATTGGCATTGTTGATGTAGGCTAGTCAACTTAGCTGATAGTATCAGTATTACTGTCATCACCATTATCGATGGTTTCAAGGGGCCTGAAGTAATTATAATACGAGCTCTTACAACATTGTATTTGTGCAAATGCGGCATTCTTATTTTATCTACGTAGTACGCCAAGAGCGAGACTTATAAGTAGAAGTACATATGTGTCGCTAAATTATTGCTGCTAATTCGGCCTTAGCGCGAATTTTAGTGACGGTAAGGTGGCTTGAAAATTTGAAGTCGATCGATAAATCGTGATTATCTCGAAACGTGTAACAACTTTGTTTCTACAACATCCATACACTTTGTGAGTTTGCGATCAACTGATTTTTCTATGATAGGTTAAAATTTACTTTTCACATAATCATGAATTTTTGTTTTTTGTTTTCCTTAATTGTAAACATTTTACTTATTTTTCTGTAGTATGATCTTAATGGGTATTGTCACTGTCTTAGCTATACCCATTTTCGGGTTAACCGGGTTTCATATGGTGCTCGTTTCGCGTGGTCGTACTACAAATGAACAGGTCACAGGAAAATTTAAAGGCGGCTACAATCCTTTTTCACGTGGTTGTTGGCATAATTGTTGCTATACACAATTTGGACCACAATATCCTAGGTATATATTTTACTATCATCCATACATATGTGTATTCAAAATATACTAATTGATTTCTTTAAAGTTTATTGAAGCCAAAAAAATATGCATCACGTCGTTCACAAACACAAAACCAGCCCATTAGTACTATATGTAATGATCGAACCAATCAACAAGGAAACAATGCCTGTGGCAATGCTAGTGGCAGCGCTAATGGAAATGATAGTAATATACGTAATGGTAGCGGTGGCACTGCCGGCGGCGGTACATTGGTACAATACTCACCACGTTCATATTATGAAACTAGTGTGGATAAGCGAGGAATACAGGTAAAGACTTATATGGCCGAGGGCAATGGTTATAATCAACGGTCGGGCAGCACAACGCATTATAGTAAGGTGGGTAACATTCAAGAAAACTTTGCTTTAAAAAAAAGACATGAAAAAGTCTACAGCACTTTCGCAACCATAAAACCTTTCACACAAGTGTGAATAGGTATTATTATGTAGTTTTTCGTAACATTTACGACGCATAGAACTGTTGCGTTAGAGACTCTATTTTGAAAATGGAATGATCAACGTTGCGAGGAGAATTGTTTGGGCCAAGCACTTCCGTCCGTTTGTCTGCAAACTTATCACAATGTTTGAGCTATCGAGCTGAATATTATTATAGATGCGCTTTATTGTTTTATTGTACCCGGATAGTTTTTCGGGGAGAGAGAATCACAGATTTCCAATTACTAGAATAAAGAATACTCTTACAAAAATGAA
The DNA here is from genome assembly GCA_037043295.1 of Amiota minor. NCBI lineage: Eukaryota > Metazoa > Arthropoda > Insecta > Diptera > Drosophilidae > Amiota > Amiota minor. Next base: position 140,317 of record JBAMAW010002789.1, read on the forward strand.
ATGCATTTCGGTTGTTATAGTCGTTTTTTATCTTCTAATTAATTCTATAGCTTCTATTAACTACAATATTAAGAATTTTGAATTAGAGCGCCAAACTTATACTTAGAACGGTTTGATAGTTCACAGTCAACTCCGATCACGATCGCGCAAATAATTTATATAGATGCCGTAAAAATATTTCTACAAAGATGAACTTTTGTATGAGCATGTTCAAAATCTGGGGTATGAATCGTTATTGTTCTAAAAATCAGGGGGCCGTAGAATAGTGGTGTGAAAGGTATTTAGCTTCGGTGAACCGAAGTACATGTTGTGTAATTTTTTTTTTTTTCTCTTAAATTTTTGTGTTTCTTAATTAATATTTGTTATATATTGTAATATTTTTTTATTATTATTTTTGTTTGTATATTTGTTGTTATTGCAAGTTATTTTACAACTCTTGTTTCCAATCTACACATCCAATTCACCAATCGAAAGCTACCGTAATTTAACTTCAGAGAGTTTATACCTTTTTTCATATTTTACTAATGCTATTGTTTAATTTTTACTTCAATACCTTCTTGTTGTTGTTGTTTAAGTAAAATCAAGACAAATGTTAAATTTAACATTACTAAAATTTACATTCACTTCACATAAGATGATATTGAATAGGAGGCTATGAAACACAACTATTTTTATTTTCACTTTGTTTGTATTGTGTTCACGGCCTTTTATAAGATTTCAATGATCCCAAGCAATAGTAATAAGAAAATTAACAATATAATAAGTTTAATATTGAATATATTGTCATTTAAAATATTCAGGCATGTGCTAGGAATCACCCGACGTTTTGAGATCGGTTGGTATGACATCGCCTAAGAAAACCATAGGTATGCCAGTATTATGGACGATTTCGTACGAACAGTTGTCGACTATTTTACACGCAGCGATTTTGTCTGTTGTTTATGTTTACACTCGCTAAACAATAATTTTGAAATTTTTCATTTCCTCTCACATTCCTCATTCTACAAAAGCAGAAATTCGTGAAGAAGACAAACTAAAATTGCGTGAAAGATTATTGACGCAGAATCACTACGTGTAGAAACCCCACTTCACCAGCTCGTACAAAAATTGCAAACATGCCAACTTACCCCAGAGATTATTAAAATATTTCATTGAACTAATCACTTTCTACGCATTTTTAAAACAAATTTAAAACATCACAGCTGGATTATTATCATTTATAGTTTTTTTTTTACATATCAATTAATTAAATTAAAGACGTATTTGAATCTTCAATAATGTTAAAATATAAATTTGAACTGGTTGGCTCATCCAACATTAGTTGGTTTTGTTTGTTTTGGTTACATTTGCTTTATGCAAAAGCGATTTGTGTAAAAAGCAAATTTACACTTAAAACAACTGAAATGTTCAATTTCTACACCTTTAAAGTTAAAAAACACGAAAAAAGAAGGGTAACGAATCAGACACAAATACTATCCAAAAATCAGTTCAATACTACAGAAAAGCTTTTCTAATAAGAACATCAATGCGAGTTTGTATGGGAGATATTCCAGTAACCCTTGGGTTTGAAATTTGCATGGTTGGTAAATTTGGGTTAAACATTTACAGCATTAAAATTTTGGTTCGATAATACAAAAACCAAAAAAGGTTTGAATGTAGGTTTGTATGAGAGGTCCCCTTCCGATTTGGCTGATTCCGGTAAATGTACAGCGTATGATAAAAAGAAAAGCTCGTGCAAAACTTCTCAAGTTCAAAAACTGGGGGACTAGCCGGACAGACGGATATGGCTATCGTCGAGCTGATCAAGAATATATATATGTACTTTATTAGATCTCCGATGTCTCCTTCTGTCACAAACTTCTTGATAAAGTTTGAATAAATACTATTCACTGCGTGATTTTTTGGGTTCTTTATTTGTTTTTTTTTTTGTTTTGAGAAATTTAATTTTTCTTTTATAAAAAACAAGATAAACTAATTACAAACAAATGACCATACAACTTATATTATACTAGGTGTCCCGGCGAGCGTTGCGCGCCCTCCCTCGCTTCGTTTGTTATTGTAAGATTTTTAGAATCATAACATTAAAATAAAATAAAATTTCTGCAGCTCACTAATTACATTAAAATCGGTCCAGCTGCTCTTGAGTTATAAATAGTGTTATTACACACGACTTTGAATATTATCTATATATATATACTAGCGTTAACCGGCGTGCGTTGCTACACCCCCTATGCGTTAATTGGGTGTTTCTTATAAAAAGCTTTTTTGTAAAATGTGTAATTAATAATTTACAATATATTTTAATATTCTATTATAACCTAAGCAACTTTAAGAATCATTTGTTCTTTAAAAAAAAATCGGTTCAGTATATTTTGCACCAAATAAAAAAAAATTTAAAAATGGCATAAAACTATCTATATCTGGACAACAGCGCTACCTACCGGATCCAAATGTAGCAAAGAACCTGACTGTAACTCCATGAGTACAACAAAAAAAAAAAACAAAATCATCAAAATTGGTCCAGCCGTTCTCGAGTTTTGCGGGGTCATACTATTTTTGAGTGCATTTTTATATATATAGATGATCACCCGTAAGAAGAGAGTGAAGTGGTTCAGGTGTAGGGAGAATTTCTTCTAATTTGACTTTTCCTTGTAAGCAACACATGCCTTTCGATTCGTCCTTGAATTTCAATGCCAAGCAATGTTCACACACCACTGACATAGTACCTATTGATACTATACGATCGTCCTTGTAAGAAATCGAAGGATCGTAATTCATGGCAGAATTTTCTTTATTTACCTATGAATTAGTAACTCGTACTGATGATTCTCTCTCTCTCTCAGCTCTATATCTATCCCGAGCCTGACTGAGGCGAGCCTCACGTTCCGTTGACGATTCTTCATCTCTTGCTGAAGTATCTTTTGGCATTCACTGTACAACGACCTATGTATGTTCGAACGACGACGTCTTCCAGACATGACTTTATAATTTCTTGATAGTAATAATCAGACTTAAATAAAAAAAATCTAAAATCACATTTGAAGAAACTTTGCTGTGTAAACAATGAGAAGCTGGAATATTGTAGTGACAGTAAATGCTTTTTCCATGAATTATAACACTATGCCTACTACATTAATTTTAAAGATAGGCATATAGGTATATGTATAGCGAAAATAACAGTATTTCCGCACTATTCAATGGATGTTATTATAAATATTATAAATATAAACCTTCCTCTTCAATCACTCTATCTATTAAAAAAAACCGCATCAAAATAGGTCGCGTATTTTTAAAGATTGGAGCGGTTATGGGAAAAAAGCGACTTTGTTTTATAATATGTATAGATATATATACCATTATATAAATTGGTTATATGGGCATTGTATGTAATGCTTTCACGCAATCTATACTGAACCAATTTTAATATTTCTGTTTTTTAAAATAATATTTTTGTCCTAAACAGTCGAGTGGCATACTTATTTTTTTGATTTTTTAAATTAAAATATGTTTTATTTTAGAACTAAGTTTTCCAAAAAGTACCCACACAAATTTGTGTATTCGTTATTCATGCTGTGCTTCTTCCTCTTGAATTTTGTGTTGTTTTTGTTATTTATTGCTCTGTGTTCTCTCTTTTTTGTGTACGCAGAGTATAGCCAAAGATCACTTCTTTCTCTCTCAATTTTGGTTTCTTTAGAAGAGAAGTGCGTGAGTCGCTTCGCCGCTGTGATCGTTCTTAGTGTGGAAACCAAATAAGAATCAACAAGACTATCGTCTAATACGGGTATTAGTACACACAAGAATATCCGTAAAAATGTTAGTGAAGATATTTTACATCACGCGAAAGAGGTCAATCAACATGACATGGATTAATAACATTTTTAATGATGGACTGACTCTTCTTGAAAATATTGTTTTTTTTTCCTATGGAGAACACTGTTTAAAAGATTTTGGTTTGCCAGAACCTATACCCGAAAACTCACATTTAAATAATAAAACGACTCAAAATTAGTAGGAGTACAACGAATTATTTTCCAGAAGATAATTGACAGTGTGAGCCATAACACAGAAGAAATATTTTTTACTAGCTGTCCCGGCGTGCGTTGCTACGCCCCAGCTCAAAAAATAAAAAACAAATATATATACAGTGGTGGAAAAAATAATAGAAACAAGCAAAAAAAAATTTAATTAAAAACTTTTATACAACAATGAGTATCCAAATATTTCCAATACTCATATTTGCATTAAAAAAACAACTAAAATTCAATAAAAACATAACGTAAAATAAAAATGTATTCCATCTTCCAATTTGCTATTGGAAAAAATAATAGAAACAAAACGAAAAAAAAATAAAAATCATCTATCCATATAATAGCCAATAAGTTAAAAATACATCAATTTAAAATTTGGTCGACCCGGCTTTTTTCCGCATTGCTTCTATACATCACGACTCATAGAATTCTCTAGATTCTCGCATGTTTCCGGTTGTATCGACCACCATTGCTTCTTGACTTCCTCCTAAAGTTGTTGCTTATTTCTTGCTTGGTGATTGGGATGGCCACTCCGTAACTTGATTGTCGCTAAACCATTTCTTTACAAGCTTTGACGAATGCTTGGGGTCGTTGTCCTGCATGAATTCCCATTTTAGAGGCATTTCCTCTTCAGCGAATGGGAGCATCGTTGTCCTTAAAATGTTGACATAATCTGGTGTACACATTTTACCATCTATCAAATGTATCGGACCCACACCGGTTGAAGAAAAACAGACCCATAACATTATGGACCCTCCGCCATGTTTAAAGGTTTTTTTGGTGTACTTTGGGTCATATGCCGACTTTGCAGGACGCCCATCAGATCCTATCAAATTAATTTTAGTTTCGTCCGATCACAGGACATTTTTCCAATTAGGGCGGTCAATGTGTCGAGTAGAAAACGCTAGTTTTCGTTTAATGTTTTGTGCATACAATAATGGTACCTTCCGTGGACTTCTAGCCGGTAAATTTTCTTCTATCAATCTATTTCTAGTAGTTCTACTATTCACTTCAAGATTTAGATTTAGACTTGTGTGACATTGTACACTCGTCCCATATTATAAGCGATGCTCACTGAAGAACATTAGCAGTTGCACTGTAATGCATACAAACACACCATTAAAATTAAGGTTCTTTTTTTAAAAACTTTTTTGTTTTTTGGACTATTGAACTGAAATTTAGACACTGTAAGTATGGCAGGTACCCTCCCTAGTGGTCCGACAATATAAGTTTCTGATGTATATCCACCAACTACCAAAGATATTTCAAGATCGTGGGATTACTGGATCGTATAGCTGTCATACAAACCAAAATGTTTCTTGGGTCCCCCCTTTCAGTTTTTGAAAATATTTAATTTTTAGTATTTGTTGCTGATGAATAGAACTACATGTTCTGTGAAAATTTCAACTCTATCTATTACGGTTAATGAGATATGAGCCGAGGACAGACAACGAAGTCTCTGCAATAGGGTTCCGTTTGGTACCCTTTGGGTACGGAACCCTAAAAAGGGACACTACTAGCCTAGGGTTGGTGACTTAGGCGGGAATGCCTGCCTTCGCTCGTAGTCTATTAAACAAATGAAATTTTCAACAACATATCTCAATATTGCAATTAGATGTCACACGAAAATGGC
>JBAMAW010002792.1:0-50617 GCA_037043295.1 Amiota minor
ATAGACGCTACAGCCAACGATAGCTATCGCGATCAGCCAAACAAGAAAAACCGCAAAGTCTGTAATGCATAACCAGGCTTTGGCATTGGATGTGAACCCGGAACAAATTATTACAGTCATAAGCAAATCAATGCAATTCAAATCGTTGTCTGTAAGGGCAACCCTTCTTCAGGAACAAGCCGCTCTGTTGACCGCATTTAACTGCATTTGGATTGAATACTCATCAAGAGGAGCCATCACGTACGTTAAATCGTTGCCAACGTACGCTCATGGCCCGTATGTCGATTCCGGTTCTCAAACTGAATCTTTTGTTCGTGCCTTACTGCTTTTTCATGTGATTAGTTCATATCAAATCTAACCATTAATTTGTAAAATGACATCGTCACTACCGTGGTCCAGTGGACTCAATTAGCAGATCCTTCCTTTAATGTACCAGGACCAGTTGATATCATCATTGGGTCGGATCAGCTTTGGAATATCTACACAGGCGAACGATTACAATTCGGTGACAAACTACCTATTGCACTTAATTCCATTTTTGGTTGGGTGATCGCAGGATCTTGCCATGGTATCGCTGGAGATGTTACGATTGCGCATACATACACTGCCGAGCAAGACACGGATACTCTGATACGTACCTTTATGGAGATGGAATCTGTTCAACCGAACACTACGACAGTTAATGCGTCAGAACCTGCTGAAAATCACTTTATTAATACTCACACCAGAGATAAAGCCGGTACGAATGTTTTGCAATATCCATTTAAAGACAATACCGTTCCTATTGATGCTACATTGAAGCAAGCAACTAAAAGATTTTACAGTCTAGAACGAAGATTTAACAGAGATCCAAATGTTAAACAACAATACGTAAAATTTATGGAAGAATACTTGAAGCTCGGACACATGCAACTAATACCTCACAACGAAGTGGATATCAATGATTCAGAATGCTTCTATTTGGCACATCACGCAGTATTTAAGAATAACAGCACCTCAACCAAATGCCGCGTGGTATTTGATGGTTCCTGCAAAGACGAATCAGGATATTCACTTAACGATCGACTACACATTGGCCCACCTATTCAGAGAGACTTGTTTGGGGTGACAATACGTTTTCGACAACATCGATTCGTTTTCACGACCGACATCGAGAAAATGTTCAGGGGAATCAAAATAGCTCCAATTCATACCAACTTCCAACGCATTGTTTGGCGACCAGACGAACACTTACGGCTGCAGCATTATCGCTTGATGACAGTGACTTATGGTTTATCCCCGTCACCATTCCTAGCAGTTCGTGTTCTGCAACAACTTGCACATGATTACAAAGACACTCACAAAGCAGCAGCAAAGGTTTTGGCTAACGACACATACGTTGATGACATCGCTACTGGTTGCAATTCAATAGAAGAACTCATTGAACTTAAAAATGAAATAATAGATTTATTGTCGAAAGCAAACTTCAATTTGAGGAAATGGTGTTCAAATTGCTGGCCATTGCTAGACTCCTTGCCGGTGGATGTTCGTGAACATAACCCAGTAGATATTAATCATTTATCTGACACTGAAATCCAAAAAATACTTGGGTTAAATTGGAACCCAGCCACCGACGAATTATTTTTAAAATTCAATGATTTATCCTTTAACAAAGCACCAACTAAACGAGTCATACTTTCAGAATTGTCGAAAATTTTTGATCCATTGGGAATTGTTTCTCCAACTATAATCCAGCTTAAGGCAATATTTCTGGAGACCTGGTGTCATACTCTAAATTGGGACGACGAGCTTCTTGAAGCTTTATGTACTCGGTGGCATATCTACATGCAAGACCTACCTCAGTTGGCAAAGATTCGTGTCCCACGATACATTGCTTGTTCTGCGCTACCAATAGAACTACATGTTTTCGCTGACGCATCAGCAATTGCCTGCGCTGCGGTTGTATATAGCCGAATTTCAACGGACGATGGATACATTGTCAGATTACTTGCTTCACATACACGAGTGGCCCCTTTGAAACCCATATCGATCCCACGGCTGGAATTAAACGCTGCAGTATTGGCAACAAGATTGCTGAATCTCGTCAAATCAGCCCTTACCATACCCATCTCCGGGATTCATTGTTGGACAGATTCAGAGATCGTGCTTCATTGGCTAGCTTCTCCACCGAGGAAATGGACAACGTTTGTTTGTAACAGAACGGCTGAAATTCTTGACACTTGCGCCAGAAACGTTTGGCATCACGTGCGCTCGCAAGATAACCCGGCAGATTGTGCTTCGCGCGGACTTTCTGCATCAAAGCTTATAACACATGATCTTTGGTGGTCAGGACCTCGCTGGCTATCACAAACACAACACTTTTGGCCTAAATCGAAATTAGACGCTTCTATTTTGAGGGAAACGAAAAGGGAATATGTACACATCGCAACGCCGGAAGCAAACGGGTTTGTGGAACTGATTGAAAGACTATCATCTTGGACTCGACTGATAAGAACCGTAGCCTTCTGTCTGCGTTTTATTGACACCTGTCGCAAATGCAAAGTTAATGCACAACAATCGTCATTTTTAACATCATGTGAACTGAATATGGCCAGATCCTCAATTCTACGCATTGTTCAAAAAACAGAATTCGCATCAGATTATAAATCGTTGACGGAGGGCCATCAGTTGAGCACTAAGTCTAAACTAATAAGACTACTACCGTTTATTGATGACACAGGACTATTGCGTGTGGGTGGTCGCATTCAGCACTCTTTGGTCAACGTTGATGTTAAACATCCAATTATTCTGCCAAAGACGTCACCTATATCACTGCTTCTTATTCGACATATTCATGAAGTCCATCTTCATTCTGGAGTAGAGTCTACATTCGTGTTCACGCGCCAACAGTATTGGATTCTCGGCGCGCGGAATATTATTCGAAGTGTTGTTCACCGATGTAAAAAATGTTTCATGTTGAGGCAAGCTTCAGGCGTACCAGTTATGACCAACTTGCCTTCACCACGAGTTCAACCACATCGAGCTTTTCTTCATTGCGGCCTCGACTATGCGGGCCCATTTACTATAAAAGAGACCAAGGGACGAACTCCAAAACACAGCAAGGCATATTTTGCAATTTTTGTGTGCCTATCAACTAGAGCTATTCACATCGAATTGGTGAGTGATTTATCGACTAACACATTTTTTGCTGCGCTTCACCGATTCAGCAGTATTCGTGGAAAACCGACTGATATATATTCTGACAACGGCACCACATTCCATGGCAGTAAGAGAGCACTAAATGAGTTTCAACAACAGGCATTAAAGCAGGCAAAGGATGAACACATTGCAAATATAATATCAGCAGAAGGTATTACATGGCACTTCATACCACCTTCTTCACCATATTTTGGTGGTATTTGGGAAGCTGGTGTGAAATCTATAAAATTACACCTTCGTCGCGTTATTGGCAGTAACGTGTTGACATTTGAAGAGTATCAAACACTCCTAACACAAATCAGTGCTGTGTTGAACTCTCGGCCCATCTGCGCCGCTGGAGACGATCGATTGGACCCGCTGACCCCTGCACATTTTTTGATTGGAGAAGCCTACTCTACTATACCCGAGCCATCGTTATTAGACACGAATCCTGCTGCGCTGGAAACAGATACAAGCGAAAGTACAAGGTTTTTGGAAACGTTGGCACATGGAATACCTTACTTCTCTACAACAGCGGACAAAATGGCAAACTGATTCACCAAATGTAACTCCAGGTACTCTTGTTGTTTTGAAAGAACCGAACCTACCACCATCCCGATGGGTAATTGGACGTGTTGAAGAAGTGTTTACAGGTGACGACAACAAGGTTCGAGTTGTGTCACTTAAAACTGCAAAAGGAATTCTTAAACGCCCAGTTGCAGAGCTTGCCGTATTACCATTGTGCTGAACAATCGTTCAGGTGGGGCGGTATGTTTAGGAACGCTGGTTTTTTTGGTTTATGTTTTGTTTCTTTTCTTTGTCATTTATTCCTATGTTAGATCTCGCTCACTTAAAGCTTTCAATAGCTTTAAGCTTTAAGTGAGCTTTCATGTTTCTGTATTCATTTTTGTAAGCTCACTATACATACTTAAGATCACGAGATGTTTTTTCAGTTCCTTTATGTTAACGAACACATGAAGGTGCTAAATTTGTGTAGTTCATAACTAATAAATAATTCATACAGTCCACCGTCGACATTTGAGTTGTCTTGTTTTTTTTGGGATTATTATTTCAATTCATTTCGTAACAGTATGTACAATAGAAAAATGTGATTTGTGATCGTGGGCGCATAATAAGTAAGCAAAACAAAAACAAAGTGTTTATTTCCTCATCTCTCTCTATCTCTCTTACGTTGACAATGCGTAGTACAATTCCTTGGTTATCCAACTGGAGGATTAAAGTCAATGAGGGGAAATGTAAGCATATTACATTTACATTGAACCGACGGACTTGTTCTCCAGTAACATTAAATGGTGTTACAATTCCTCAAACCCAAGTGGTAACTTATCTTGGCGTTCACCTGGACAGACGGCTTACCTGGCGGAAGCATATAGAATCTAAAAAGATACATATGAAACTAAGGGCTCAAAGTCTTCACTGGCTAATCAATTCTAAATCTGGACTGAGACTTGAGTACAAGGTGATGCTGTATAACTCTGTTATTAAACCAATTTGGACTTATGGTTCTGAATTGTGGGGTACCGCGAGCGCGAGTAACATTGAAGTTATACAAAGAGCACAATCCAAGATACTTAGAACAATCACGGGAGCGCCATGGTATATCAGGAATGAAGACATTCACAAGGACCTGGAAGTACCACCTGTCAAAGATGAATGTTCCAAGCGTAAAGTTATTTACATGGATAAATTAGTTCGGCATGTTAATCCCCTAGCCAGAGTCCTTGTCCATACAAGGAACTCATCTCGACTGATCCGTAATGATCGTGCTGCCCTTTTGATTAATTAGAGGCTCGTAGTGCCAAGTGAACTCCTTCCTCTTCATTGTAGGAGGGACACATGTGTATTAGTTTTATAAGATTTGTAACCTTATTGTTAGTCCTATGTATTATATAGGAGATTCAGTAAATACACAAAAAAAAAAAAAAAAAAATATTAAAAAAACTAAATGGATGCTTACTGAAATAGTAAGTAAGTTTGTTTATGTTGAAAAAAAAAGCATACACAAACTATCGTCCACACAAATGTTCGACTCGAACGTATAATATGATCAGTTCATTTGTTTTTTTTTACGTTTGAAAGTGTTTGAATCAACCCAAAATCAAAGTGAAAAAGATATTTTTTGAATAATAATAATTTATATAGGATCATGCATCTTCAGCGGCGTCTACTACTTTTACCTGAGCGCGATCTCAGCCACAGTCGTCCCGGATGTCAACTAATTTCTCCCCGAGAATGTTATGGACATACGACGGTGAGTCATCCTGGCTTGATATGAATGCCAATTAAAGGACATGGCCAATTTCTATGGACGGACACCCTGGGAGAGATTGATGGCAATAACAGCAAATTTTCGAGGCCGTGCAAACTATATGGGACCATTGCCCGATATCCACAGCCAGCGTACGAGCAGATGCGTGACCTCAAGCGTTGTCGACTTGTTCTCGACAAACAGATTTGCTACGAGTTATTTCGCCATAGGATTCAGGGATCACGTGAATCGGTGCAGGACTTCGCAGTGGAGTTGGAGCGTCTAGCCCAAGGTGCATTTTATGGTTCTGTTTTGCCTGCTTATGGTGACATTTTAACGCAGCAATTTGTCGACGGCCTGCGTGAAACGTCGATTCAAAATTTTATAGTAGCTAGACGACCCATTAATTTGAATGACGCTCTGAGTGTTGCCACTAGATTGGAGCCGAGGACAAATCGAGGTCACAGGACACATCAAGTGTTTAACGTCGAAGAAGCTTCCTCACAACTTCGTCGTCGCCGCGGGAGTGATTACAATAACAATAAGTCGGCTGTTCTACAAGGCTCAGATAGCAGAAATAATAATTCTCAGTTAACGGGAAAATCAATCGCAATGACACCATAGAAGATTTGTTTGTCCATCGAAGCGCAATTGCTCGGAATAACCCCAAGAAGGTTGTGTGTTCGGTCGGTGTGGTGAGATTGTTGAATTTGACGGAGTTATTGGTGAGAAGGGCAATGAGGCGGCCAATGTAACCGATCCATCTGGTGAACCAGTGCGTGGTAGTCAATTTGCTGCCGATAAGCGCCGCAACTTCCGCCTTTGGATAAAAAAGGATCGTCGTAAATCACATTTAGCTGGTAGCGAACATGCTGGGGGGTTGATGCTCAGATCGGTGGCGGTATCGGTGGACCACCGTCACGTCGTGGTGAACCATCACAAAGACGCTCCTTCTATCGCAGCAACTACAACAATGGACGGCGTCGTGATGGTAATGGACCGGGCCCGGGGACGCGTTCACAACAGCAGCAACGTCCTCCACGACGTAGAAAGCTGAATCAATCGGGTGGTGAACAGCAATTGTCTCAGCAGAACGGTAGTCAAAAGTGCAGAACACAACACCGCTTAAATTCAACTTCGCGGCGGGCGTACATGCCAGAGAAACAATTAGAGGGTAAAGAAATAAGGTTGAATGGTGGAGTGACTGGATTGGACCAGTCCTGGTTGTTCGCCAGCTTTCGGACCTGGTATCCACGTCAACCGTCTTTCCAAATGCAACAGTAGCAGTGAGGTTGATCTCGGTCAGGAGCCATGAGTCTAAGGAGGGGGCAATGTTACGGTCATGGGATTACCGAACATGTTCTGAACATGGAATTAACAACCTGGCAGCACGGATAGAGAGCTATGTTTGGTATCCCTGGAACGCTGAGGAACAGGTGGTGGGATGGAAAAGGAAAGAAGAAGAAGGATGGAAAAATTAAATGGCGCAACAGAGTGGAGATTATTTTCGGCGCCAAGGTGAAAAAAAGGAGCCATTTTTTTTGAGGATTCTGAAAAAAGAATTTGGAAGCGAAGGAAGCCACTGGTGTTGGTACGTGAAAATAATATGTTACGACTAGTGTTTAATTGTTGTTTCGTGTTTTGCGTGATTTTGTTTTGATGCGGTGTGCGCCGCTGGATTATTGTGAATCTGCGAGTCGCCGTTGGATCATCACGGAATCACTTACCTCCATTGAATGCTGGCGCGCGCGGCGGCATTATTATCACTACACCAAAGAACTGCTAAGTACCACTCCAATTTTATGATTGACTGTGTGCGACATTATAACCATCTCACCAACATACTTAACCAATTCATATCTGACATTAAAAACTTCAACATTTCATTTTTTCTTATTTATATTTGTTGTTTGAAAGGCCACAGCAAATCGTGGCTTGGCAAAGCTAGTAATAATAATAAGGATAATAAAGGAAGTAAAAAAAAAACACATTCCATGAGAGAGAAATGTTTTTTATTTTAAAAATATACAATTTATTTTACAAGGAATTGATATTGGCAGCAATACGGTGTGTTGCACGTGTATATTTTTAATATAAACTACTAACTATAGCAAGACCGAGCAAAAACTTCGGTTCACCGAAGCTTACATACGTTTAGTCACGGCTTTGTCATCTCATTTTGATTTGCGAAGTTCCTGCTTTGAATATTTTAAAAATTGTCCATAAAAAAAACTCAAAAATACTTAAATATTTACATGGCAATTGGTAGATATTGATCATGATTAAGGAATGGATTCTTTGATGGTTTAAGAATCTTTTGCTTTGCTATCTGCAAAGGGACTCTTTTCTATTTTCTCCTTTTCAACCGATTGTTGTTAGTAGCACAAGTTGAGGAATGTTTAAAAAAGTTTTGTGTTTAAAGGTTTAAAATTGTGCAATAATCCACGAGCAACGTATAATTGTACTTTAGTTGGGTTTATATACAATACAAACGATTATTTAAAGGTGAAATTAAAAGGCTTTAGAAAATGTTATGGATAATCAAAAAAATTATATATTTACTACAGAATGCGGCAAATAATTAACAGTGAGTGCAGTAACATGCGGCCGTACCTATTCAGACATTAAAAGGTATCAGTTGAAATGACGAAAGCGAATGAGAAGAGCTTCTCTTTCAAAAATATCTTACATCCTGGCAATAAATTTGTTATAAAGCAGTGTGTACACAACATCGCCAATGAGGCAATCACTGGCTTTTATACACGTTGAATCTTAGTTAAGATCGTATTCTAAAACAGCTGATGATGATTCTAAGTAGTAATAAGAATTAAAAAAAAAAATGGGCCAAGCGCGAGTCAGACTCATACACGGAGGGTTCCGTACCAGATTGGGGTTTAATTTAACTGATTCCAAAAAATGTACCGCGCCTATATCAAAAACTTATAGTTACACACTAATTTCAGTTCTAGCTATTGCGGCTTATGAGATATGCCCCGAGGACGGACGAACGGACGGACGGACGGATAATGAAGTCTCTGCAATAGGGTTCCTTTTGGTACCCTTTGGATTTTCTACAAATTTTACGATTTTTCATTTGTATGTATACCAAAACAAAGAAACTACTGTTCAGAGTTCGCAAACACACCAAAAGACTCACATTATAGTAGAGACAGTGAAATGCTTTTAATTCTTATCAGGAACAATGTTATGTTGAATAGTATAACTTCAAATTCTTTCAGCCAAGGATGTAATTTAGACCTTCGCTAACAGGGAAATACATCCTTCAGCCGGGACTTTAAGCATGAGCTTAACTACTAACGGCTGTCATTAGACCAATGAACTCAGGCAGAACAATTATCAATCCTCTTGTTACACGCGGAGGGGATCATTTTCGCAATTACCAAAAATAAACGGACAACTCTGCAGAAACGCAGCCAAAAAGTCAAGGTCCCATTCAGATGTTTTATGCATTTCCAGCTTCCGACTAAACTCGTGTGGAGTGTATGATAAACTATAAATATCAATATAATACAATACAAAAATTTTTGAGACTATAGGAATTTTTTTCGTATTCGAATTTATTTAAACTACAATAGTATAAAATTTAATAACCGATAATAATCATAGTACATAAATGAGCACCTTACCCAACATAAGCAAATGGTGGATATGGAGGAGGGAAATAATTGGGGAAAGTAGCCGATGCTTGAAGTGGAAAACCAGTCGTAACTATTTTGGTTAATATTGTAGGGATTACTTGTGTTGAAAATATTGTTGTGTAAGCTGTTCTGGCGCCGAATGTTAACTTAAGTACTTTGCTATTAGTTTGTGTTACTGATGTGTGCTGAACTTCTGATGATGTTATCAATTGTGGCATTTGAACAGGCAATAAAGGATTAAAGTAAGGATTAATTGAAAATGGGTTTTGTGGCAAAGATGTAGATAGTGTTGACGTATCTACTATAAATTCGGTTTTTTCAACGACTCCAATTGATTTTGAAAGAGTTCGCAAACTTGTTTGGGTTCCTTTGATAAGTGGCACGACGTGAGACTCCCACACCGTACTTAATTTTACAACTGGGCGTGTTGTTGTAATGAATGAAGGTAATACTGCAGTTTGGCTTAATATATTATGTAATGCCAACTGTTGAGCATCTGAATAATTAATATTTTGTTCTATTTTTGACCCAGATTTAAAGGAGTTTTCCCTATTCTCATTTTTCTTGATCTTCGTATTTATTCGTTCTTCAAATTTCTCACCATTGTCTTCGTCACCAAACTCTAGTTCCAAATTTAATTCAGAGCCTGCTTCATCGAGGCTTCCTTCGAAATCTTTAAAATCCCGTGATGGGCTAAAATCATCATTGGAAGGAGAAATCGTACGGGTAACTGTAATAAGACTACTATAATCATAGGTTTGTACCAAGGTAACCAGCACCGTCTCATTTTCTTTATCATAAATTATTGGCAAAATTTGTGTTTTCAGCTTTATATTAGTCAATGTGTATGATTCTGTTAATGTCTCCAAATTCGGTGTTTCATTACTATCTGCTAAGTGAATAGCACTTAAAGATGTAATACTTCCATCCAAAACTCCTTTGGTGTTTTTTGGCAATTCTAATATGTTTTCAGTGAGAGGTCCATCTGCTTCGGAATATGTTTCTGTCGGCTCATCCTTTATAACTTTCTCAATGGTAGATGTAACAGTTAAAAATCGAGTTTTTTTGACAACGCCTGCCTGAAATATATATTATTTTTTAAAAATTGTTTATATGCAATGTTCAAAAAAAAACAAAAAATTAAAATTGGTTTTATTTATACTTTAAGTACAAGGGTATAGTGGATACCCTAAAAATCACCGCGGGGAAAATTGTTTTAACCTAGTGACCCGAACGTGTGTATTCTTGTCAGTCTATAGGCAAATAGTCTTTCAACAGATGAAATTTTATACATTGTCTTTTTGTCATATGATCCCACCACTAATGCAAAATAAACAGTGCGATGATTCCTACAGAGCCGCAACGGTCCTACTGATAGAATACACAGCTACCAAATTATTCATATTCAGGAATTGGGTAAAACAGACTATATATTTTAATAACAAATTTGATTCAATCGAACCACAAAGAGCCTGCTCAATAGAGTTATATTTCTATACATTGTGTAAGGGAATTGTAAAACTGAGAAGACTGTTGATATATCAAATCATAGATGTACAACTTATATTTGTTGTGTCTTTTTTTTTTTATCCTGTCTCAAGTTGAAAGATGCACTTTTAAAAATTCTCTTTTTCACAACAGTCTGTGAAATGTATTTTACCAGTCAGTAAACCTTAGTTTGTGCTGGCTTGCCAACTTAGAAGAAAACGGAAATACATACATTGAAAATATTAAAAAATGTATAAATAAAGAAAATTACAAAAAATGGGCCAAGTGCGAGTTAGACTCAACAAATGTTTCGAATAAGAAACAAAATAATAATGGTGGGTTTGTATGGGAAGTACGCCTCCTAGTTGTCCGATTTGGCTGATTCCAACAAACGTACCGCGCCTATATCAGAAACTTATAGTGTCTCAATTTCAGGTCAATAGTCCAAAAAACAAAAAAGTTTTTTAGTAAGAACCTGAAATTTCGATAATATAAGTTACTGATATATAGCCAATCCAAACCAACCATTCATATTTCAAGATCGTGAGATTACTGGATCGTATTGCTGCCATACAAACCAAAATGTTTCTTGTATGGGAACCCCTTTAAGTTTTTGAAAATATTTTAGTTTTAGTATTTGTTGATGATGCCCAGATAAAACTACATATTCTGTGAAAATTTCATCTCTCTAGCTATTGCGATTTATGAGATATGACCCGAGGACGGACGAACGGACGGACGGACGGATGGATAATGAAGTCTCTGCAATAGGGTTCCTTTTGGTACCCTTTGGGTCCGGAACCCTAAAAACAAATTCGTGAAAAATTTCAGCTCTCTATCTTTAAAACTGAGATACTTGTTTGCATACATACAGACAGACTTGAACAACTTGTTTCACCGACTGATCAAGAATGTACATATATACTTCGTGCGATCTCCGATGTCCCCTTCTGCCTGTTACAAAGTTCATGTCATACTTATAAGAAGGTTATAAAAAGTGTAAGCGGTGCCCTAAACGTACACCCTTTTCACAGTGATGAAAAAGTTTTTTGCTTTAGGTATTAGGTATTGTATATAGGTAAGAAGGAAGCGCTTTATATAAAAAGTGGTAACAGCAAAGAGAAAGGACACCAGAAAAACACGAAAGACTCGCGGCATACTTTTAACTCAAAATATGAAAAAGAATGAATAACGTGAATGATTCGACAAATACATATATTAAATTATTTATTGCAATTTCTGTAATTATATATTTCATAAATTTACTTTTTTCATATATTTTGGTTTTTTCAATTTGTTTAAATTCAATTGGCAGTTGTGGCAGCCTATCGGCAAGAGTGGGCAGCCCGAACAACGATAGGTTGGCAACGCGAACAACAAGGATTGATTTTCAACAGAAAAAAGGACGGAGAAAGACGTTAGAACAAACTATTGTTCAAACTTTGTAACATACATATGTACTTATAATAAATAGTGATAAATAATAAATAAACTGCATATTGGCAAGGCCCATAGTGGTCCTATCTTATTTATTGTGAATGATTCAAAATTTTCCTATCTGCGAAGAGCGACAGAGGCTTTCAACTCAGGGGAAAGTTAAGAAGGAAAGAAGGAAATTAGAAAAGTGCAGGACCAGACTTGCCTTGAGCAGGAATCGACCCCGCGATAAAAATGATGACATGATCAGACGGTAAGTGACTAAACTAAATAATGTTTTTCTTTTTCAATATTTAAACAGCTCATGACTAAGAAAGACGATGATTAGCAAAAATATATAGCAGGCATAGGTGATTGATTCGCCAGTTTATGATGTTTTTGAAAACATCTACACAAACATATCATTTATCCTTTATCTCATATAAGTACATACATATAGTCACATAGTAGAAACAAATTGTATAAAACAACAGCAGCAGCAGGAAAGCAGGATTTCCCTGAGTGGTCTGGTTTAAGTCCCGGAATCACCCGACATCATTACATCGCAGTCAAAGCATAGTCAAAGAAGTTGAGAAATTTGTTGCGGTGCAATACTGCAATGCTATGAAATACCCTTTCAGATTACTATATATTCCGAGCAGATAGTATCCAGATTATTGAATTATTTTTGTACACAATTCCGAAAATGTTTCACCTATTTAAGAATATATGTGTACAGTGGATGGTAAATGGTTCGGATGCTTTGAAATAACAAGAATGATAAATTGAATAACTGAATTAAAAACATTTGTCAAACATAATTTCTTTTACTTAATTTAATACCTTTATGCCCTTTTTACAGGGCTGAAAAAGAAAATTACTTTACAAACATTTCACATTGCTTTCATATTGATGTTTCGCTTACTGCAAAATAACTGTCATATTTTTTGATTATACGAGGTCTGTTCATACCATGTCGCCAATTTTTAATTTACGCGGGCTACGTAATATTCGATTTTCGTTTTTTTATGGCGTTATGTTGGTACTCATGTCCCTAACTTATGCTATCAAGGTCGGCCATTTTGAATGTTTAGTTTATTTTTGACAGCTGTTTTGCTTGCACGTGTTTTGGCTGGTCTTCGATTTTTACCTACTCCACAAAAACAACTCCCACATTCCGCTATTTTCCCTGTTGTTGTTTATTTCTGAGCTACTCACATATTGAAGCTGCTTATGCCCTACTGTAAGAAGAGCATTACAATGACAACCACTCAATTTCGTTATTTTCCCTGATGTTGTTGTTATAACCAGCTCGGTTATACTTTACTATGAAAATGGCATTACTTTAATGCTGTGACCTGAACTCTGGGTTGTGAAGAACCCTGAGCGAACACCGTGTTATTTTATAGTGAGAATACAGTTTTGGATGTGTGTTGGCCAGGAACACAGCTGAATCCATAAAGCGATGACAGATGACAATTTCCAGCAAAATCAGCGTAGCTTTGCACTGTGGAATATCCACCCCTCTCTTCTCTTGTTTTCTTTCCGTGCTAAATGTAAACAGCTGATGATGGTCTTAATAGATTTCAAAATATAGGTATATTTTTTAGTTAAAATTGCGCATCATGCATGAAAAAAGGAGTGGCAGGAAATATGAAATAAATACACTGCAAAGTGTATTAAAGTAATGTTTTTCCACACATTTTCAGTTTTAATTTCTAACAATAGCCACAATAAAAAACAGCTATTCAGAGCACACAAAACACAAACACAACCACTGTAGTCGCAAGCTCAGAAGTCACAAATTTTAACTCACTGTCGAAGCATCATAAAAGTGCAAAACATCCGAACCATTTTTCACCCCACTGTACTTACATAGTAAATAAATGTAACACATACCTGGAATATAAACGGACTTTTGATTGTAGCAATTTCATAATAGGTATCCAAAAATTTATCTGGCGTTGATATTTCAACATTTAAAGTTTGAACAAAATTTTTTTGAACATCAGCCGCATCATTTTTTGTTATTGCTCCATTTTGGGATCCGAGAGCGTCTAAGTCTCTATCTATTGCTATAAAATTTTGAGAAATTATTTCATCGCTGTTTTGTGAAGGCATTTCCATCTTTTTAATTGTCTCGTTGAGTTGATTACTGGTGATTACGTTACTGGCATTTTTTCTGATGTTGACCTTCGGTTTGGGGGATGATTTATACTGCCATCTTCCTGGTCGTCGGTTTAGTTTAAATGAATACTGACTAGATGAATTTTCAGATTCGGGCACAACATTAGGGCTCTTTGTTCGATAAGAACGGCGTGGTGAAGAATCTCCAGCTAATGATGACGTTGGTGTTATAACAGATTTAGAACTCTTATTACGCCTTCAAAAAAACAAAAAAATATATAAAATATTATCTTGAATTGGAATAAATATCAGTTGTTGCAAACCTTTTCCCCTTAGGGCGCGATGATTTTCTGGTATTTGTTTCTGTTGCAGTTTCGACTTGTACTGTATGTTGTACTGATGGTTTAGCATTTTTACGGTGTTTTGAGTTACGTCGTATTGTTGGTTCCTTTGAAGTTACACTTGTTTGAAATAAAGGCGATGCAGTTTTTAAAACACGGAAAGAGGATGATGATCGAGGTTTGATTCTTTTCTCAGGATTAATAATAGATGCTGTTTGAAGTATTTGTGCATATTTTCCAGATATATACGTTCCTAAAACGCTGGTTTCATGAATTGTACGTGATCCATTGTTCAAATGAGTACCGCTTATTTTAGTTACCAAGCCAACAGGTCGACTTCCTTGAACATCTTTTTTTGGGTTAATTGGTTTCTGTCGCTCTTCATTTGCAGAGGTTCGAATATTAACAACTCTAAATGATTCCTCAGCGAATTCTTCCGGTTGTCTTGAAAGCAAATCATACTCAGGGTAATTGACACTACTCTTAACTGAAATATTTGTCATACTACTGTTTTGAATTTCAGTTCTTTCATATTTGTCGTTACTTTCCTCTAATTGGATTTTAGATTTGGTGTTTACTGGTTTTAAAGCAACCAGCATCGTTGACTTTGTAGGCTTTATTCCATTTTTTGATTCATTAACATTATTAGGTAGTGGCTTTGTATCAATTATGTTTACAGAAATATTACTGTTCTTTTCAACTGCTAAAAAATATAAATTAAATAAAAAATTACTGTAAAACTAATTTGCTTCTAATATCAATCAATGAATTAAACACAAAAGTTTCAAATTAAAAACTTGATTCAATATTATTATACCTTTACAAAAAAAAAAAACCAACCTATGTACTTAAATACATTTGATTTCTCAATATCTTATTTACTCTCAATTCAATGAGATTAATGTTTTATCATGTTTTACTTTCTTCCTAATAGAAACATTTACATAGGTAAAAAAAACTCCTTTTAATACTCTCTATTAGTAAATATTGGTAAGCCTTATTTATGTAGGTTTCTAAGTGCCTTCTTTGAAGTTTGTTGATTGCGATGAATTTCTTTTAGACTCAGTATATACGAGGCCTGTCGTAAAGTAAGCGAGACTTTTCATTAACATTTTTTTTTTTTTTTAAATCATGTGTGGATCTAATTCACTTCAATTTGTTTACGTAATCTTCTGGTTAACTTATTAACTGCGTTAATTGCATGTTCGTGACGTGTCATCGTAAGAGACTTCACTTAGCTTCTTTTACGATAGACAATAATTCATTGGCGCGCCATTCTACTTTCAGTGACCTTGAAGTGATTTTTGACCCTCATATTACATCAACTATTAAGATTCTTTTCATCACTCTAGTCCGCCCAGTACTTGAATACTGTTCGTGTGTCTGGAGCCCCCATTATAAAAAACATCAAGACCGCATTGAGTCTATACAGAAGCAATTCTTTTTGCACTTCGCGGTTTAAATTGGGATCCCAGTGTCTTCATACTTTAGAAGACTTCTTCTTCTAGATTTCCCATCATTGCAAAATCGCTGAATAACTCTTGATATAAGCTTTCTTCATAAACTTATTACTGGTAATGTTGGTTCATCAATGCTTTTAAGCCAACTCAGATTCTGTGTCCCTAGTCGTACATATAGAAATTATGTTCCCTTAGCTATAGATACATGCACAACAAACTATGCCCTACATGATCCTTTCCGAGTTTTATTTTTTTTTAATCCCGATTGGATTACATATCCAATTCTATTGTTCTCCTACATCTTATATCTTAAATATAAAAGAAAACAATACGTACATTTTTGACGATAAGAGGGGAAAAGGCAGTGGACAATATCGAACATTTTCGAATGGTCTCTTGAATAATGGTCTGGATTACTGGGTGTATTCGGCCTCATTTTTGAGAGCTACCTGCGGCAGGCCAACAACCGCAAAATGCCTCTCAGCGCCACCCGTAACCTAAGTTAGGTCAGATCGATTGGTCTGCTTCGTTTTAAGCTTCTACGTCCAGACAATTCGTGAGATGGAAGGTCTGTTACTTCTAAATTGGTATGTCGCTCTAATGTTTTGTGGTACCTCCTGCTAGCATTAATGATTTCTTCCTGAATCATAGTTACGGCGAGGTCTTTGTGAACTTCATAGTTAGTTATAAACCAGTCCGCATTAACTATTGATCGAAGTATTTTCGATTGTTGACGCTGAATAATGTTAATGTTAGTTTTCTTGGCTGTACCCCATAATTGCATGCCGTACGTCCAAATAGGCTTAATTACACTATTGTATATTACTAATTTCTCATTGGTTGTCAACTTAGATCTACTGTTAAGAAGCGGGTATAGCTGCTTAAATTTTAATATGAGTTGATCTCTTTTTCTGAATATGATGTTTCCACGTCAGTTTACTATCAATATGCATGCCCAGGTACTTTGCCACATTGCTTAATGGAATGTCAGTACCTTTTATTTTTAATTGTCTTGGCTGATAAGCTGTCCGTGTTGTGTATATCACTTGCGTCGTTTTTAGTTCATTCACTTTTATTTTCCATTTACCAAACCAAGTGCAAGCTACGTCAAGAATATTCTGCTGCTTAGTTGTGACTACAACTAAATTTTTATGGGTGTACATTAATAGCTTTTAATGATTTCAAATAGATCAGTTGGAAATACGGTCCTAATTTTACTAAGTAGGCCGTCGTGCCACACTTTGTCGAAGGCATTTGCTATGTCCAGAAAAACACCAACACAGAACTTTTTTTCCTCAAGGTCCTTTAGAATTTTGTGAGTTACTCTGTGGACTTGCTGAATTGTGGAGTGACTTTGTCTAAACCCGAATTGGTGATCAGGTATGATTCTGTTCAGTAGGAGAAGTTCAAATACTTTAGAAAGTAAGGGCAATAGGCTGATTGGTCTGTACGATGACGCCTTGGTTGGATCTTTGCCCAATTTGGGTATGGCTATTATTTCAGCAACCTTCCATAAAGATGGGTGGTGCTTTAGTCTTAATATCGCATTGAACAAGTTTCTAATAAATACCAATGCCTTCGCAGGAAGCTCTTTGAGTAACTTTCAATTTATTTATTTGGTCATAGCCTGGCGTTTTTCTCTGACTAGTGCGCTTTTCAATACAGTGCCTAACTTCATTGGTTGAAATCAATTTTGTACAGTATTGCGGAGATGGAGTCCTGTTGTACAAATTGGTGTTACTATTAGATTAATTGGTAGTAAAAGCCCTTTCATAATAGTCTGCCAGTAGTGAAGCTTTGTCATAGTTGATCTAGCCCATGTCCCATCCGATTTTAAAAGTGGCGGCTGGTGGAAGGTGCGATTTGTGAAGTGCTTAGCAGCCTTCCATAATGAGTAGTTAGTGTCAGATGTCGGTGATAATGTTTTTGTATAATTTACAAATTGTGCATTTTTAAAATTCCTTAGACTGTTTTCCAAATCTTTGATTGCTTTGTTAATTCTAGCTTTGTCTTTTGGATCTCTCGTCCTTTGACAGACCTTCAATTGTTTAAACACGAAACTTTTCTGACCGAGGTGTTCATCATCCTTGATGTCCTCATGAACTTCTCTGAATCGTTTAAACCACTCATAGACTCTGGCACGGGATAAACTATTGTCACCATACACTTGTTTCATTAACTTAAATGTCTCAGAAAGAGTTTTAGCAAGCTTAAAACAAAACTTATTAATATTCGCTCCTCTTTTGGTAGTTTATTTTGTCGACCGATGTTTTAAACGCACTGTGACATATAAAGCAGTAACACCAGCTTCGAATGGTCCGTTGGTTATGAAATTTTGACGGAACGGTGTATCTTTTTCATTCGTACCCATCAAAAGACACCGTCACTAAATCGCCTCTGTTAGCATTTGAGCCAAACCAGAAGCGTCAACACGGGAAAACGGGGCTGGTTCACGGGTGGTACCTAAAGAGGCATTAGTGCAACCTGAGCAGGAGGGAATATTGCTGGTGTGGGAATGAAAAAGTCCACTTCGAAGCGTGGGCTAAACGGCTCAAAGGCGTCGTAGGGTGATCAATGGCAGGTGGTGGAAAATAAGAAATCTGCGAAGATCTTAGGAGTCAGGAAGCATATAAGACCTGACGATTTAGTTATTCATCGGCATAATGAGGGAACATATGCAGACATTCTGAAAAAAATGAAAGCCGACCCGGGCTGCAGTGGCCCTACAGAGTTAGTAACAGAGTTCGCAGAACACGAAAGGGCGATATTCTGCTGGAATTAAATTCAAAGGGGTCGAAAATGGATGAATTGAGGACAATGGTCAGTGACATCCTAGGGCAAGAGGCTTCGGTCAGCTCTCTAACTCAAAAAATGCCTAATGTCCTCTAGACAGAGACATCGGCGAAGTTACCACCAAGGAAGAGATACGGGACGCTATACTGCAGCAGTTCAAGGAGGCTGGGTCTGGAAGTCACTAGTCTAAGGAGGTCGTACGCTAGCACTCAAACTGCAGTAATCTCCTCGCAGTCGAACGTGGATTATGTGCTCCTCAGGGCCGGCAACGTAAGGATTGGATGGGTTACCTGCTGCATTAGAGCAAATATACAGTTGATGAAGTGCTTTAAGTGCCTAGAGTACGGGCATGCGTCCTGGTTGTGTTAGAATGAGGATAGGTCAAAATGCAGCATAAGGTGTGGCTTGGATGGATAAGATGTTTACTTTGTGCGAAGAAATTCCCGACGAAGGCAAACCATGTGGCGGGATGTAAAACCTTCCCGGTGTTTCAGGAGGCACTTAAAACAAAAGAATACGAAGATAATTCAGATCAATTTGAACCATTGGCAAGCGGCGCAGGATCTCTTGCAGAGAACTGTAGTTGAAGTAGGGTCGGATGTAGTTCTAGTTCGTGAACCGTATATGAGTCAGTTTGATTGGAAGATACTGAAGGTGTTGCTGCAATTTTGGCGTGTGGTCCATACGCTTTTGAGACTGGTCGAACTCGTGGTGCTTACTTTACGGATCCAGGACAGCATGTAACTCGTGGAATAGAGAGTTAGGCGAGTTGTTGTAATTAGCATGTCTTCGTATACGCCGACTCATGCAGCGACCCAGGAACAGTGTAAATTTCCAGCATCGACTGAATGAATTCAGCCAGGCTGGTTCCACAAAAGGCAGTCAAGAGGAGTAAGCGTTTATGCATTAGGAAGCTTCGCGAGGAATCCGACATAAACCCTTGGGGCACAGCTTACAGGATGTCGAGGGTGAAGGGTTGTAGAGTACCACAACCCACTTGTCCAGTAATGCTCGGGAAAATAGTAAGGGCACTGTTCCCGGCGGCAACAGTAGTAGTATCAGTATTGCCTGAGCATAGATTCCCGGAAAGTATTTCTGACGTAAGACTCCAGGTTTTGATAGAGTGCCGAATAAAGCCCTAAAAGTGGCTATCTCCAATGTTCCTGAAGTCTTTTTGGAAGTCTTCAACCAGTGCCTTCACGAAAGAGTATTTCCAGTAAGATGGCGACATCAAAAATTGGTTCTAATACCAAAAGCTGGCAAACCACCATAGTTCAATATGTTTGCTGGATACTGTAGGCAAAATATTGGGGAAGGTTATATGCGGTAGACTCTAGCAAATTGTCAGTGAGAGTGGCTCTCTCTCTGAAAGCCAATTTGGCTTTCGTAAGGGTCGGTCGAGAGTGGATGCGATCAAAAAAGCGGTCTGTAAAGCAAAATAGGCGATCCAGGGTGAAAGATGGCTCTATGGTGATAAGGAGTACTGCGCAATAGTAACGCTGGACATAAAAAATGGGTTCAACTCCGCTAACTGTTTGCACATTATAGGGTCCGTACCTACAGCATATGATAAGTCCTACTTGTTGGAGAGGTATTTGCACTATGATAGTAACGAAGGAAGTAAAGTGTACAGCGTTACGGCTGGGGTTCCTCAAGGTTCAGTGCTGGGCCCTCCTTTATGCAACCTCATGTATGACCAGGTGTTGCGTTTGCGGCTACCCGGAAACTGCACTTTGGTGGGCTGCTGATGACCTTTGTCTAGTGATAAAAAACGGGGATCGGGGGGGACGAGTCGGCGACCATGAGGAGCAATCTAAAAAGGCTGTAAAGTACCTTAGGGTAATGCTGGACAACAGGCTGTCATATACAGAGCACCTGCTATACGTTAAAGGTAAGGCTGCAAGGGTTCAGAAGGCTTTATCCAGGATGCTTCCAATTGTCGGAGTTCCTAAAGCAGACAAACGCCGCATATTAGCAAAAGTGGTTATCTCAGTTATGCTGTATACTGCTCCCATATGGGCCAAATCGCTGAAAGCGAAGAGGTATAAGAAAATTCTTTCGGCTACAAATAGGCTCTCAGCGCTGATGATTAATACCTGGTTATCGAACTATACCGGATTAGCAATAGTTTTTGCAGAAATGATGCCTATTGACATATCGGCTGACGAAATGCAAACGCAGTACGAGAGGCATCAAAGTTGGCCAGACGCGGAAGCTAGAATATTAGAGCGGCAAATCTCACTTTGGTAATGGAGATGGCAAACCACTGAAAAGAGAAGATGGACCTATAATGGGCACGACAACACACCAAGGTGCCCACGGAGTGACGAACCTGAGAACTCAGAGCACGTTGTTTTTCGCTGTCCACGGTTTACTCTTTCAGTATGTTACCCTCATGAGCATGAGGATACGTTGGTGTTCATGATGGCATCTGCTGTTAACCTTAATATGATTTGTGAGCAAGTACCAGAAATCTAGTTGGAGCTGAGCCGTTTAAAGAGAAATATGCGTAATATTTAGATGAGAGGGAGATTGCTAACCACCCGGCGAAGTAATATGTAGCAACAGTTCCGCGGGGAAAGTGGTTGAAGTATGCAGGGGCCTTGTTAATTTGGCAAGGAATCGTGCATGCGGTTAACCTGGCAACCGTATCTTTAGAAGATTACCACCTCCTTGCTGCCCAGAAAAAAAAAAGACCTTGTACGTAGTTGCAGTACGATATTTTTTCAACGATTTAAAAGTTTATCCAAGTGTACCATTCGTATGGATTGCACCACAAATGGCGCTACTATCGTTCACTTAATTGTGAGCAATGAGAAGCGATGGTACAAATGCGCTTCATATAACGATAATAATACATATATGTTCTTTTACGGAATACTAAACCACGCGATAATTTCCGATAGAAATTGCACAGTAACCATCTAAGAAGCTCCTCTTATTGTCTATAAAATAAATACACTGTAAAGCTTTCTATTTTTGTTTGCACTTATTAGTGCACTCTCATAAATAAGCTAATAAGCATTTTTAATATTCCAAGCCATACATCAAAAACAAGATAATTAGGGCATTCACGATTTATAAGGTATACACTTATAAAGTTCATTAAAAAGTGTCAGTTGCACCATATAAAATAAATGTGAGCGTTCGTTTAAAGTTGTGCAACGATTGATGCGCACAAATGTCATAAAAGTCAACATTACCAATATTGTGAATTTATTGTGATTGGTAAAACTCAGTGTGTTAGTAAGAAAGTGGCTGTTGTTACTGTTTTGTGCGATATATGTACTTCGAACAAATACGAGTCGTTCACGAAAGTGGCCATACAACTTTATTGGCAATGTGCCAAAAACCGAAAGCAACCCAATTCAACTTATTTTACGGGGAATGGCTTGCCATGTACATTTCTGTTTACCGCCTGGGTCATGATCAGACGCATCCATGGATTCGACCATACCAATTTGTCAGCTGTAGTCGTGTTACCGAAATAGCTAGATACAAATTACTATGAGCACTTGAAACTTTACTGTCGAACCTCGCAAGCTGAGTTTAGTTGGATTCAGTTGAGAGCCAAAAAGCTCTAACAGCTTAAAGCTTCGCTTTGTTTCACATGTGTTTATGGTTTACTACTTCTTATCTCCGACACTGATAAGAAAATAATTCAATATTTCCAATTGGCTAATAATCAATTATTATGTTTTTTGAGAATGATCACTGCACAATTACCATTTCCATATAATGGATTTGTGTATGGAGAAATTTTACACAATGATATCGGCAATAGAATAATTGAACACATCTGACTCAACCAAAGCACAAATCAGAATTGAATGATTAATAGTTTTGAGTAATAGTTATGAAAAGTATTGAGTGCGTACTATATGTACCATATGTAAAAACGTTGTTCTTGTCGCTTCAAAATATATGCAGTATACTTGACTAGCGGGGTAAGGAGAGCGGTCGCATAGCAAAAAATATTTCGAAAATAACAAAACAACAACAGCGTACCATACATCTTCATTCTTTCAACCCTCTACCTCTCTCTCTTTGTCTATCGTATAATTAATTAATTATATAGATGTTTTGTTGTTATTTTAGCCAAATGTTTCATTACAAATCTTATATTTCGACTTTGATTATATTATAATAAGCTCAAAATTTTGAACGAATGTGTCAGCATTACTATTACAGTTATGTAGTGTACAACGTATCGGTCTTTATATGTTTAATGTGATTATAATTACCTAATTTGGGAGCACTTTGCGGAGAGAAGACCATTACAGTATTCCCAATAGTTGTTGTAAAATCCAAAAAACCATAAACCGTTTGTGTTAGAAGCAATTGATTTTCTGATGCAACTGAATGAACTAAAACGAAACAAAAAAGAGCATTAGCATCGGTTCCACCGAAGTTTGCATGATTCAATAAAAATATATGGGAGTTTCGACCTTCGTTCTGATTTACTGACTGAAAATTATTGTCCAAAGGTACAGAAATATTTCACATAAAAACAGAAATTTTTTGGTCAGTTTATATGATATCAATGATATAAAGAATACTGCGGTATGTATCTCATGAAGGTAAACATTTGATCTGCAAAATGTCATCTTATCTTTGCATAGACAGAAACGGACAAATACAATAACACCAAAGAATAGCAAGTATTGAATTAACCTATAAAATTTTCGAAAAGATGTATACATACGAGGGTTAATCATCAAGTACTTAGCCTCACCGCCCGATGGCGCTGCTATTACAAAAGAGTGCTACCGTCATGCAGTATATTCTTTTAGTAGCCTATTGTCAAGGTTTCAGTCAATTCCCTTCATTAGTTTTGTTTTGATAGCCTTTGGGAGCGAGCGTGACGGTCAAATATATTGGTGTGTACCAGTGAATCCATGATTCGTCGACGGTCACGAGACGATGCAAGAACTCCGCCAGATTGCGCTTAAACAGCGCCAAACACACCAGAGGCGAATCACCGAACGATATTGCTCTTTTCCATTTTTGTATAACTGACCGACAAGCTCGCTCCAAAAGCTATCAAAACAAAACTAATGAAGGGAATTGACTGAAACTTTGACAGTAGGCTATTAAAAGAATGTACTACTCGAGGTAACACTCTTTTGTAATAGCAGCGCCATCGGGCGGTGAGGCTAAGTACTTGTTGATTGACCATCGTAACAATACATACATATATAGATTTCATTTTTTTTTTGCAAAAAGTCAAACTTACCTTTTGATAACAAAAAGAATGTAAAAATTGGAAAAATCATCTTGAATATTGACTTAAGAAAGTAGAAGACCAAATGAAAACCAGTAGTTTATCTAAAAGCAGAAATCAAAAAGAAGAAGATTTAAAAAATAATTGAATGTTCACAAAAGAAATAAAATAAAAATAGACTTTGGTGTTAAAAAAGCCTACACTTTATATTAGATGACTTTGAAAACATATAATTTTAGTAATATCAGGTGGGCCAACTATTGACGCTGTCAATTTTAGCGCCATAATTTGTTGACAGTAGTTTAGTTTTAACCTTCCACTAAACGAATATTGATCGATTTGAAATACTGAAAACTTATGAGTATAACGATGACCCAGTAAACAAACAAAATTGCAGAATTTGCTGAACGAAATTACCACACGCCATCATACCATAGTCAATGCATCCAGCTCGAGTCACTGTGTGCTTCGATTTTGGAGTGGTGGCGTCATTAGCACTTTCTTTTTGGAATATGCGGTCGCGTCATGACTCTCAATAGTGAACGTTATCCAAACATGATAACTGATCTTTTGTGGTAAGAATTGCAAAATATCGATCTAAATGAGACGGGGCAACTTGCCATACCGCCGCGCGTAGCAGCAACCTTCTGCGCACGAGAATCTACAAACGTGTTATTAAGCGTTTTAGCAATGTCCATTAGCCTGTCCGGAGCTGCAATTTGACACCGCTGGACTTTTTTCTGTAGGGCGCAATGAAAATTTCCAAAATTGACCAGGAAACAGTCGAAAAAGTGCTTGAAAATCGGTGTTCCAGAACTGCCGTGCCAGCTGCACCCAACATTTAATTTAAATCATTTTCATTAATCGGAAAAATCACTCTATCAAATAAAGTAAAAATTATTGGAAAATAATTTCTTTTGTCCAAACCAAACTAAATAAGCCATTTGTAGGATATGTGTTCTAATGGTTCCACGATGCAACAAACAATCTCTTCTTTTACCACGATGATCATACGATATCACCAAATATTTTATTTTACAATGGCGAACGGTTTCTTTTACGTAATTTCGTTCTGTTTTTAAATATTTTTTTTTTATATTGATGGTATTTATTGAATCTCCTATGTAAATGAATAGGACTAACAATAAGGTTTCAACTCTTAAAAACAAATACACGTGTGTCCTTCCTACAATGAAGGAAGGGGTTCACTTAGAACTACGAGCTTCCAAGTAAGCAAAAGGGCAGCACGATCGTTAGGAATCCGACGAGATGAGTTCCTTGTATGGACAAGGACTCTGGCTAGAGAATTAACGTGTCGAACTAGTTTGGCCATGTAAATAGCTTCACTCTTGGAACATTCTTCTTTTACTGGTGGTACTTCCAGGTCTTTGTGAATGTCTTCATTTCTGATATAACATGGAGCTCCCGTGATTATTCTAAGTATTTTGGATTGTGCTCTTTGTATAACTTCAAAGTTACTCACGCTCGCGATACCCCACAATTCAGAACCATAAGTCCAGATTGGTTTAAAAACAGAGTTATGCAGCATCACCTTGTACTAAGTCTCAGTCCAGATTTAGAATTGATTAGCCAGTGAATACTTTGAGCCCTTAGTTTCATATATATCTTTTTAGCTTCTATATGCTTCTGCCAAGTGAGCCGTCTGTCCAGATGAACGCCAAGATTAGTTACTCATGCCATACTCGATCAAACGCTTGTTCTACATCAAGGAATACTGCTGAGCAATATTCTCGCTGTTCAAAGGCAGTTCTTATTTCCGAAGTTACTCTGTTGACTTGCTCAATCGTTCCATGTTTTGCTCGAAAACCAAATTGATGATCTGGGACTGTACTATTTGTTTGTAAATGATGATTGAGTTTAGCTTTAGGAACCTTCTCAAATATCTTAGAAAGACATGGAAGCAGACTTATAGGTCTATATGAAGAAGGAAATGTCCTATCCTTTCCGAGCTTTGGAACCATTATAATAATCATTGCTTTGGGAAGTATCCAATTCGAAGAATAGCATATGATGAGAGCGTAAGAGCGTGCACGTACATACAAACAACCGTCACCTCTCTAGCGTAGTAGATCAAATAAGATGCGCACATCGTAGGTTAAGCAAAAAGAAAAGAATAAAATAAAGTCAGCTGGTGCGCAAACGTGAAGAACAGCGGCCACACTTGTGAGCAAAAATCTCAGGCGTTGATACCTCAGCTGCAGCTACCAATACGACACTTAACTCATTAACAGATTTGTCGATATCACTTTCAGAGTTGATCGCAGATGCAATTTCTATGTGAGAACTAATATATTTTTTATATTGCAGTCAATTAGTTTTATTAGATACTAGCCTTACCCGGCGTGCGTTGCTACGTCCCCTGTGCGTGCCCAGTTATTAAAAAAAAAAAGAAATGGGCCAAGTGCAAGTGAGACTCCTACACGGAGGGGTTTGTATGGGAGATACTCTTCCTAGTGGTCCGATTTGACTGATTCCAACAAATTTACCGCACCTATGTTAAAAACTTATAGTGTCTTAATTTCAGTTCGATAGAACAAAAAACAGAAAAGTTTTTCCAATAAGAACCTGAATATTAATGGGGGTTTGTATGGTCCGATCAAACTGAAATTTCGACAATATAAGTTTCTGATGTATAGCCACCAACCATCCAAATTTCAAGATAGTGGGATTACTGGATCGTATAGCTGCCATACAAACCAGCTATCGATCTAATAGGTTTAACTATCTGGTATGTTAAAATCAGATCTCTCTGATTACTGGAAGAGGTAGCGCCCATAAAAAAGTTGCTTGAAAGGCATGATTATTGTTGTATTCAGAAAGGGTGAAAGCATGTATGGTTTAATTTCCACACAAATACAATACAATATTAAGGTTACTTTGTCGAAATTCCTTAACTCTGCATTACCCGTCTTTAATTCTACTATGTATAAAATATTCAAGTGGTTGTACTTCAAGTTCTTAAATATGAAACCATGATTCCTTGTTCTCTTAATTTCAACTCAGTTTATTATGATTTCAGCATTAACTATTAACATAAAATTGCATTCAATTATGTATCTTTTAAAGTCGGGACGGCGCGTACGCCATTCCCGGCTACCAAAAATTACACGCACGAGTTATTCACATTAGGAATAATCGCAGGGGTCAACTCAACCGAAGTGCAATGGCCAAGCCTCACCCTGGGGAAACCGCCTTCGTGATCACGGTAGTCCCTACGCCAGGTAAGTATGCTTTCATCTGCTCTCAATCCACTACTTAAGCCAAAATGGTTAAAAATCGTTTGAGAATTATAAGACTTTAAACGAAAAATTAGCCACCACTATTCGTAATTTCGTTTATATACTGCATACATTCATACTAACATACGGCATATTAAATTTGAAATCTACAAATAGCAAGAATATCCAATAATAAAGTCTCTTATATACTGCTTTCTCCCTAGCAACATAAAACATTAAACAGATGTACTAATAAAAGTATCTCTAATAATGAAGTCTCTTATATACTGCTTTCTGCCTAGCAACATAAAGCATTAAGCAGATGTACTATTTATTAGAAGCATCTCCAATAATGAAGTCTCTTATATACTGTTTTCTGCCTAGCAACATAAAGCAAAGGAATGAATGAACTTGATGGACGGACGAAAAAAAACCTATCCTATCCTATGTCCGTCTCCTGGTTCTAAGCTACCTCCCCACCAATTTTCAGCCAAATCGGTTCAGCCATTCTTGAGTTATAAGTGGTGTAACTAACACGACTTTCTTTTATATATATTATTAGATATAAGTCTATAAGGGCGATCCTCAGGTATTGGAAAATCGAGTAAAACGATATCAACGCGTGAGTGATTGGATGAAAGTTCGTAATGAGTAACTGGTGATATGATGTTTCTAGGTATATATTTTGTGTTACCAAAGTCGATAATATCGGGAGTTTTGCTTAGATCCGCCGACCAGTATGTTTTTACAATTTACAAGAGTGCCTTTTGGATTTACTAAACGAGAACCGCAAAAATTTTGACACATCTGCAGATATTGAAAATCGTGGAGGACAATATACAGCAGATAATGTCAGATTAACATGACGCATTTGCATCCGAACCGAAGTTGCTTGTAGATAATTAGATGAGTATGGCTCTAGGGTCTGGTGTTAAATAAGCTTTCTTATAATAATACATGTACCACCATCAGCCTTTCCATGATGATTTGTTGTATAAACTAAGTAGTCTGATATAAAGAAGTTGTTTTTGCTAGACAAATGAGTCTCACAGCCTAACATCACATCTAGATTGTTGCCCTCTAGATACTTCATCAACTCTAGTTTGTGCTGTGAAACGCGATTTGCGTTCTAGTGAGTTATTTTTATATGAGTCATTAAGGGGAATTTAACTTATCCAAAATTTTCATTTGGATTTTCATCATCTCGTGAAAAGAGCTTTGCATCATTAGGATTGATTGATTCAGGGTCTGTAATAAATTCACCAACATAAATTCACTACAACTTTGTGGTTGCAACACTGGCCCATTACACGCATTTAGAGTTGGGGTAGTTAGTGGGATTGGTTCATCATGTTGAGACATTGGAGCCTTAGGCTTCACAATCTTTTTCGCAGTTTGTTGTTGAGCGCCTAAGCGCAGTGCACCTGCATACGACACATTTGAAGTTAGAATATTAGGTGTTGGAATTTTTCTGTGATTGCAAACGGTTCTTAAATCTTTATATACAGGACAACCTCTATAATTGGCTGTATGATTGCCCCCACAGTTACTGCAATTTTTAAGATCAGGATTATCGCGACGAAGTTTACAGGTTGCTGTTTCATGCAAGTCTCCACAAGCTACGCATATTAAACGTAGGATGCAATAAGATTTTGAGTGGCCAAATTCCTGGCACTTTGTGCGTTGCACAGGATTTAATCGTTTGTGAGGCTCCTCCGCAGTTACCCTACGATGAAGTAAATATTTAATGTTGTATATGGGATGCACTTCATTTTTCTTTAAATGCTGCAACTTTGGGTCCAACTCAATTTTGTACAATGGCTGTGGAATTTTATTTTTATTAAAAA
Source organism: Amiota minor (assembly GCA_037043295.1). Classification (NCBI taxonomy): domain Eukaryota; kingdom Metazoa; phylum Arthropoda; class Insecta; order Diptera; family Drosophilidae; genus Amiota; species Amiota minor. The sequence continues at coordinate 29,041 of JBAMAW010002792.1, forward strand.
TATTGATCACTACTTTGACCTCGAACCCTGTTTCTGCCAGTGCACTCTTAATATCGCTATAATCAACAGATGGTTCAATGCCCTTAATTACAACTACCAGCCCTTTACTACTTTTAAGCTGATATGTTTCTTTTAGTCTCTCTAAGATACCTAGTACTAAGTTACAGAACTGTAGTTTGCTTCCGTATAAATTTGGACCTTGGTAATAGGGCCAATATGAAAGTTACAATATTATTGCCAGATATTCTTTGGATAGCATTTACAAGCCTATTCGAGCTTTCTTCACGAACATATATTGGGGAAGTTTCACGGTTTTAGGTTTTGATGAGTTTTTGTAATCGTTTTGAGCAGGTTCATCCTTTTCAGCAAGCAGTTGGAACCTATTACTTTCGAAAAGCGTTTTCTTAGCATTATTATTTTTTTGCGGGATTAGTTTACGCTTATTGTGGATTTGTATGTAGCGGTCAATGCCTGTCTGCCCTGCCGGTTTATTTTCCAGAGTCCCGTTTTGTATGCGCTGATTTTGAATACCTGCTGGTGAAACAGTTGTCTTTTTGATTGCTTTAGCTTGCGTAGCACAATTTTTTCTATTGCTTGCTTGTTCTGGCGTTGAGTTGTTAATATTGTTATTAAATGTTTGGGTGTTTGTTGTTGTTACAGTAACTGCATGTGATGACGCAATCGAAGCAGTAGCTGAGAACACTGTTGTTGTTCCTGAAACTGCTCTAGCTGTTGAAGTAAAAGCTGTGCTTTGTGTTGTGTTTGTTGCAGTATTAAACACAGTTGCTTCTGGGTTTGAATGAACAGGTGGTTGAGGGGAAGGGCACTAGGCACTCTATGTAAGTGAGTGACAAGTGGTTACTGCGCTAGAAGACAGAACAGGAGAGCAAGATCGTGCTCTATCTACCGGCGGCTGAGCGGTTAATAAGGAACCTTTGTTTTTGTTCCTGGTATCATTGCGATAAACGAGAAGTAAACATTTCTCGCTGTCATTATTGGAGCTGTTAGGCTTTAATAAAAAAAATAAAATTTATTAGTTGAGAGATAAAAGTCCAATCAGCAAAATCAGCAAGACTGCTCGAAGACGAATTTCATTAATTTTTAAATTTTTATTACAATAGTAAAAGACAAATAAAGCAGCTTTAAATTTTTGATTAAATTATAATGTTCTTTTCGTGTTTTTTTTTTTTTTTCATAGCAAAATCTTATATACAATTCTCAATATCATGTTTAATTACCACAATATCTAAATATCAAATTGTAATTCTTCTTTATTAATATCTTGAGGAGCTTGATCTAAGTTAAGTTCGTCCACACCAGGCAAGCCTTAAAAAAGGAAATTTTTGCGCTAGCTACTGGAATCTTTCCCGAATTTTAGCAGTTATTCACTACACTACGATAATAGTTTTTGAGTGAAAACGTTTCTCGAGACTCATTTAAAATTTTTATATAATTTTAATTTAAAATTAACACAAATGTGACATGTCGTTTTCGAAAGCATATACAATCGTAGCAAACCAACATATCGGGATCCTGCATAAATAGTTTGTTAACAAATTGGTCGAACCTACGTCAGCGAACATGGTAATTGATATAAATTACTTTTAGGAGATCAATTTTGTAATCCTGTTATTTAGAAGATTACCTAATATTCAGGCAAATGACGAAAAAACTTAATACAAAATTTAATCTCAATACAAAATTTTGCAAATATAACCAAATTTTAAGGACGTTTCATTGATATTCTTCCAATTTGGCCCATAACGAACGCAATATCCATCTCGTTCAATACTCAAATTCGTTCGGATTTTATTCTCTCTTCTTTGTATAACTCAATTCACAGGCTTCCCTTTGCACTCACGAAAAGAAATTGTACATTTCCCAAAACTTATAAAATAAATTTATTGCATAGTGGTTTGTTCTACAGAAAACTTAAGACTAACGTATACTAACTACTTCATTTTATTACTTATTACTACAATACAAAACTCCAAATACAACCAAATTCTCAACTTTTCCGATTTTCCAAAAATTTTCTTTCACATTCTTCTAATTGGCCTATAATGAACATAACAAAAAAAGTTATCCAAATAGGAGAAGACATTCTCAAGCAATACGCTTAAAAGGAAAAGACTTTTCTCAAGTTTTTGTTTCCGTTTTGAACTCCCCTCCCCGCTTGATGATAAGCGCGCAATAACAAAATTCATCTTACAGGCAATTCCTCTATTTTCAGAATATAATGCTTTCAACTTACGAGATATGTTATACATAAAGGCGAGAATTTTTTGTTACATTTCTGGAAGAGCGTCAAATTCTTGTTTTATGTTACATTAAATCGTTCCTGAGTTACGTTAATTGAATATTGATTACTTTTTTACTGGTTTTTTGAAATCTTCTGTTGCGGAAAAATTTTGTATAAAAAAAATTTCATGTACCGTGACGTCGTGAATTTTCATGAAGAAACAAAGCAAGAAATTCGCTATCATTTTTGTTTATTTCGCACTACCCACTCGCGTCTGCTCTTCACAATCTTTTGAAACGCGTTCACGTCAGTTCACGTCAAAAATTTAAGAAAAGTAGGTGTCCACTTTTCATATCACATATTAGTCTCTCTCTCTCTCTCTCTTTCATACATACTTATCTTGTGCATGCGTAAATGAGATAGCTGTACAAAACGCAGCAGCGAACATATTCAAAGAGGAAATGATGAGCGACGCTCGGTATACCAAATGTCAAAACGATTTGGATTTCCTTCAATCACCGTATGTGAGACGTACACATAAATATTTCGCTAACACTATGTTATTGCATAAACAGCATGCTTGTACGTGTCGGGTTCGCTTAAATGAATAATATTATAACACACATATCCGGTAATTATTTTAAAACTTGATTCCTACCATTTTGTTCAGAGTTTTGACTTCAATAGTGTCCTTATATGGGTGAGGCACATTAATTTTTTTTTAATATTCAATAAATAATTATTATTAAAAAGCTATTTTTATTTAGAATGTTGTAATAATATTGAAACAATTTTGAGAATAGGTCGGTGTTATTCCCTCTGTTTGAAAACAATTTTGAGCATCATTGACTTCACACAATACCGGACATGTTTGCATAGCGACTAATAAACTTCTTGTGTCTAACCATCTATTCATTCGTTTCCGTCAAGTACAGTTAAAGTTTCTTTATAATGATGTCTAATGAAATTTACAGCATAACCTCTAGCGCTCCAACGTGTGTCCTGAATTGTCTTCAAACACAAGAAGAATTTTCCACCTATCAGATACCAAAGAAAGTCACCGAATTTACTTCCACTGAAACTGCATGTAGGCAAACTAGGTTTGGTTTGAGCAAGAAACAAATTCGGCATTGTGATTGATACCCCTTATCCGTTGTTGCACACCTGGTCAATGAAATCTATAAAAGATTCCTCTACTCTAACCTCCTGGTTTGCAATCATCACATATCGCAATACATGGCTTGTTTGATCTGCATTAAAAATATCTTGGGTGCTGTCAAAATTTATAGAAAAATATTTCGCGTTCTATACACGACCTATAATTACTTGGCGAACTTTTTTTTCCTAAAATTTCAATGAACTTGTTTTGAATTATAGGTGACATATTTGGCCAATTTTTCGCGGTATTTTCCGCAGCCCCTTTTCGTATGCCACCCGGGGCCATGGCCCCTTTTCGCCTACACTGCACCAATGTATAGGCGTATTGCTTTAAAAGCATTGTAATATCAAAGAACGTAACAAATATTTTTGTTGTCAATTGAAAATCATTCCCATACCTAAAATTTAACGAATTGCTGTAGAACTTGTTTTATATTCAAAAGCTCTTGAACATGATGATAACGTGTGTATGTTCTGTATGCTCTCTGATTTGAGCTAATGAGCTAAAATTTGTTACAAACACAATATAGTTGTACTTAGTTGATATAATTATCTCTATAGCTTAAAACCTGTTTCCATAAGTATGAAAGGTATACCAATAAGAAATAAGTTATAGTAAATCAAAACAACTTTTTTTCCTTTTACCAATCGAGACAGCATTACAGTCAACGCGTTAATTCGTAACCCTGTAATCCGTAAAATGTGCTGTGCCTTGCAATTTCCGATTATCGGGATTCGACTATATAATAAACCTATGTACGTGCATACATATACATACAGATATGTTGGAAAAAAATTAAATTCAATATCGTTTATTGAACAAACAACAAAAAAAAAAAACCATATGCATGCTGGTAGGAACGAGTAGTCGGACATAGCTATCACATTCTCATATTACATATATTGTATTAGAGTTTCTACATTATTGTTTGTACAAAAACATATTTTTTTTTTTTTGCGATGGCCAATACGGCAAATAATAATGTTTATTGATGATTTTCGTCATCACAATACTTCGTACTTCACTTTCTTTTCAAAATACAACACTACTTCGATTCAAGAAGCAATATGTGTAAGAAAACCAAGTATTGTATTTATAAAACTTATGAAGGAAAATTGGTTTGAAGAAATAAGTTTACCGATTAAGTTTATAAAATGAAAAATCGGCCAAGTGCGAGTCAGACTCGTACAAGGAGGGTTCCGAACCTGATTCCAACAGACGTATAGCGCCTATATCAAAAACTTATAGTGTCTAAATTTCAGTTCTATAGCGAAAAAAATCAAAAAACTTTTCGAATAAGAACCTGAATATAAATATTGGGATTGTATGGGAGATACCCCCCTAGTTTTCCGATTTGGCTATTTCCAATAAATGTACCGCATCTATATCAAAAACTTATAGTGATCAATAGTCCAAAAAACAAAAAAGTTTTTCTAAAAAAAACCTGAATTTTAATGGGTGTTTATATGAGAGGAACCCTGCCCAGTAGTCCGATCCGATTGAAATTTCAACACTACAAGTTTTTAATCCACTTCCACCAACCAAGGGGTTACTGGATCTTACAGGTCCCATAAAACCAAAATGTCTCTTGTATGGGGAGCCCTTAAAATTTTTGAGGAGAAGAGTCCTACAATAATATGTAATGTGAATGACTAGTTGAAAACATATAATCAAATAAAAAATAAAAATAAAATATTCTTTACTTGATAAAAAGAAAATGAAATTGTTTGTATACACTATTTAGTAAAAAAATATAAACCTATATGTAAATAAAGAATAAATACGACTTTGACTCCATGGTCGTCAGTCGAAGGTCTCCTAAAAATTATAATATATAAAAAAAATAAAAAATAAAAAAAAATTTGACTTTGACACCATAAAATAATAATACAAAAACAAAATAAAAAAAAATTATTAAATAGTATCATTTAAAATTAGTTTCCTATAACCGAAAGCACCAGTGATAAACAAAGTCAAATTTTTCCATCCACCATAACCGTGTCCATTTAACATGTCGACAGCTTCTTCTTTATTTAGGTTGTATTTTTCAAAATATGTGAAACGAATCCTTTCGAGAATAGGACAATTTCCTAGAAAATGAACGATATTTTCAACTACATTAAAATTGCAGAGTGTGCAATTCATATTTCTGTGCCCATTCAAGTACAACGTGTCACTTTTTGCTTTAAAATTCCACATAATTGTGTGTGTATTCAAATTGCTATTTAATAATTTCTCCCAGTAGATAGATTTTTTTTTTTTTTTTTCACTTTGACTCGCTCTGTTTCTAATTTTTCCCCATTAGTATTTATCCATGAGTTTCTATTGAGCATCATCAATTGCGTCCCAACGTTTACATTACCAAAAAGATCCTGCACTTTACCAAACCAGAATACCTGCCGGTATTATCCTGACTTTCGGCAGCCATTTTCGCAATCTATATTTAATGACAAAAACAAATCTGCGTATACTTTAAATACATTTGAAATATGCCCAAATCTGCGTAGATTTGGGTAGATTTCCAAGTGTCGCAATATAATCTAGGCAGGTTATCATTCCTTGCAAGATACCTATATTGTCTAATAATATAACTATGTCATCTGCATATAAGAGAAGCCTAATATTTAATTCTTCAATATACAATCCACTTCCCAACCAATCATGTAAATCGTTTTAATATAGTGAGAAAAGCAACGGGGACATTAAACATCCTTGTCTTACATCTGTTGGTAAATAGAATTTTTCCGATATATCATCTCCCGTCAATACTAAAGAGCTTGTTTTTGCATAAACTTGCTCAATAAATTTTAACATTTAACATAACCAAGCATATGCAATTTGTATATAAGTATCTGTCTAGGAACCTTGTCAAAAGCTGCTTTAAAATCTACGAAAAAGGTATACACTTTTTTCTTTTCCTGAAATTTAAGGTGAACTATAGATGACAAATTATATATATTATCAACTGTTGAATGTTTTTTTCTAAAAACAGCTTGAAATTCCGTTATAGTATTGTTTCTTACAATACCAGCCTCTCATTTAATATACCCATCAAAATTTTTGCGATACAGTTCATAAAGGAGGTTCCTCTGTAATTTGAAGCTACACTTTTATCTCCTTTCTTGAACAAGAATATTATACTTGTCTTAAAAGCCTTATCCATTTTCCCAAACTTGAATAATCTTGTGTAAGTTTTTGCTAATTCATTTATAAATCTTACATCTGCGCACTTAAAGAAATCATATGTAACCCAGATCAGGTGCCTTTCCCGCCTTTGCCTTTTTCAGCAAGCCTAAAATTTCATTTGCTGTAATTTCTCTGTCCAAACTGTCATTGTATATTAACAAGTAACGTACTGTATACTTCTCATATATTGCAATGGATTTCATAGGTTCTCAAAATGATGCTTAAATACCTCCGCTGGTATTTCAGATCCACTATTAAAATTTTTGATTCGTAGGCTTCTAACTGCAATCATCGCAAGATTTTTAATATATGCCTCTACTTCCGAATCACGTAGCGACAGTTTTGGCAATATAGTATTATTGTTAAGCCTATTACTGTTTCTTATAGGAAGTTTTAATGTCGGATCAGTCGGATCAGTCTATGGCACATAACACATTCTGATTTAAAGCTATTCCCATACAAAATTCAATTGACTCAACTACTGTTGTCAATACACAAGTCTCGTCGCTTGGAATATGTGAATTTCGTCGTACAGTTGGCCGAAATACAGGAGGATTTTTGTCAAACAATCGTCGTGAGTGATCAGGCGCATTTCAAGTTAAACCGAACAAACAAAATTGTCAGTTCTAAGCCACCAAAAACCCTCAAATTATTGAAGAGGTACTTTTTTATGACACACCGCCCCATCCCCCATTATATCGTAATCTTAAATTTGAGAATATACTGGACATTTCCCTTTTAGTTTCTCTAACCTGGCTAAACTGGATCGCAGATGGTTGGAAAAATATTTATTGGTCTAATGAATGTGTCGTTAAATAATTGGAATAAAATCAAAAGTAATATTTCTGGAACCGTGGTGGCTATTTTTATATAAAGATTTGCTGCTACAGCAGTTGTTGCGAAAATGTGAAACACAATAATGCAAGCAATTAATGATGTGTAATGTAAATTGAAGAATGGAATCACGGTAATATGGAGGATGGAATTAAGAATATGAACTTAGTAGCGATGATGAGACTCCGGACATCATCTATGCATCATATTGTTAGTTCATTAGAATCATAATTTTTTCATATATTTTAAACTCTCTATAGCAAATTCCTATATAGCAAATTTTCATATAAGATAAACATACATTAATTAGTCCATTAATTAAATGGACAAAAAAGAAAACATGTAATAAAAAAAAGTATAGATAAAAAGTCTTTCACTCCGCATGGATATCAAACCCGCCAACATAAGTATGAGAGCCGAGCTCTTACCCAAAACACCACAGATGCCAGTTGTCATCAATAAACTTCAAAGGCATTAAAAGAAGCTGACTGCGTACAAATTTATTTAATTTGGTTGTTTTATTTTCGAAGACGTGTTATGATGCGAAAACGATGACGATTTTGTAATATTTTAACCTTACAGAAACCAAATATGTTTCACATCAAAAAAGCTTCTAAATATTAATTTTAACAGTCAATTTAAACAGTAAAACCTATTAAAAATTCAGTTATGTTCTTCAATTATGATTTATTAAATATATACCTAGGTATTGATAAAATTAGTTAGAAAAATTAAAAAACAAAGATATGTCAGTCTTCGCATTGTCAAATAAATGATTGCAAAAATGCGCAGTAGAATGAATAGAGAATAAAAAAATGTGTCTGTGAATCTTTTTTATTTTGATTGGCATTGATTTTAGCAGGTAGTGTATGTTACAAGTTATTATGAGTGGTCACTAAGTTACTAAGCAATAATTTGAAATTACAAAAAAGCCATGCTAAAGGATTGATGATCATGGTATTGAATTTGTAAAGTTTTAATTATTATAACAGAACAACTTACAAAAAAAAAAATGTGTCTGTTAGTTCTATGATGACTATGTTTATTGTGGTCGGAAACTCAAAATTACATGTGTGAATACATATGAATGTTTCATCTAATATACTAGCGTTTATAAGATACATACTATAAAAATGTTTTTACGTTTTGGTGTGACCATAATCAATATATTTTTCATTGATTGCAACCTGAATTAACGTGTAGTGAAGTTTGAAATATTAATGCATATATGAACCTACATATGCCAAGGAGATTTAACACATTTTAATTAAGCTTTCTACAATACAATCAACTTACCTCAATACAAATTGTTTTGAGTCGAGTTTACAAATTGAGACCCTACAAAAATTTGAGTTTTAAGTAAAAGTAAACATAAATAAATTCAATATGCGGTGGCTGATAAATGTACTCGGTACAGTAGTAGCTCTCCGTAATATGCATATAGCTACATAATATTACCAATCCTAACATGTCTACGTACACTTATGATATAGTTTCTAGATTATATAAAAGTTTTAATAAACTAACTTGCGAACTGCGATTTTTACGTTAGCATGACCCCCATATGGTACTTGTTTAAGAATTTATTTGAACATTGGGTTTATTAATTTGCTGAAGCTTTTAGTGGGAGTGGCTTTAAAGGGTATCCTTCGACATATTATGGTGTTCAAAAAATTAACAAATTCATAATTTAAATTGGGTTGATGTAGTGGTTTTGCAATGTTTAGTGTCCAAGATTTTATTTGTAATGTAATATGATTGGTTGAAACTACAAAAACAATGCATTGTGGCAAATAATTTTGTAAGCGAGTATGTACATATGTACTTACAATATGTTCAGTATATACAATACGCACTTCAATTTTAGTTTAAAGTAGATTGATTGATTGTACGAATATCAATGTAATAGGTATATGTATATAAATAAAATCTGAAAAAAGTAAAAAAACTTCAAATATACATACATTCGTATAAATCTATGTGTATGCATAGTTTTTTTTTTACTGTTGAATTTTATACTTTATCTAAATATTTATCAATTTTTCAACGGCATAAGCATTTGCTATAAACACATTTCACATCTATATAATGGAATGCGAACCATTTTACAAAATTCAATAGGGTCCACTAGTTTCTTTAGTTCCTTTCTTCGTATTTTTACTTTTTAGCCCAAAAAAAGAAAAACAAAAATATGCCACAAGAGTGAATTTGTGTATAAACAACGAAACGTAAAAATGTAAAAACCGCGCGTTGGTAGAAACAGTCTTCATTCAACTACAGCAAAAGTCAAATTAAATAACCAACAAAAGTATAGTTGTAAGTTGGTCTGTAGACTAACAATTTTATACAATAGAGACTGTGGCAGTGATACAAATACATACATATAACATAACATAATATGCCTTTGTATGCATCTATAGCATCGAACTTTATTAACAACTATAGGACTGTATAAGCTGCCGAATAGCTGGCGCTGCAAGAGAAGGTGGGAAAATGAAGCAACTATCACAAACTTGGTACAGCAGCTAATATACTATGCTACCTTCAACTATCATACATTTCACAAGTGACTTTCGAATATATGAACTTATGTATAAGCGAACATACATGTATGTATGTAAATAATATGTACATATGTGTGCTGGCACTCATATCTTGAGCTCGCAGCTAAGCTAACTCACTCTTAACTTCTCTACAGACAGTAGCGGATTTCATATTTTAGTAGTTTTTTAATGTTGTTATGTAAAGTTATTTTTGGTTGGTCAAGAAGGGGAGGCGGCTTTCTGAGAAAAATCTTAATTATCTGGGCTAAAAAAATTCACGAATGGGTCACTAGTTACTTATACGAATTCCAACCCCACACATACTTATACTTATATCCATCATTCCGATTATTTATTTTTCCGCAAGCTTGGGGACTAAAATTGTTTGCATTGGCAACAACTTCGTTCTTAATACAATGTTTAAGTAAGGTTTTTTGCTAAATATTATTAATAATTATTACTTACACACGCCTTGGATTTTTTTAAGTTTATTAAATTAAAAATTAATGATACTGCCGCTATATAAACTGTCCTTGGTTTACCATTTTCATTTCAAATTTACTAAAGAACTAAATCCGCTCTTGACAAACAAAGACATAAAAAAACATAATACATTTAAGTAGGTATTGTATATACATAATATAATCAGTATGTACAATATAAGGTACTTATATCTTCTTCATAAAAAAAAAACCATATAAAAAAAGACGGAAATGGTTTGATAAATGTACCTAGCTTTATTAGTTAAGGCTATCTAGTATGTGTAACAAGCACCCAAAAAAATAATACAATATTACACTTTTGCCTCCTGATGAACGTGATCTTGATGGCACATTTAGAAACATCTGGTTATAGGTACCAGAGACCGCTCACCAAGAAAAGTACTCTCAGCTCGACGTAACGCATTGATTAAGCCAAATCCGTCTTTCCGTCTGTATGTATGCATACTAGTCTCTCAGCTTTTGAGCTAGAAAGCTGAAATTTTGCACGAACCCTTCTTTTTATATGAAGCAGTAAATTTTTCGAAACCAGCCGAATCGGACCACTAAAGGGGTACCTCCCATAACCAATAAACCCCCATTACAATTCAAGTTCTTATTAGAAAAACTGTTTTGATTTTGGTCCTATTGAACTAAAATTTAGATACTATGTATAAGTTTCTAATGTCCAAAATATGTGCAAATTTCTAGACCCTAGAGTTACGGGATCGTATAGCACTCAAATTTAGGTTTTTCTTATGAAAACTTTTTTGTGTTTTGTGTTATCGAACCGAAATTTGAAGAGTATAAGTATCTGACCCATATCCAATATCCGTGTAGATTTCAAGACCCCAGGATTACTGTATCTTAAAGCTCCCATACAAATACTTCGGTCTCAGCTGCACTGCATTGGTCAGAAAAGCCAACCCTTGCTTTTTGAAAGGATGTATTTCTCCAGTATCTCGATATGATGACATTTCTCTCATGCTTTGCCGGACAAGTACCAGTCTCTGTCGGAAACAGGCAACACATCCTCGGACAGTCTAACGAGCTAAAAACCTGCTGTTCACAAACCAGTATCTTTGTTAAAGTTCAATTTTTAAAATTTAGAAGATTCTAGTAACTTTTTTTCTTCTGTATATAAGCTCCGTTCAGTAGAAGCAACATTTTGCACCCTAAATATTATCATAGCTCCTTTCTTTAATCCCCAGTGTACTACTCGCGAAGAACCATCGAGTTGGCTAATTGTGTCAGGATGAAGATGAACGGCATTATAGCGATTAGTGGATGCCTTAAAGGAGTGTTCGTTGACGACGTAACTGTGAAATTGAACTTCTACCTGCACAATTTGACAGCACTCACGTTGATGCAAAGGGCGTGCGTGCGCAGGATCTGGAGGGTGGTGTGTTGGTCGTGTTCAGTGAATGAGTTCGACATTATTAATATATTATCAATATAACAATATTATATTCGATGTCGCGGAAAATGTCATCATATTTGAACATGAATTCGATTAGGCCGAATGCAGTGTATACCGCTGTTTTTGAAATGTAGCCTTCTGACATCGGAATTTGATTATACGCTTTTTTCAGGCCCAATTTCGAAAAAACCTTTTTGCCGTGCAGCTGCTCAGTGAAATCTTGGATATGGGCAATCAGATTCCGATAAGGTAGAGTAACTGCGCTGAAATTAGGATAATCACCGCGAGAACGCCAACCACCATCTTTCTTAGAAACCATATTCAATGGGTTGGCCCAAAAAGTTGATTTTAGCCAGGGCAAGTTTTACGATAAATTCTTGCAAGATGCTTTGCAACTTATACATATCTTGAACAGTTGAACTGGACTATGTGTAGATAAATACACAGATGTTGTAAGTACAGTTAGTGAATCATTGTTGTTTTTAATATCGATGAGTAGTTAAAAATGAGACAGCAAGTCTGCACTAATAATATTATTTTGTGTTGCCAGCAAACGAGGTATAACAACCACAACTGATCCGGGGTCGACGGGTGTGGAATTAGCGATCGGTAATCTAGAGGCGGCTTTTATTAATGGCCAATGGTTGTGAGGTAGAATCGCTGTCGTCGGCTAGCAAGTTGGACGACAGCTATTTATTTTAAACTCGGCTGAGAACGAGCGCATGGCGGCCTGCATTTTTACGTATTATCACCTTAGTTACTGTGTTGTTTTTTCCTAAGTGCAATCAGTAGAAGTGTTGGTTCGATGCCCAGATCTGGCCCGTAATCTGCTGAGAGACCGCTCAGCAGCTTGAAGTTGCTTAACATCGTTTTGAAGGCTGTCGTTAAGTGGACTTATTGATTCGACTTGCGGTTGCGAGTTATATATTAATAAGATTATTGTCTATGTTTTATAAATATGTACATATTATTACTAATTATTTTAATGTATATTAGAATATACATATATCGTCAAGTTTTAACATGTAATCTTAAAATAAAGGAATAAGCTGTTCTGTATCAGGGGAAAGTTAAGAAGGAAAGGAGGAAATTAGAAAAGTGCAGGAGCAGACTTTCCAATATTGCGTTAATTTATTTATAAATATGAAAAAGAAACAAGGAGTCAAGCATAAGCATAACTTCTCTGCTCAAAAGAATGTTTCTTTCTCTACTTCCTAAGCTTTCTATCATTACACATAGCCTAGCGAACTCAGCTTATCAATCGAAAATGTTTGATCATTTGCTTTATGTTCGATGAGTGGGTAGTGCCTATCTTGATACTGTATGTTATAAACCGTTGTTTCCGTTTTTTTTGTTTTTTTTTTTGCTAGCAAGTTGAAGGTAGGGTATGAAAAAATGGGTCACAACTGGTTTGCATCTAGTCCCTTTATTACCATCACTAGTTCCGTTTCTCTCTTTTACATGTAAAAAAACTGCTGAATTTAACATGGCGATGTCATTGGAAAGAGTAAGTAACGTCCACTAGTTCTTGAACCAGTTGAAATGGATTGCTGAATTCAGTAGTGAAATGTAACCAATTATTTTACTAGTAAATAAGGGATAATAAGTTACTGAATTCACTAGTTTTAGGAGTTAGTTCTAGTTTCTAGTGAATTCATGTTTTTATTAGAAAAACTTTTTGATTTTTGTCCTAACGAACTGAAACTTTGACGCTATCAATTTCCAATACATGCGCAGGAAATTTGTCGGAACCACCCGAATCGGACAACTAGTGGGGGTACCTCCCATACAAACCAACCATTTGAATTCATGTTCTTATTAAAAAAACTTTTTTATTTTTTGTCCTATCGAACTGAAACTTGGAAACTATCAGTTTCCAAGATAGGCCCAGGACATTTGTCAGAACCATCCGAATCGGTCCCCTAGAGGGGGTACTTCTCATACAAACCACTCATTTGAATACTACTATGAAACATTCACTTCATCCCGTGAAGAGTATTTCATCTTCGGCATAGTCGAAGATAACCTTCTTTTTAGTTTTTTTTTTATATATAAAATTTTATATTACGTTTTTTTAATTTTTTTTATTTTTTTTTTTTGTTTTCTTTAACCTGTCTAAGTTCATTCTTTTATATTTTTTGTATTTGTCGGTGATTGTTCAGTTATTGTCTTTATCATATTTGTTTTTATTTTTTGTTTTTTAAACGGTCCAGTCTATTATGTATTTGATCCAGCCGGGGTTGTTTTGTAAAATCCACTGTTTTTTCTGTTTGATCTAGCCGAGTTGTTTTGTAAAATCCACTGTTTTGTGTATTTGATCTAACTGAGGTTCTTTTGTATGCCTATGCTGAGGGGGTAAAAATCTCGTTTCACTACACAGATGTAAAACAGAGTAAGACGAAATCTGTGTGAGGTATATGAGAGTGCATTGGTGCAAAAACCGAAAAATTTTTTATATTCACTGAAAAAAATTGTAATAAGATTTGCAATTGACCACGATTTCTCTAAGTGGATACTCATACCTTATGAGAAGCATTGGCAATATAGTGAGTTCTATGTATGTGAACATTGCAGGCATGAAATATATAATTTGTAATGAGCTAGAGAGAGATAGAAAGTATGTTTGCGTCCGTCGCACTTACTGAAATCTCTATCATTGGTCAATTCTGTCATTAAACTGCTGATTAATGTATAAACAAAATGCAGGTAATATTAATTCTATTACAAACCTAAAATTCAATAATATTACAACATAAATTAAAACTAATGTTATAGAGAGCATTAGAAGAGAGAAGGGCCAGAAACGCTGCATATCAACGGGCCTATAGAGCGAGAAGGCTCCAAAATTTATTGGATGGAATGCTTGCACAACAACAACAACAGTCACAACGAAACGAGCTACAACAACAACAGGAGCAACTACCACAACAGGGTGGAGATTTTAATACAAACTTTTCAAACCCACAGTCGCAAGCCCTATCGAAATTTTTATTTGACATTTTCCATTTATATATGAGCAATTCTCCACAAACCCCCAACAACTAATAATTCCATTACTATAGACGCAGTTTTTCATAGATTTTTAAATACAGTAAGTCGAAAATTTATATTTCTTATTTTAGTTATAAGCCAATACTAACCATTGTTAATAAATACACTTACAAATACAACTTAAATAAAATAAAACAAACAAAACCCGCATATTCCATTCTATTTATTCAATACTGAAAGTTTAGATACTTTAAATTGACAAAAAATATACTGAACGCATAACTACTTGCAACTTACAAAATTCTTCAAGTACTATAGGTTTACACATCTCCCGTGTGATCCGACTCACATTGGTTTTGTTTTTTTTTTTTTTGTAATGTTTTGACATAATCATCAGGATTTTTTTCTTTTTTTTTTTTATTAATTTTTATTATCATCTCTGACTATTTGAGTCAGGCCAGGGAGAAGTGCAAGTTTAACCTGCTTTTTGCTATGTTCTTTAATTTATTTCTTTGTATGTTTTGTAACAGTTTATCCTTTATTGATATCTGAAACTTTATAATTCCATTATTGCCAGCTAGTTTTCCAAGCTTTAAAAATAATTGATCTAAATCAATCTCTTTATGAACAACATTGTCGGATATATTATATTATTTTATATTATATTATTGATATTGTAGTGGAATTATTGTTTAATTGGTTCATGGCATTTATATGATTTGTCATATGGTCGTTTTGGTCGAATATGTTATGTCATGTTGAAATGTATATTTTTTTTTATAATTTGTATAAAATATAAAATTTTTTTCTTCTGCTTTTTTTTCTTTTCAACGTTAAAGTGAAGTCGCCTCCCAGTTTTCCTATCAAGCCGCACTTTGTATAGCTTGCTTGATTTACATAAACTAAAAAAAAATTTTTTTTTTTTGTATTTACTTTTATTTTTATTTTGCGTCCGGTTCAACGTTCTTCTCTGCGTTGTTCTTCCTATGCTTTCGTAACTCCTGTTCCAGCTGTACCATCTGCTGGCGTATGACGGAGTTTTTTCCCTTGGTGGTGTTTCAGGACTGCGATTTTCCGTCTGACCATTACCTAGAATCCACATCTTCTTTTGGGGGTCTTCACCGTTGGGATAGCTGTCCGCAAATCCTAGTTACGTCTTGCTTCTTTTGCCGCGGGTTAGAGGGTACGATACTCCTCAATCGTGATCTTTTGGGAACGGCTTTTGTTTCATCCATTTTGTGGTGATCTCTTTAAAAAGTTCGCAGGATCTTTATGTAAAATAAAATTTTACATATTCGGCAGGATCGCCATGTAATTCAAAAGATGATTGGTAGGGCCGCCATGTAATTTAAAAGATGTTTATTTGTATTTTTGGTATTATTTATTTAGTAGCAAAGGACCACTTAGGTCTTAGCTTACGTATTAGTTATAATTATTATAAGCAAAGGATCACTTGGATCTTAGCTAGTGTTGAATTCTTGATTGATGCCAACGACCATGAGGTTTGGCCTATCAATCAAGACTGATTTTATATTACAATTGTGTTCCTATTTATATAATACTATTCTTAAAGAATGGTTCTTAAGATGATTAGTATAGTTTACAGCATTCATAACGGTTGATTATAAATGTTGTAAACAAATAACAATGTAAAAGGAAATGACGAAATGATCTTTATTATCTAGCTTAGTTAATGCAATAACAATTAATGGTTATGAATTTGGAAGAAAAGTAGATGACATAAAATAATTGCTGTAGTTATATACCCTACTAACTTCGTATTGTTTTATGGTATACTAGCGTTACTCGGCGTGCGTTGCTACACCACAAATCCAATAATTGGTGTTTCTTCTAAAAAGCTCTGTTGTAAAATGTGTAATTAATAATTTACGTGAATTGTTTGGATTTCTGATGATCACCCGTAAGAAGAGAGTGAAGTGGTTCAGGTGGAGGGAGAATTTCTTCTAATTTGACTTTTCCTTGTAAGCAACACATGCCTTTCGATTCGTCCTTGAATTTCAATGCCAAGCAATGTTCACACACCACTGACATAGTACCTATTGATACTATACGATCGTCCTTGTAAGAAATCGAAGGATCGTGGCAGAATTTTCTTTATTTACCCATGAATTAGTAACTCGTGCTGATGATTCTCTCTCTTTCTCTCAGCTCTATATCTATCCCGAAGCTGACTGAGGCGAGCCTAACGTTCCGTTGACGATTCTTCATCTCTTGCTGAACGTACTCTTTTGGCATTCACTGTACTACGACCTATGTTCGAACGACGACGTCTTCCAGACATGACTTTATAATTTCTTGATAGTAATAATCAGACTTAATTAAAAAAAATCTAAAATCACATTTGAAGAAACTTTGCTGTGTAAATAATGAGCAGCTGGAATATTGTAGTGACAGTAAATGCTTTTTCCATGAATTATAACACTATGCCAACTACATTAATTTTAAAGATAGGCATATGCATATGCTGATACAGTTGCAGCTTGGGTAGAGTACAGGGGCGGTTGTGGCGAAGGGCATTGGGTGCTCCATTCGCACTGTCATTTTACTTTACTAATGCAATGATTTGCATAGAAAAAGGAACTAAAAATTAAAACAACAAAAAATTGCAATCAATAGAAATTTTTTTTTTTTTTCGATGCTGAGCTTAGGAGCGGAAGAAAGAAACACGTCTTCACTGATCGAATGCCAGCAATGGAATGAACAACACACTTGACCAATATAACATATCCGACACTATAAGCATTCCACCAACATAATTTACCAATACCACATATCCAACATTAAAACCACCTCGCCAAAGTCATAACCAGCGTAATCCAACATTACATCACCAAGAATCATAACCAGCACATAACCCACATTACATCACTAAGATCATAACCGGCTCATGACCAACATATGTGATATTTAAAAATTATTACGCAACTGCTAATTTTACTTTAATTTTATAAAAGACCGCTCGCCAACCATTAGAACTATTCCAACTATTGTAACTATTCCAACTATTGTAACCCCAATCCAAATTTTAAAATAATTATAAAATTTCGTAACATTGGTGTCAGGTATGGGGATTAATAATTTTTTTTTTTTTATAAATTAAATATTCGAAAGGGCATCTGTTGAGCCTTACCATACCGCGACGCAGTAGAACATTAAACACCAGTATGTCACATATAAAAACGTCACACACAGATTCTCACAGGAGCCTACAAGAGCGGTTGGACAATCTGGAACGGATCCTGCGAAGTATCACGTTAAACACAAACCTATCAGCGTTGTCTGCCGCTGTAATATTTCCAAATATACACGCAAATTTGTCGGAGGTTGTTGATGTCCGAAATCCGCAGGTATCGATGCCTGCACCTTCAGCGTCGTCCACTACTTATACCGGAGCGCGATCTCAGCCACAGTCGTCCTGGATCTCAACTAATTTCTCCCCGGGAATTTTTAATCGACATATGACGGTGAGTCATCCTGGCTTGATTATGAATGCCAATAGAGGACATTGCCAATTTCTACGGATGGACACCCTGGGAGAGATTGATGGCAATAACAGCAAATTTGCGAGGTCGTGCTTTGCGACTATATGGGACCAATCCCGATACCCACAGCCAACGTGCGAGCAGATGCATGACCTCATGGGTGGTCGATTTATTCTCGACAAACAGGCCTGCTAGGATTTATTTCGCCATAGGGTTCAGGGACCACGTGAATCGTTGCATGACTTTGCAGTGGAGTTGGAGCGTCTGACCCAAGGTGCGTTTCATGGTTCTGTGTTGCCTGCTTATGGTGACATTTTAACGCAGCAATTTGTCGACGGCCTGCGTGTCGACTCAGTAATTTGAATGACGCTCTGAGTGTTGCTATTAGATTGGAGGTAAGGCCAAATTGAGGTCACA
The DNA here is from genome assembly GCA_037043295.1 of Amiota minor. Taxonomy (NCBI): domain Eukaryota; kingdom Metazoa; phylum Arthropoda; class Insecta; order Diptera; family Drosophilidae; genus Amiota; species Amiota minor. Next base: position 47,815 of record JBAMAW010002792.1, read on the forward strand.
GGACACATCAAGTGTTTAACGTCGAAGAAGCTTCCCCACAACGTTGTCGTCGCCGCGGGAGTGATTACAACAACAATAACTCGGCGGTTCTACAAGGCTCAGATAGCAGAAGTAATAATTCTCACTTACCGGGAAACCCGTTCGCGTTGGCCTAGGAGGGCGAGTACCGATGTTGAGAAACCCGGCCCTCAGGTCATTTATTGAAATTGCACCATTGGCAGAACGGAATCCTGAGACCGTCCCTCGGGAGAATGCGATCAATTAGGAATCAATATAGGATGACGCTCATGGTCCAGAGCAAACCATTGTCACCACCGAAGGAGGTAATCGCTACCAAGGTAACTGGCACCGTAAAATGGATCAACGTAAAGAGTGGTTACTGATTCATCAATCGTAATGACACCAAAAAAGATTTGTTTGTCCATCGAAGCACAATTGCTCGGAATAACCCCAAGAAGGGAGCCGGATGCTCTTATCATTTCGGCATCCGCGAATTCGTCTTACGCTGATATCTTGAGGAAGATCCGAAGTGAGCCAGCGCCTAAGAGCCTAGGTGAAAACGTCAAGGCTGTTCGACGCACCGTTAAGAATGAGTTGCTGCTAGAGCTCAAACGGGTGCCAGATCGAAATGCGTCAGAGTTTCAGACGACGGTGGAGGAAACGCTAGGCAATGCGGCCAAAGTCTAGGCAAAAACGCACACGGTGACGATTCAGCTTAGGGATCTGGATGAGAGCACAACCGCAAAAGAAGTGTGTGACGCCCTACACTCACAGTTTGAGATACGTCGTCCAGATGAGTTATCGCACATAGACAGTCTATATCGGGTTGCCTGTAGTGGATGCCAACAAGGTGTTGAGTGCGCAACGAGTCCGCATAGGTTGGGTATCCTGTAGAGTACGGGACCAACCAGGTGTTACAAGTGCTGGGGCTACAACCATCAAGCGCAAAACTGTGAAAGAAGTGTAGACCGCAGTAACGTATGTAGGAGATACGGGTAGGAAAGCCATGTGGCGGCAATGTGTAAAAGTGAGCCGAAATGTGCGCTTTGCAGTGGTAACCACGCAGCGGGGAGTGTCCGTTGCTCGGTACACTAAAGGGCAGTTAAGGCTAAGAAAACAGGAGGGCGATGAAAATCGCCCAACTTAATCTTATCCACTGTGTGGCAGCCCAGGATTTGCTGCAACAAACGGTATTCGAGCAACGCCTCGATCTTGTCCTAATAAGCGAGCAATATCGCAACTTGAGAGGACTTGAGAGGACTTGCGCTGAGTAAGCAAGGAGATAAGAAAGCTCCAGGACCTGACGGCATCCCTAACATCGCTTCGAAGGCTGCGATGGAAACGGATCCTGATATCTTCGCGAGAGTGTACTCCAAATGCCTTGCTGAAGGCGAGTGGGGTGGGTGGTGATGCTCAGATCGGTGGCGGCATCCAATCCAAATTTTAAAATAATTATAAAATTTCGTTACAATATGTATTCTCTCTTACCTGTTATTCTTGTAAATCATTTCTTTCCACTACGGTAGTTTAAAAGTATAATTATATTATAATATCGTCTCTTAACGATTGACCGTTCTGGTTTAATCGGCTCAGCTTACTTTCTAGATAAGAGGGGGAATCCTGGCAAAGACATCATCAGTGTCTATTCAGTGTGAATCAGCTCTTTCTGTAATTACTAATGTAAACCAACACAAATGCCCTTGATTTGGCAGACTGACCCATTTTTTAAAAATTCACTTGATTCAACCAAGTCAATCGTATTAATTTTAAGCAATTACTAAAAACTTTTTTTGTATGGAGTTAGTTAAAGTCAGTTTAAACAATATACGCAGTAAATACACGTTTGAGTGAATACACACATTAATTTTATGAGTACTTAAAGATAGCAAATTATTTAAAGAATATTTTATTCTTTTGCGATAAATTTTTCCTTCAAAAAAATTATTTAAAAAACATTTTCTTTTCCAAAAATTGGTTTCTTCAAAAAACCAAACCCTCTAGATCCGGGGCTGCTTTGGAGGTTTGACTATACCTTGTCAAAACTACTAAAAGAGAGTCATCAAAATCAACAAGCTGTTCTGCCGTCATCGAAGGATTGAGCACGGTTAATTGGCGTTTCATTGTTTCTATTTTTGCCTCAAAGAAGCTAATTTCACTTTGGTGTTGTTGGAGGGGAATAACAGACATCGATCTACGATTATTCCTATTTGGAATGTCCGTTTTGTTCAGTTCAATAACCAACTGTACACAATATGAATTTAAAAGAAATGGAATCTATTTATGCATATATTTATGTACACAATTGTACCGGTGTGAGATGGAGTTGAGTGCGACTCTCCCTCTCACGCTCAATGAGACGACCGATCAACGATTGCCGATGACGCCGACGATAGTCATCAAACAGGCAGCGAGTGTAGGCTGCATAATTCTAAGAGTATAATAATTGAGTAATAAAGATTTATTGATGTTTATAAATACTAGTTTTGTTATATTGTATATAAACTAGTGGATTGTTACATTGGCGGCGAGGTAGATTTAAAAAAAAAAATTAATAATAATTTAAAAGAAAAAGTCAAAAGAAGGAAATTCTGTGCAAATTTGTGTATACGTAAAAAAAATAGTCTTTTCTTGCAGCAGTTCCGTTAGTTTTCATTTCTCTTTTCGCTTCCCACGCTCTTTCGTGGTGTATTCGCATTCGCGAGTGTGAGAGTTCCAACTTTCGTCACATCACTGGTTTACTTGGATAAGTGAGATTGTCAGGAGGGAATTTTTCCGGATAGATGGAAAATTCAAAAGCTGGTCC